>CAJNSZ010000008.1:165282-358238 GCA_905329745.1 Rotaria sp. Silwood2 | reverse complement strand
CTGTTAATCAAGATAAAAAGAATGTTCTTTTTTCTGTAAGAAAATTAATTCATAAAATTTGTAGTAAGTTTTATTTATTTTTTTGTTTTTAAATTATTCTAGGGAACAAATATTGCAACAGGAAAATGTCGAGGTGTTGTTGTTGGTACTGGTTTGAATACGGAAATAGGTAAGAGAAATCAGAATAAAAGAAAAATACTTGAGTTTCTTTTTTATTTAAGGTAAAATTCAATCTGTTATGGCCGATACCGAAGAAGAAAAAACACCATTACAACAAAAATTGGATGAATTTGGAGAACAATTATCGAAAGTATGTACTAGTTCACATCTAGAAAATCGAGCAATACTCTTGGTTTTTTTGTAAGGTTATCTCAGTCATATGTGTAGCAGTATGGTTAATCAATATTGGTCATTTCAATGATCCTGTTCATGGTGGTTCATGGCTTCGTGGCGCTATTTATTATTTTAAGATTGCAGTTGCTCTTGGTTTGTTGATTTGAATTTAAATCTTGAAAAAAAGAAATTACTTTGCAAATTGTTTTTTTTTAGCTGTTGCTGCAATTCCTGAGGGTTTACCAGCTGTCATTACGACTTGTCTTGCATTAGGAACACGTCGAATGGCAAAAAAGAATGCTATTGTTCGTTCATTACCATCCGTTGAAACACTTGGCTGTACATCAGTTATTTGTTCGGATAAAACAGGAACATTAACAACAAATCAAATGTCTGTTTGTCGTGTAAGGATGTTTGTTTGTTGCATAGCACATTAATTTATTATTCGCTTTCCATTCTTTTCAGATGTTTGTATTTAACAAAACCGATACAAATGATTTACAAATTGAACAATTCGAAATATCTGGTTCAACCTATGAACCTAAAGGCGACGTTCTTTTGAATGGTATGAAATTTCATTGTTCAGATCGTAGTGGATTAATTGAGTTAGCTGAATGTGCAGCATTATGTAATGATTCATCATTAGATTATAATGAAGTCAGTGATAGGTTTTCTATTCATTTCATTTATTGATTTTATTTCTTTTAATAGACAAAAAAAATTTTTGAAAAAGTTGGTGAAGCAACTGAAACAGCCTTAACTGTTCTGGTTGAAAAAATGAATGTATTCAACACGGATAAATCTTGTTTATCATTACATGAATTAGCTATGGCATCAAATACAATCATTCATCAAAAATATCATAAAGAATTTACATTAGAATTTTCACGTGATCGAAAATCAATGTCAACTTATGTGACAACAGCAGCAAAAGCTTTAAGTGGTAGTAATCAATCATCAGCGAAAATGTTTGTTAAAGGTGCACCTGAACCTGTTATTGATCGATGTACACATATTCGATGTGGAACACAAAAGTTACCCATGACATCACAAATTAAACAAGAAATATTGCATTTAGTTCATCAGTATGGTACAGGTCGTGATACATTACGTTGTTTAGCATTAGGTACTATTGATAATCCACTACGAAGAGAAGATATGGATTTAGAAGATGCAAAAAAATTTGTTACCTATGAAGTATGCCGATGTTTTTTTAATATATCAATGGTAGGAAAATGAATATTTGTTTTTTTTTTTCTAGACTGATATAACATTTGTCGGTGTTGTTGGTATGCTTGATCCACCACGTGCTGAAGTTCATGAAGCTATCACTCGATGTCGTAATGCTGGTATTCGTGTTATTATGATCACTGGTGATAATAAAAATACAGCTGAAGCTATTTGTCATCGTATTGGTATTTTTCATGAATTGGAAGATACACGAGGTAGAATATTTGAAATTAATACTTTTTTGAAAATTTTTCTTGCTTTGTTTTATCTTATTCAGGTAAAGCATTTAGTGGTCGTGAATTCGATGACCTTTCAAATGAAGAACAATCCGAAGCTTGTCGTCATGCAAAAATGTTTGCACGTGTTGATCCAGCACATAAATCCAAGATTGTTGAATATTTACAATCACATGGTGAAATAACAGCAATGACAGGCGATGGTGTTAATGATGCACCCGCTTTGAAAAAAGCCGAAATTGGTATTGCAATGGGTTCTGGTACAGCTGTTGCTAAAACAGCCTCAGAAATGGTTTTAGCTGATGATAATTTTTCATCGATTGTCGCTGCTGTTGAAGAAGGTCGAGCTATTTATAATAACATGAAACAATTTATTCGTTATTTGATATCATCAAATATTGGAGAAGTAAAGATAATAAATGGATGAAAAGGGAAAAGGGAAATGCATTTGTGTTTTTTTTTTATAATTTAGGTCGTCTGTATCTTTTTAACAGCTGCACTTGGTTTACCCGAATCATTAATTCCAGTTCAATTACTTTGGGTTAATTTAGTAACTGATGGTTTACCAGCAACAGCACTTGGTTTTAATCCACCTGATTTGGATATTATGGAACGTTCACCACGAAAATCAAAAGAATCATTAATAACTCCATGGCTTTTCTTTCGTTATTTAGCCATTGGAAGTAAATTCCATTGATTGAATTTGTTTTTCTTTTTCTCAAATATTTAATTTTTCTCATTTAGCTTATGTTGGCTTTGCTGTCGTTTGGAGTGCAACATGGTGGTCAATGCATGCTAGTAATGGTCCGCATCTTTCTTATTGGCATTTGGTATGTATGAAATTTTATGCTGAATGTTTTCATTTGAAAGATGAGGAAAAAAATTTAGTGAAAGAAATCTAAGTTAATAAAATGTAAAAGAAACTGATATTTTAAGGTCGAATGTAATATTGTTACGATAAAAATATGTGGTAAGATAAAAGAAACCAATGTAATAAGCATGTACTTATTCTATGTATGCGTGTTAATGTATGTTTTCTTTAAATGAATTTGAAAAGTAGTTTGCTTGGTTGCCAATAAGATGAGGTGAAGACATGGGAGTTAATTTAAAAGAGAAAACTAAATAGTAGTTCAGCTTTTTGAAAAGCATGTGTTTCGTTGAATGTTCATGTTTTCTTTCGTCATAGAATAAAACAATTATCTTCTTTTAGAAAAATCATTTTAAATGTCGTGCTGGCGGTAAAGAATGGGAAGGTATTACTTGTTCCGTTTTTGATGATCCACATCCAATGACAATGGCACTTTCAGTACTTGTTACTATTGAAATGTTAAATGCACTTAATAGGTTTATTATTTAAACAAAAATTGTTTTTACTGAAATTATTTCTTTGGTTTTTCTTTAGTTTATCTGAAAATCAATCTCTTCTTAAAATGCCACCATGGATAAATAAGTATCTATTATATGCAATTACTTTATCAATGTCTTTACATATGATGATTCTTTACATTCCAATGTTTAATGTAATTTATTTTAATGTTTTTTTATTTTGTATATCAAATTTTGTTGTTTTTTTTTGTTATTAGACTGTTTTTCAAATATGTCCACTTTCGTTAGAAGAATGGTTGGCTGTTATAAAAATCTCTTTACCGGTTATATTACTCGATGAAATACTCAAATTTATTGCACGACAATATATTGATCGTAAGAAATTAATTATAAAAAAACGTTTAAAGAAAAATTATTGTTTTTTTTTATTGTATTTCAGGTGGTCTAAAATCAAAACCGATGTTACCCGATGTAATGTCAATATTTAAAAGTGATTTACCTCCAATCGATAAAATATCAAATCATCACGCAGCTCACATTGACTAGAACAAAACAACAAGAAAACGAAAATTTTTGTTTCTCAATAAACGCCTTTTTTTAATCTTATTTTGAGAAAAAGACAAATTTGTATTGTAAACTGGATAAGAATTTATCTGATAAACAGTTTCATTTTTTTTCTTCTTATAGTTGATTGTATGAGTACAAAAAGCAAAAAAAAAAAAGTTCTATGCATGAAATTATTTATTGAAAAATAATTAAAAAATAATATTTATTCGATAGAAATTATATCAATATAATAGAATCCTGTAATAAATGGGTAAAACGCAGTAAAAAGAAAAAGTAACCCATTGTTTATTATTTATTCATTTTATGAACATTCTCGATGTCATTTCCGATGTCTGAATGACAGTTTTATTGACATTCGAAGTACAATTGAGTTGAGTGAAATGCCGACGAGTAATGAGAACGATAGCAAGAAACTATTGATGCAAAGAACTCTTCAATTATGTTTTCTGATACTTACTATGTTGTAATCACTCTTTAGTATTCTTAAAATATTTCGTCCTTGAGAACGAATAGTTAAATGTTAATTTATGATTATCTTAACCATCTTAATTTCGTTTATGATGATATATAAAATGTTAAACATATTCTTTCAATATACTTATGTACGTATGTCATTGAAAATTTTCTTCTTTACGAGTGATATTTATCAAAATTTTCGAAAGTCATAAATAACTGTCAAATGTCGTTTTTTAATTTCATATTCATTTGCATATAAATTAACTGAACATACTTGTTAAAAAGAACATTTCTTTTTATGAATAATTACTGAATTAATCGAATTATATCTGGTAAAAATCTATATATGAAAAACCAGCTGTTAAATAAGCAAATTTGTTTAGATTTACTAATTTAATTCATGTATTAAAACCTCAATATTCAGCTATCGGAATCAATGTGACCGTAGCATTTCTATATGACCTTGTCAACGATATAAAGGGTATGCTATGATAAAAGAAATAGAGAACAAGTCGAACTTATTTGAATATGATAATAGAATAGCTTATCAATATGCAGTGAAAGTGGCTAACAAAATTTTTCATTAATCGATTTGAATGGCAACATGATATATTCATTTTAAACTAATTTTAAGATAAAAATTTGATTATAGTCAAACTTTTAGCCATACATAGTTTTGTTTTGTTCTGTCAATCTATTCTGATTGACTAAATTTCAACAGTAATTATCCATGTTTGGATAGCGCGACGATATATTCTTTGTATAGATTAATAGAAAGGCAAACTAGGCCGAACAGTCACTGGAAAACAACATAAATATAAATTATGTTTTTGTACATCATTTCTATCCAATAATCAGTTGTCGTCTGACTTTGTTGTGTTAGCAGATTTTTTTTTCGTTGATTTCTATTAGGATATATAACTGACAATGAATATATTGATAGCACCTGTCTATATGATTATATTTACCACAAATAAGTCTAACAATTTGATGATGCTAATGATAAGTAACGTTATACAGAAGACTGATTCTATGATTGTTGTTATTAATATTGTTGACTGGTTTTTATATTCATTCTAATTAAGACGAGAACCGATATTATGTTTTCTTTGTTTAAATAATCGATAATTTCTTCTTTAAAATATTTATCAGTGAAAGTGAATAACTTCGTAATTAGCTTTGTTGTTTTTATTTTAATAGCTTCCATATTCCTTTTGTAACTTGCAAAATATTCGCTCGTCTACATATGTTTCTTTCATCATGTACATGCCGTTAGTAGAGAATTCCTCGATTCATCTATTTTTGTGTACGCAGTATAATATTTCTCTTGATGGATCAACGACATACGATCATTGTCGATCTTTAATGTAAGTAAATCTTGTAGCAGATGCACCGATATGAAAATAGACAAAAGAGCAGGAAAAAAACGAGACATAGATAGCGGTGGGAGGTGATGATGGAATCGGATCGATCGCCTTCATTGCTTAAATCTACAAGTGATTGATGATGATGATCAGTAAAGAAAAAGAAGAAGAAAAAGAACGATCTTGTTGATGTTAATGTTGTTGTCATTCATTCGTCACCTCTTTATAGAATGTCGAGATAGTGAGATATTTGCCTTGCCTATCCCTCTTTCATTATTTAACAGCTTTTTCCGGATAGCATCATTCTTATAGTATCGAAAAACTAGTATGTTTTTTTTGGTTTTCATCATATAAGATATCTTTTAATGTATTTATTGATTTGTAAATTGCTATTTTACGATCTTCATCAATAATCGTCATCATTTTGTTCTTCTATATCCTTCTTAATGCATTGATACTTTCTCTGTTTTCGTTCTAATGCATATCTGCTGCTTTGTCGTTCTTTCACTGTTTACCGTGGTCATCAATGTTGATGACGAGAAATGTACTTATTGATAAATAGTAGAAGCAAACTAGCAGTGTAATAAGATTCATACAACGGAAATAGAACACAAATTACGTTCGTGTATTGTCTCTTAACATTAGCAATTATTGTTTGTTTTTTTCGCGCTATTCTCATCGTCATTCTTCGTCTAGAATCGTCTTCTATGTTTTTTTTTTACAAGAAATCTGTCTCTGTATATGCAAATATTAGAGATAAACTATAGTGGCACCGCATGCAAGAACAAAAAAATTGCTCTTTGCTAGATTATAGTGCCAAAAGAAAAATGTCGATATGATAAAGAGAGAATATTTAACAACATATGTTGGAAACAGAGAAAAGAGAGAGAGAGAGACCAAATAAGCCGAATATGAAGTCGACAATATATATCCTTGAACTCATCATGTTTATAGACAATATATAAATATTTGCGCTTAGTTTCTTCTGAAATAACATGTAACATTGAATAGGTGTCTAGGGATATAGTATATTGCAAAGTCACGTAGATAATCAGAATGATAAAAAGACACTAATATCATTGTTTCTTTTTATTTATTTATTTTTTCTATTAGATATTCTTTTTTAAATAAGACGAAGCACTTTATAGCTATTTCTTTTTGTCATGTAAATTAACGTTTCACAAAAGCGTAGATGTTAGTCCATTATACTCTGGCATTTATGTATAAAATAACCAGTGTCACATTGATGGATGATATACACATACAATAGCCTACGCCATTCTTATGAAGTGTATATGTTTTCTCTGATTTTAATTATCGAAGCATTGCTTCAAACAGTTAACCTTGTTCTCGGCATGATATCATTCGAAAACAACAACAACAACAACAACAACGCGACGATAGTAATTCTTCTTCTTCCTCTTTCCACTTCTCCTCATATCATTATCATCATTGCATTTACATAGGCAACTGCTGACGTAAATCTATTTTTCCTTTAGTAGCTCGTATCGTCAACATAGCGTTGTACGAAGGTGCCGATTCTATGAGCAAACTATCTTTGGTAAGGAATGGACAAAAAAAGAGGAAACTGTAGAAAGGTATACGATAATAGTCGCAAGTCTGTGGTATTATTATACATACATAGAAGTGTAGAGAAAGAGAAAGAGAAAATATTACTAACAAGTCAAAGATGTTCTTGTAGTTGGGATAATATAGAAAAAGCACCAAACATCATAAGAAAATTTTTTTTTCTCTCTCTCAGTGGTTGATTTTGCGGTGTATGTCTTTGTAGAAATGGCGATTGAGTGCTAGATCGTTTATTTCTATTTTTTTTTCTTCTTCTTTGCTATTCGACGACAACAAGAACAACCCGTTATTGTTGTTGTTTCATTTCTTCTACGTGTGCATGGTACCGTCTTCTATATCTCATCATCAACCAACTAATTCAAAAGACAACCATTTCTTTCTTTTATTTTTTTGTTTGTACTAAATCTTAATTTCGAGTATAAACTTTTCCTTCATCCCTCAATTTAATCAAACAATCTATAATTGGTAAGCGTTACCGAAACATTGGTACATTTTAGTGTTTTTTTTTCTATTTTCAATACGAATATAAATGTCACGTTCTTTTTTCACTTGACATCCGCCCTCTACTAAAGAATGAACATGCGCGCATGTCATCAAAATGAATTAGAAAATGTAATTCATATCCTTTTTGTATTCGCTTCAATAACTAAATAAAAGTCTGTATCATTGAATGTGTGAATAGATTATCAAAGTTATTGTTCGATTATCTAGATGCTTCTTCTTATTTGAATACTAGATATTTACATTATTATTATAAGTATTGTTATCGATTAAGATTTAAAATAAAAATATAGACTGAGTCAAATATTAGTTCTCTGGAAAGAAAAACTTGCGTATCTTCATCATACATGACTACATAAACCAATGGTAGATCTAGGCGGAGAATGCTAAGAGCGATCGCCTACTTCCAAAATATTTTTCTCGGCTCTTTTCCTCTCAGAAAAGGCTTAAAAATGAGCTGATAATACTTCTAATGAGTTTCGAAACACGTTTTATGATCATGATCGCCTCCCATTATAAACATTCTAGATGTGCCATTGACATAGACTGATTTTTTTACTGCTAATAAAAGAATACTCATATAGTTTATAGTCATAAGAAAAATGATGAAATCGATTCTTCAGAAATATTCATTTTGATATGAATTGTAGACTACTGATCTTAATAAGTTTGAAAAAATAATCAATATGTTTGTCCTTGTGACCATCAATAAACACAACGCAATATTATCAATTAATATTCGAGACAGTTACTTTTTCTTATTGCAAATTGTATTATTCGTTTAACAGGTATTCCGCACTACGGAAATACATATCATCTTCTAATATGATATAATATTAGAAGACGGAAAACTTTTTGATAGTGACGAATACCATCATTAATGCTATCACATATTCAGAGTGAAACATTTGATAATCAAATATCGTGAATTTCTAGCATAGGTAGACATCTTTTTGTTATAAGACTTCTGCACAAATTCTAATTATGAATAACTGAAATTTATAAATAGATTATGTGTAAAATATTGTTTGTTTTCATAGCTAGTTAAAGAGTGCATGTTTATATTCATGTCAAAAATAATACTCCAAAAAGGTACGCTTCATAATGTCTCTTATGAATATAAATAATAAATGATCCCCTTTATAGTCAATGAAAAAATAAGTCTATTTGATTCAAGCTTAACTAAGATATACACTTTTTTTTCCACCTTGAAAATTAACTTTTGGCCAACCGTTTATGTAGATTATTATCGTAGCAAGACAACAGTAAATATAAGATTATGATCTTGTACAGTCACGCGTTTATGATTTCTTTCTAGTCAATAAGTTGTCATAAAATATTATCTATAGTCGACAGAGAAATAAAAAAAAATGAATAATACTATACGATATTTTTTCATTACGTTTCATTCATTGAATATTATTTTTTGGTATATATCAAAACAACTTAATCAACCGTATCGAACACTTTAACGTCAAGGTAAGATTCCGTTATGTTTAGCGACCTCTATATTAAATTGATTTTATTTCAAATTGAAAGAATCTTTCAATATCTTTCTAACTTTTTATTCGTTGACGAGGAAAAAAAATTAGATTGTTTCTATCGATCAGATGCAATGATTGGAGTTGATCGAAAATTTCGATCGTTCTTCAATCAGCCAAGCCAACCAGTAATGTAATGCATCGATGATTATTCGATGGGACAAAGAAAAAAACGCATTAATGTCAACATAGTACACACTTGTGTATATGTTGTTGACGTTTAAAGAAAAGTGACATAGATTGAAATATTACAGTTTCAAGCTATGTTAGATACAAGATCGATTGAAACACCTCCTACGTTTTTACTCTATGATATGCTGTTTGTAAATTCTAGATTGCCATGCATCGGCCAAGCGTGGCTCGTCGTTCGTCCATTTCAATGACAGTTATCGACTACCCATGGACGAAAACAAAAGAAGACGTTGCTGCCTTCTATAATGTTGAAGAGACTAAAGGTCTCTCTGAAGAACGAGTTAAACGTGATCTTGAAAGATATGGACCTAACGGTAAAGGAGAAAACAAAATCATTGTGTAAATATAATTTAAGTAATTGGCGTGATTTTTTTTCTTCATCCAGAACTCCCAGCCGAAGAAGGTAAACCACTATGGAAACTTATCTTAGAACAATTCGACGATCTTCTAGTCAAAATTTTACTTGCTGCTGCTTGCATTTCATTTGTATGTTGATACATCTTTTTTTTTCTTTTTGGGTCAATTTAATTACTTAATTGTTTTTCTTTCTCGAATAGGTATTAGCTTTATTTGAAGAACATAAAGAAGAAGATAGTCTTGTAGCAGCTTTCGTAGAACCCCTTGTCATTCTTCTTATTCTTATTGCCAATGCAACTGTTGGTGTTTGGCAAGTAAGTTTAAATCTTTTATTTGTCTAATATTCTGAGCATAAAATAATATAAAATAGGAACGTAATGCAGAAAGTGCTATTGAAGCATTAAAAGAATATGAACCTGAAATAGCTAAAGTTGTACGACAAAATCGACCAGGACAAATTCAACGAATTAAAGCTCGTGATCTTGTACCGGGTGATATTGTTGAAGTAGCTATTGGAGATAAAGTACCAGCTGATGTTCGTATAACAACAATTTATTCAACAACACTTCGTGTTGATCAATCATTATTAACTGGTGAAAGTGTATCAGTTATTAAACATACTGATCCTGTACCAGATCCACGTGCTGTTAATCAAGATAAAAAGAATGTTCTTTTTTCTGTAAGAAAATTAATTCATAAAATTTGTAGTAAGTTTTATTTATTTTTTTGTTTTTAAATTATTCTAGGGAACAAATATTGCAACAGGAAAATGTCGAGGTGTTGTTGTTGGTACTGGTTTGAATACGGAAATAGGTAAGAGAAATCAGAATAAAAGAAAAATACTTGAGTTTTTTTTTTAATTTAAGGTAAAATTCGATCGGAAATGGCCGATACCGAAGAAGAAAAAACACCATTACAACAAAAATTAGATGAATTTGGAGAACAATTATCTAAAGTATGAGATACAATTCATTAAAAAACAAAACCTAAACACTTTTTCTTTCTCTTATCTATTAAGGTCATTTCAATTATTTGTGTGGCTGTATGGGCTATTAATATTGGCCATTTCAACGATCCTGTTCATGGTGGTTCATGGTTTCGTGGCGCTATTTATTATTTTAAGATTGCAGTTGCTCTTGGTTTGTTGATTTGAATTTAAATCTTGAAAAAAAGAAATTAATTTACAAATTGTTTTTTTTAGCTGTTGCTGCAATTCCTGAGGGTTTACCAGCTGTCATTACGACTTGTCTTGCATTAGGAACACGTCGAATGGCAAAAAAGAATGCTATTGTTCGTTCATTACCATCTGTTGAAACACTTGGCTGTACATCAGTTATTTGTTCGGATAAAACAGGAACATTAACAACAAATCAAATGTCTGTTCATCGAGTATGTTTTTCTCTTATTTTTAGTTTATTCGTAATTGTCTTGCTTCTTGTGATGATTAGATGTTCATATTTGCAAAAGCCGATGCAAACGACCTACAAATTGATCAATTCGAAATAACTGGTTCAACTTATGAACCTAAAGGCGACGTTCTTTTCAATGGAGCCAAATTTAATTGTTCGGATCGTAGTGGTTTAGTTGAATTAGCTGAATGTGCAGCATTATGTAATGATTCATCATTAGATTATAATGAAGTTAGTGATATGTTTTCTATTCATTTCATTTATTGATTTTATTTCTTTTAATAGACAAAAAAAATTTTTGAAAAAGTTGGTGAAGCAACTGAAACAGCCTTAACTGTTCTTGTTGAAAAAATGAATGTATTCAACACTGATAAATCTCGTTTATCACCACAAGAATTAGCTATGGCATCAAATACAATCATTCGTCAAAAATATCGTAAAGAATTTACATTAGAATTTTCACGTGATCGAAAATCAATGTCAGCTTTTGTGACAACAGCAGCAAAAGCTTCAAGTAGTAGTAATCAATCATCAGCGAAAATGTTTGTTAAAGGTGCACCTGAATCTGTTATTGATCGATGTACACATATTCGATGTGGAACACAAAAGTTACCCATGACATCACAAATTAAACAAGAAGCTATGAAATTAGTTCAACAATATGGTACAGGTCGTGATACATTACGTTGTTTAGCATTAGGTACTATTGATAATCCACTACGAAGAGAAGATATGGATTTAGAAGATGCAAAAAAATTTGTTAACTATGAAGTATGCCGATGTTTTTTTAATATATCAATGGTAGGAAAATGAATATTTGTTTTTTTTTTTCTAGACTAATATAACATTTGTTGGTGTTGTTGGTATGCTTGATCCACCACGTGCTGAAGTTGTTGATGCTATTGCTCGATGTCGTGATGCTGGTATTCGTGTTATTATGATCACTGGTGATAATAAAAATACAGCTGAAGCTATTTGTCGTCGTATTGGTATCTTTAAAGAAAATCAAAATACAAGAGGTAATTGTTATAATCATGTGCAACGAATTATTCTGGTTTTGTTTTTTGAAAATAGGTAAAGCATTTAGTGGTCGTGAATTCGATGACCTTTCAACTGAAGAACAATCCGAAGCTTGTCGTCATGCAAAAATGTTTGCACGTGTTGATCCAGCACATAAATCCAAGATTGTTGAATATTTACAATCACATGGTGAAATAACAGCAATGACAGGCGATGGTGTTAATGATGCACCCGCTTTGAAAAAAGCCGAAATTGGTATTGCAATGGGTTCTGGTACAGCTGTTGCTAAAACAGCCGCAGAAATGGTTTTAGCTGATGATAATTTTTCATCGATTGTCGCTGCTGTTGAAGAAGGTCGAGCTATTTATAATAACATGAAACAATTTATTCGTTATTTGATATCATCAAATATTGGAGAAGTAAAGATAATAAATGGATGAAAAGGGAAAAGGGAAATGCATTTGTGTTTTTTTTTTATAATTTAGGTCGTCTGTATCTTTTTAACAGCTGCACTTGGTTTACCCGAATCATTAATTCCAGTTCAATTACTTTGGGTTAATTTAGTAACTGATGGTTTACCAGCAACAGCACTTGGTTTTAATCCACCTGATTTGGATATTATGGACCGTCCACCACGTAACCCGAAAGAATCATTAATAACACCATGGTTATTTTTTCGATATATGGCTGTTGGAAGTAAGTTGATCATTGCTTTGTTTTGCATGAAAACTATTTTTTTCAGCTGACTAATCAAATTTTGGAGGATAAATCAAAATACAAAAACTGAATGTTAAATTTTTTCTGTCTCTCATGTTAGCATACGTTGGCTTCTCTGTGGTATGCAGCGCAACATGGTGGTCGATGGATGCGACCAATGGTCCTAAACTTTCTTATTGGCATTTGGTGTGTACTTGATTTAACTAATTTTTTTTCTTTTTTTTTATAGCATATGTAGGAGCAGGCACTGTTGGTGCCTCATGCTGGTAAGATGTTTGATCCCTTTGAGTGAAGTGAATTCATAAAAGAAAAAATAATCTAATATTGCAGGTGGTACGTGTCGTATCACGATGGGCCGCTGTTGTCATGGACGCAGTTGGTGAGATTTCGTGAAAAAAAAGATATTATGATATTGAATGATATATACCCATAGATCCTTTTCCTATTCGTGTGCGTTTGATATGAGTTCTTACAGCTGTTGAAATATATAACATATTTTGCTTCGCTTGGTTTGCTATGCTTAACTTTTAGTTAATTTTTCTTTATGAGAAGGATTTGCAATATTTTCTTGAATGAATATGAGTTCGATTTGATGCAAGCTTTGTTTTCTCTTTCGTTCTTTTTTTTTTCAAATGAAAAACAAAAGCCTCTTGAAATTTGTAATATCACTGAAATGATTTTATATATATAGAAACACCATTTTAAATGTCGTGCTGGTGGTAAAGAATGGGAAGATATTGATTGTGATGTCTTCGATGATCCACATCCAATGACATTGGCACTTTCAGTACTTGTTACTATTGAAATGTTAAATGCACTTAATAGGTTTATTATTTAAACAAAAATTGTTTTTACTGAAGTTATTACTTTGATTTTTCTTTAGTTTATCTGAAAATCAGTCACTTATTAAAATGCCCCCATGGTATAATAAATATCTTTTATTTGCTATTGCTTTATCCATGTCATTACATATGATGATTCTTTATATTCCTATGTTTAACGTAAGTTAATTGTTACGACAATTAAATTTTGAAATAAGAAAAAAAGATTTTCTTTTAGACCGTATTTCAAATTTGTCCTTTAACATGGGAAGAATGGTTTGCTGTTTTAAAAATATCTTTTCCGGTTGTATTACTTGATGAAACATTAAAATTTATAGCACGACGTTATATCGATAGTAAGTAAAATTTCATGCATGTATTTGGCATTTTATTGTGACCCTTTGTTCCTTATGTTTGCTGTTTTTTTCCTTGCAGAAACAGAAACAAATAAAGGCTTGTTGCATGGTGTGCTAAGTTTATTTATATTATGGACTGTTTATGGAGTACTTCTTAGTTATTCACCTATCTTTAATTCTTGGAGTGGTTTTACTCACCATCCGCTTTCGAATACAACGACATATACAACTGCTCATCATAAAAATCTGGATTTGTGATGATTGGCTTTTTTTTAAAATTCTTGTATTATGTTTTTTTTTATCTCAATTTTCTGTGTTTGGCTTTTTTTTCTAATACTGAAAAAGAAACATTCCAATTTTACTAATATAATTTTATTTTCTAAAAAATAACAGGTAATTTTCTTTTATTTGTTTTTTGGTTGTTTATGTATTGAATAAAAAATATAATTAATTTCGCGTTTGCTGTTTGCATGAAAGATAATATATTGATATTGAAATATATGAAATGATTATGTTCTTTGTTTATTTTAGTTTCACCACGAAATAGTGAATTAGATGAATTGGAAGGAAAATAGAAGATATCATTTTTTTCAAAATCTATTGTCCAACGGTGATCTTTTTTCCATGTGGATAAAAACAGATGTGTAAAAAAAGATCAATAATAGAACTTTAATTATCATTCTATTACGATAATTCCCTACCCGTTTGTTCTATTTCTATATAGTCTAATCGTATTAGGATAGAACATTGATACCATCTTTTATCTTCTCTGGCTCATGTGTTAAATCTTTAATTGCTAATAGATTTTTTGTTCTCTCTTTTTTTTTTTTGGTGACATGACCCTGAAGTATGTGCAGTTGTTTCTTGTGTTTTCCTGTATAACTTCTTTTTTTTTCTTTATATAGTTTTGTCCTATTTTTTTGTCTTACACTCAGAAACATGCCTGTTGTTTCGTTGATGACAGCAGTTCTTTGTTGTTCCTGAATTATTTCTTTGTCATTTTGGAATACAAACACACGAGTCACGTGTTCAATATTTTTCTCTTACATTTGCTCATATAACCAATTGAGTAAGGTATTAAGTATCGAGTATCGATCAATGATGGTAGGTCAGGGAGATGACCTATGTAAAAATAATGTAAGGGTAGGTAGAAAGAAAAGAAGAAAGAAAAAAAAAAAATGCACTGATTCAAACAATATGATGTTTGCCTAGGCAAGTGAAGAATGTTGTTTTTCTTTTTTAGATAAATTCTATTGATTGTCTCGTATAAATTTATTCATTTCGTGCAAACTTTCACTTTTCTTTATCGAAATTTTCAATGGCGTCACGAGCTAAAGCTAAACCACCAAAAAAGCGTCAACAACGCGCTACTTCAAATATATTTGCCATGTTTGATCAATCTCAAATTCAAGAATATAAAGAAGCTTTCAATATAATCGATCATGATCGAGTATACTGAATTTATTGATTTATTTTATTTTTTTGTTTATCATTCTGTCTGTTTGTTTTTAGGATGGTTTTATTAGTGGCGATGATCTTAAAGATATGTTTGCTTCATTAGGTATGATCAAATTTTGTTAAATTTATTTCTATTAAAATAATCCTTTTTTCTAGGTAAATTAGTCACTGATGCTGAAGTTGACGCAATGATACGTGAAGCACCAGGTGATATAAATTTTACTATGTTTTTAACATTATTTGGTGAAAAATTAACGGGGACTGATCCTGAAGATGTAATTAAAAATGCATTCATGTCATTAGATGAAGATGGTTCAGGTAAAATTTCTGAAGAACGTTTGCGAGAATTATTAATGACAATTGGTGATCGATATAGTGATGAAGAAGTTGATGAATTATTTAAAGAAGCACCAATTAAAAATGGTTTATTTGATTATCAAGAATTTGTTAAAATTCTCAAATATGGTCGAAAAGATCAAGATTAAAACAAAACTCTTCCCTTTCTTTTTATTCAGATATTTCAAAAAACAACAAAAGAAATGTAATGAACATTTGATATGTCAGTTAGAATCACAGGGATAATCTTTTCTCTTTTTTTTTTTGTCTCTTTTGCTTATATCTTATTTCCATAATAAACATTCGATAATCTCTTATATCTTCCATGTATATATACATATACGGTATTAGTTAATCATTGTCATTTTTTACTATTCGAAGGAAAATAAATTCAAAGATAGACATATCACAGTATGCACTTATTCATAACATTACTCCTATCGAAAATAAATAATTGTTGAAACAAGCAATGATCAATTTATGAGCTATTTATGCTGTATAAAGATTTAACGAATGATTTTTGATGGTATAATTTTATTTTCATTATGGATGTATAGACAAAATAATATTATCTGTTTTAAAGAATCCTAGTACTCATGTGAAAAACTGAATCAACTGAAAACTTGATGGAATCACTAGATGTCGCATGTGCTTCGATTGATTTATCGAAATTCTTTTTTAGACAGTACAAATATAAATTGTACAAGTGATGAATGTAGTGGATTGATAATCAAAAAGTAAGCTTAATTTATTTATCATAATATTTTCTGAACTCTCATAGTTAAAAGGCAAATGATTTTAGATTATTTTCATTTAACGAGAGAACGCTCGTAAATTTGACGTGCCAATAGAACTGACATTTTATCCATTCGTAGGCTCCTGCAAGACTAGTAGATATCTATAAGAATTCGTTTCCATCTGTTTTTCCTCCTAAGTTATTACAATTTTACTGAATGTTTTATCTCTGGAAGGCATTTATGAAAAAAAAAATCAAAGTACGACATTTCAATCTGAAATTTTCTTCATAGGCAGGTCTCGTAGACCTTATAATACTCAGGTAAGAAAGTTCAGTGTTTTCAACATTCAATATCTCAACAGTAACACATCCTTTCGGGTTGAACTTTTTAGGACATTCTAATTTCCACGGAACCTACTAGTGATCAAAGTTTCAGTTCTATTAGTAAGTCTTATCTAGGAACCTTCCTCCGAAAGAAATATTTAAGTTCATGTTTTCAGTGTCACATAGATGACAATTTTAAGTTTCATTATAATAAAACTTTGTTAATAGAGAGTGCAAAGCGTCATAATTCTAGAGAATATTGTGAATACTGAAACTTTATACAAAGCAACAACTTAATGCAACTTAATGTTTGTGCTATATTATTTTCTTGCTCTAATCATTGTCACTCAACATCTATTCCAATTGTATTTAATCTAATTCACACTAATTGATTATTTCAATGACAAACAGTCTACTTACTAAAAGCAAAACTAAAATAGCCGTTTAGAAGATTATAACTGTCATATTTAAGAAAGAAATCGTAAATATTAGGTTTTGTTGTGCGTCTATTTTAAAAGCAAAACAACGATTTGTCATCATCAATAACGAAAAGAAGACACCCATGCTAATTGAAGAGAATTCCACTACGAATCGAGAAAATACTTAATGCACTGTAATAATCTAGTTCATTTTTTCTTAATTGTGTATTCTAATTTTTAATGATTAATAACATTTGTTTAGTCATATGTAATATGTATATAGTTAATACTGATGAAAGATTAATAATCATATAAGTAATATTATAAGAATTAAAATAAAAAACAAATAATAATAACAGAAAACATTGTGAAAAAATCAATCTTCACTTTATCGCAAGACTAGTTCAAAATGCAATTATGTTTCATTACTTATTCTATCGATATTTGAGGACTAGACTATACTATCCTTTTATTATAAAAATTAGTTGTCTTCTGTAAAATAAAATAACTATTCAGTGAAGACTACTATTGTCACACTCCATATTGATTGTTTTGCTTCTTTCAATTAATACTTGGTGATCAACTATTGTCCTTATTAAAAACAGAAAAGCACACGTATACTTGCTTATCATCGTATTTTTGTGCTAATTTTCTTTAGACGTTGTATAGAATTTCATTTTTGCTTTTTTTTGTTTTTACAAAAACTTGATAAACCATTGACTTCAGCAATTTTTGTTCATCTAGCTATTTCAATAGCAGTAACTACGTAGATCTTATGCATTATTCAATGTATATACATAAATGCTGATTATTAATAAAAGTAGAAACGTGACTCTCAAAAATGCTATTATTAATCTGATTGGTGTCATCCTCGTTTCAATATTTTATCAAGGTTATTTAATATGTGATACATATTTTGTTGCAAATGTTATAGAGGTAATTTTCATTTAATTAAAAAAATATTCAGTCGACATGTCTTTTGATTTCATCAGCACGTTTTTTTTATTGACAAGGTAAATATGCGCTGATAGAATATTGACAAACATGTTACAGAAAACAAATGACTCCCAAGCAAATAATTCTGTTACCTAACACTGTCAGATTACACTGTTAGACAAAGAATAACTGGATCATATTTATTCAATTGTAGCAATTGTTATATTCATTAGTGTTTTACAAACTAATTAAAATATAGCTTGCTCCTTCTTGTATTTTCTATCCTTTTCATAGCTTTTGTTTCCATTGTGAATTTTTCTTTTATCACATAATAAATATTTGCACAATACATATCTCATGGCAAAAGTTCAGGACTATATTTCATTAGTAAGGAAAATTTGTCTTGTAAAGATATATCAACAAATACTTTTTAAAGTACCATACGGTATGGAGGAGCCTGTCGGACTCAAAGTTTTCATACTCCGGTCTGGGACCAATCCGATGGACTCTAATGTATGACAATCAAACAACTTTTTTGTATGATGCTTCGAAATATTCAATTCGATAATGAATAAATTTTTTTATATTTATTGCTTATAATGGAAAAGTACAATATGTACAGTCATACTTGTATTGCTAGTTAGCAATATTTTTTTCTATATTCTATTAATTAAAATTCATAGCTTGGTGTGAAAAAAGCAAAATATTAATAAATTTTTATTGTAAATAATAAGGTGGAAACGATTCTTTTGAGGTTTTATGGTAATAATAGAAAGCAATAATCTATAGAGAACGAAAAAAAAAACAAACATGAAAGAAAATAGTTTGAATGAAATCAAGAATGGTTTTCAATTTTTTTTTTTCATTGGTTGACATATCAACTGTAATCGAACGTCATCTGTTTCCTAAAATAAGATTGGACAATAGAAACTAGCATTCATTCTTTTGACTATTTATTTCTTTGTTTAATTTTGAAATTGCTTTTATTCGTAATTTTATTATAGAACATAATCTATTATCTATTTTTCAATATATTTTTTTCTTATCGTTATTTAATGATGTCGAGTTTAATATAGTTTTTAACAATAAATAGATAACATAGAATTTGTTTAAAAAAAATAATAATAATTTAAAACTATTCAAAGTCGATGAGGTATTGGTAAATTTTCAATCTGAATAATTAATTTTTATGAATTTTCAATTGTAGATACCTGTCGATAAGTTTGCAATATGAATTATCTTTCTATTTGTAACTTAAGAGGATGAAAAATTAGGCTTATTGACTATAATAATGTCAATGAGGACAATAATTACATTATTAGCCAATCATCAATTGCTTAATATTACTCTGCGAGTGTATATAATTTTTTTTGTTAATATTTAATTTATTGATCTTTATATCTATTTGATATTAAATCATTTTATTTCATGAAGTGAATTCCAATCCTTATATACAAATGATATCTTTTATGTTTATCAACATATGCACTTCTTTTTCTTCTTAACAATCTAGAACAGTTCTGCCTCTAGACTTTCTCTTCCGAATGGCGAACATCTAATTTTTGGGCCACAGACAATACGTGATACGATAACCAGAACTTCCAGAAAGACAAATTTGATCTTCGGAGAGGCTTGACCTTCACTAGAGCCCTCGGATTCAAAGTTTCCGAGGTCAACCCGACAGACTCTGTTCCCATGCTGTATATAAAACATTGACCTGGAAGAAAGAAATGAGTGTTTTATATTTTATACGAATAATTTTAGATTATTCAAATAAAAATGTCGAAAGATTTAGATCCAACTGGTGGAATGTTTAGTGGTAGATTTATGTAATATAATTTCATTTCATTGTATGTCTTTTCTGCAGGACCGAAAGATACAATGGTTGGAAAAATTACAGGTCCTGGAAAACCAGATCCTCAAACGTAAGCGTTTTGAATAAAATCGCTAAATTTAATGTGAATGTTTTAGATCTGCTCCACCGGGTGCTAAAACTGATATTATAAACCCAAATCAGCCCGCTGAGTAATATTTTTTGATAAGTCTTCTTTAAATCAATTTATTCTTTTAGTCCAAATCGTGATCATGCAGTAAAAATTGATTTTCAAAAAGAACCAGTACCAGGTTTCGGATCTCAAACTGGTGGCTTGAAATAATAAATTTTGTTGTTTTCGTCTTTTTTTATATATTTGATAAACAAGCAAATGATTCTTTGATTTTTTAGATTGAATTAAATTTGTATCTTTCTCAAACAAACTTTCCCGGTTATCCCACAATGGCAGATGGTTTGTCAAATGAAATAAAAATAACAAAAAAAAAACATTTTTTTATCTTTTAGGCGATGATATTTTAAATGAAGAACGTCAAATAAATGAAGATTATAAAATTTGGAAGAAAAATTCAGCATTTCTCTATGATTTAATCATGACTCATGCTCTTGAATGGCCTTCGCTTACTGTGCAATGGTTACCATATACATCGAAGTAGGTTTCATATCTCTTCATGAAGTTCATGCTAAAGTAAAAAGAAAACACATTATAATATTATTACAAAGTTTTAATCGAGTGTATCGAATCCGGTTGTAAAAAACATATATCAACTGAAGAAATAAATAAGAATAAGAGATTTTTGTTTAAAATATTATTTTTTTAAAACATATGTATATCAACGATAAAACTCGTTTTCTGTGTACAGTGACTTTGAAAATTACTCAACTAAATTTTTTTCCTATCGTAAATGCTAATAAGAATTCAAATAGAGGTGAAAAAGTTGAGTTTTGGTTTTTCAGAGATCTTATGTTTGGGAAATGTATAATGAATACCAACGAATTAAACTTACAATTCAAAAAAATGTTCTTGTGTGAAATTTGATATCTTAATGAGATATTTAGTTGATTCCGATGCAAATCTCTACCTAACACACGCATGAACAAACTATATCACGACTCTTCTCCTTTTTACGAACTATTGAAATTCATTAATAAAAGTTTATCCAATCTTTGAACCAAATTGGAACACATTATTATCTCACCTAGATGTATTTTAATTGTAATTCTTCTTATAATCTACTCAAATGCAACTCTATATAAAAATAAAAGACATTGGTTTGTTTTTCAGACCTGAAGATGGAAAAGATTATACAACTCATCGTCTTATTCTTGGTACTCATACATCGGATGAACAAAATCATTTAGTAATTGCATGTGTACAAATTCCAAAAGAAGGTACAACAACTGATTCAACACAATATGAATCTGAACGAGGAGGTATATAATGAATTTCAATTAAAATATAAGCAAAAATCTATATATATATCTATAGAATTTGGTGGTTTTGGTTTATTTAATGCGAAAATTGAAATTGAATTAAAAATAAATCATGATGGTGAAGTTAATCGTGCTCGTTATATGCCACAAAACCCGTCACTTATTGCAACAAAATCTCCATCAGCTGAAGTATTAATATTTAATTATACAAAATTATCTAATTTACCAAAAGAACAATTAATGGCATTAAGTGCTGAGGCATGTCCAGAATTACGTTTACGTGGACATACAAAAGAAGGTTATGGTCTTTCATGGAATCCAAATGCTAGTGGAAATATTCTATCAGCATCGGATGATCATACAATATGTTTATGGAATATTGAAAAAGCACCAACAGAAGGAAAATTTGTTGATCCATTAGCTATTTTTTCTGGGCATCAAGCTGTTGTTGAAGATGTTGCTTGGCATTTATTTCATGAAACTTTATTTGGTTCAGTTGGTGATGATTGCAAATTGATGATGTACGTTATGTTTATTGTAAATACGAAAGTCAATTTTCAAATTGAGCTGATGAGACTACAGAGTTTTGCTGAACAATACGATTTCGTCAGAACAAGCATCATTAAACTTAACTGATTCTAATTAGATTATTTTATTGCTCGTTAGTACTCATCGATATAGTATAGTCTCGATTCAAAATCGATTTAGCATATGGAAAAACTTCCTCTTGAGCTATCAATATTTGCTAATAGTAACCCCAAAGTTAGAAACTATCTATAGATTGTCTTTAGAACCAAACAATCAATATAAAAACTTTGAGAATTTATATGCTTGAGTTTGTATTATTTATTTGAAGTTTTACCAATCTAAAAGATTACTAATCATAGTCGAAGTCAATGAGGACGTATCTATGTTGAAGGTTACATCTGTAATGATATATCTTCATATGGACTAGGATCCGTATTCAACGAATTTGTATGATGACATGCTCTATCCGATGTTAAATAAAAATTATAATAAAAATCTTGGAAAAAGCCAGCGAAAAAATTGTATTATTCATCAGTCGTTAGGTTTTGGTATATTACGAATAGCTTTTTAGCTTTAGTGCAACAGAAAGAACTTCAGAAAGTCCTAAAATCTTGATATACATTTTTAATATATAACGTTGAATAACTGTATAATATAAAAAGAACTTCAATTTGAAACATAAATTTTATCTATAGGGTCTTCTTAGTGATATTCACCTATTTTACCTACTTTATGATAGCTACTGCAAGATGACTATTCGCTTGCAATCGAAACTCACGGCGCAGCTAAGTGCAGATCTATAACAGCTACAACTTAATTTCGAACCTTAGAAATCGAGTTTGTGACTTGGCTGTCTACTGTTCCCTCCTCCGATACGAACCGTGAGAAATGTTGTTGATATACGGTCTATCAAGAACGTCTAGTTATAATATATGAACTACTTTCTTAATCCAGTTCTGAACGAATAAATAAAAGGAAGGTGAAAAAACGTGTTCCAAAATAAATAGAATAAAGCAATCTTTCTAGAATTAATAAGAGCAACTACATCATGTTTCATATTTTAATCTTACAGAAATTATGCTAACAACTGTTTTTTTTCTTATTTTATAGTTGGGATACACGTTCATCAAATTATACAAAACCATCTCATGTTGTTGATGCACATGGTGCTGAAGTTAATTGTTTATCATTTAATCCATTTTCAGAATATATTTTAGCAACTGGTTCAGCTGATAAAGTTTGTTTGTTTGTTGTTTCATAGAGTTAGAAAAAAAGAAGATTCTATTTATAGACCGTTGCACTTTGGGACCTTCGTAATCTTAAATTAAAATTACACACATTTGAATCACATAAAGATGAAATATTTCAAGTTCAATGGTCACATCATAATGAAACAATACTTGCATCAAGTGGTACTGATCGACGATTACATGTTTGGGATTTAAGGTATAAGCCTTTAAAAAAAATTTTCTTCTAAAAATGATTTTTTTTTTATAAAGTAAAATTGGTGAAGAACAAACAAGTGATGATGCTGAAGATGGTCCACCTGAATTATTAGTAAGAATAAAATTAATGATTAGAAAAAAAAACGAAGATCTTGTTTTTTATTGTAGTTTATTCATGGTGGTCATACAGCTAAAATATCTGATTTTTCATGGAATCCAACTGAACCATGGGTTATTTGTTCAGTATCAGAAGATAATATCATGCAAGTTTGGCAAATGGTAATAATTATTATTATTCTATAGTTTCAAAAAAAAACCTTTTTCTAATAAATTTTAGGCGGAAAACATCTATACGGAAGATGAAAATGAAGCAAATTCTGTTGATCTTGAATAAATTTATGAAATATCTTTTCTTTTTTCTGTATTATTGTATAATGTAAAATCTCTTTTGAGAGTCTAGAAGATGATTGCTTAAAAAAAACAATAAATATATTCAATTCATGATAAAATCAATATGAAAATATTTTATATACTTGAAAAATAGGCATTTTTTACGTAAATAATTTATATTAAATTACGATTATATTTAAACTAACCAACCGTGTCTTGAAAATGAATGTAATTAATCATTACTTTTATTTTATTTTTCTGTTATTTAGCAGTATTTCAGTAGTGTGTCGTACTGAATTCAACCATGAAATATATGTACGTTTGCAATAAAAAAGAGAACGAGTAAAAAAGAGAACGAGTAAAAAACAGACGAGAACGAAAAAAAACAAGGCTTTTTCTGTATTGGACAGGTAGATGCGTTATGATAGTCACTATTACTATACAGATCGGCACTTTGGACTCTACACACTAAAGTAAAAACGCAAATAATCAAACATCGACATTTATCTTCTTTTTTTTTTCTTCATTTTTCTTTTTCAGTTACTCCTAACATAGAATGACGACCGTGTTTGTTGCTGTTGGTATAGCATTAATCCTTTATGTAGGCTATCGATTATATCAACATTTATTTCCACCACCAAATATAAATCCGCATGGCAAATATGTTTTAATAAGTGGATGTGATTCAGGTTTTGGTCATGCGTTAGCTATTGACCTTGATAAACAAGGTTTTCATGTACTAGCTGGTGTATATGATCCGGATAATGAAGAACGTATTACCAGTCAACTGTCAAGTCGAGCTACAGTTTTTTGTCTTGATATAACACAACAGCAAGATATAGATGCTGCATATGATATTGTTATAAAAAAAACTCAGACACTTCATGCATTAGTAAATAATGCAGGCATTGGCAAAAGCGGTTTTATTGATTGGACATCAGTTGATTTTATACGTGAAATAATGGAAGTAAATTTTTTTGGTACTATTTCAATGACAAAAAAATTTTTACCATTACTTATAACTCGACGTGGATCACGTGTAGTTAATATGTGTTCAGTTTCTGGTTATATGGCTACATCTGGTATGGCAGCATATGCAAGTTCAAAATTTGCATTAGAAGCTTTTTCGGATTCTTTACGTCGAGAAATGTATACATGGGATTTACATGTATCGATTATTGAACCGGGCTTTATGAGAACACCATTAATTGAAGGATATGAACATGCATGTCGTAGTTTATGGGCTGACCTTTCTGATGAAGTAAGAAATCGATGGGGTGAAGATTTTCTTCATGGTTATATTCGAAAATTAGAAAAGAATCCTTTTATTTTAAATGCTGAAAATCCTCAAAAAGTTATTAAAGCAATTCGTCATGCTGTTATGAATAGTGCTCCACGTATACGATATCGACCTGGATGGCAATCAAGTCTGTTCTTTTTTCCACTTTCTATTCTTCCAGCTTGGATAGCAGATTATTTCTTCATAAAAACAAAAGGCATGAATGTTATACCTGCTGGTGTTTTCAACCAACCAGATTGAAATACATTTATTACAGACAAAAAGAAATAATTAAATAAAATATTACTAATAAAGTTTTCATTCATATTTATATTGTATATATAACATCATGTAGTATTATTGTACGGTAAAAGGAAAATATCGAAATTAAAACAAAACATATTTATTAGTCAAAAACAAAATAAAATAAAAATATTCAAGCAATAAAATAATTAATTAGTCAATATAAGAAATAAAGCGATCGTCACTCTTTAAACCATCAGCTCAAAGATATCTCAGGATCTGTTTGTGATCATTTCTGATTGTCGAAGACGGTACAACTGATCAAGCTGATATTTTTACACTAAAAATAAGGAAACATGTTGAAGGAAAAAAACTTTGAAGTGAATTTTTGTTGGGAAACTCTAGATTTCCATAGGATCATATCCTAGTACATTACGACTCTCATCGAAGGTAGCTCTAAGGTTTTGACCCCAGATCAGGATATGTATAGACTTCATATATCTAACGTATCGTATCGTTGAGATATTAGCAGCGGGCACCACATTCGTCCCGGGCACAATAGAACACAGTGAAGGTCTGGTGCCCTCTTTAGATATCTCAATGACACTTAATAGAACTTGATAGTACATACACCATTAGGTAGAGGAGGCTTTCCTCTATAAACCTACACATATCCCGTTTTGAAGTCACAAATGACTACGAAGCTTATAGTTGCCTTTGATGGAGATCGTAATCTATCAGAATGTAATCCTATGGAAAACCAGCATTTCCTAGAAAAAATTCACTTGAAAATTTTTTTGCCAAGCACGTGTCCCCTTAGTTCTGGTCCTCTATCGGTGGTAAAAAATTCAGCTTGATAGGTTGTAACATTTTTGAGTACCAAAAATTATGCAAAAAAAGAGCGAGATACCTTTAAGAGTTAATTAAAAAAATATTTCGTTTTTTTAAATCTATTATAATCATAATCATTCTCTGTTGGCTGTTCATATTGATCATAATAATTTAATTTATTACTCTGCTGTTCATATTCATTTGTATTAGTGAGATCACTATAAGTAAGAAATATAAAATGAAATCATAAGAACGAATTTGACATATTTTCTACTTACTCTCGAAAATAGAACAAATCTGAAAGTCGACCGAATTTAGGCAATTTTCGTTTTGAGTTTTCTTGTTTATCCAAGAATCGATCGGTTTCACTATAAATATCATTAATATCACTTATGGTATTGTAATCCTTGATTTTGGACCATGTTTTGTGAAATAAACGAGCATCAATTGATAATAAAATCACAGCAAATACCAACAGAAGCATATAAGAAGCCATTCGTGGTTGAATAACTAATAAAAACTGTTATGCTGCTTCTCTTTATATATATATATGGCAAGTGAACTTACCCAGACATTTCTATGCAAATATATGACTTTCCAAAACATGGAAACGCCGTATTTAACCACCTGCTTAAATAATTATTTGTCATGTTCTAGTGACATTTTAACAATGTCAAGATTTAATCTAAATAATATATATACAAGAAAGCTTCATATCGTGATATGATCAGCAAACATTCTAAATCATAAAATAAAGTTCATATTAGCAGAATGCTTGACATTAAGGAGATTGACATTGTTTAAAGTACTAAAAGCAAAATCGTGATTATTAACGAATGATAAAATAGTGCAAAGTACGTGAAATTATTTGTCCAGGGATGTAAAGCTGTGATTTCAAATAACATCAACAACAAGTTTTATATAGAATTAAAGCGCGTTGAAAACGGTTTTTTCATCAATACTAAATAATAAGTTTTAGATATTATCTTTTCAGTGCTGTATGCAGAAAATTCTTAAATTTTTACGTCGTATCAACAGAGCAAAATTCCCTTAGTGAAGCAGTGCAAACTACAGATATTATTTAAAATAATGACTATTAAAAAATAACTTTTATGTCTTAAGACTTGATAAACATAATCAATAATCAGTATATCAAAACATGAAATATGTGTTTTTAGAGTTTCTTCATCAATACGATTGTGTTCCAATATTTCCAGGCCATGTATCTAGTACTTTTCGATATTCATCATTTTAAATGAGATCTAATTTGAACTGCCTGGCGAAAAGAATTTTTCTCTGCTGATATAGCGTAAAGTTTTCTGAGTTTTCTGCATTCAATACTAAAAACTTTGCTCTAACGTTTAATATTTAGTATTGGTGAATTCCATTTTCGACGTGCTTTAATTTGGGTTAAAGTTTATAGTTAATGCTTTTTGAAATTACAGTGTTACCCTTCCCCATCGAAAACTTTTTTATGCACTCTGTAAAAAGACAAAAGTTTTTTTTCGCTTTTCAGTTTCTCAAAGAGGATTTGTGTCGTTTTCGAACATGGGTTCAAAAACTTTCTAGGGCGTTTTTTCAGAGGTTATGAGCCGACCTGTTAGAGGCCTATAAATTCAGCTTGGATGAATTTCGAATGCTGCAAAAATTAACCTAGATAGAAGCGAAAATTATTTCAAATACTGAGAATGACCGAGGAGACATTTTTCTGTAAAATGGTATACTAATGATTAGTTTGCTGCAAATTATTCGTCAACAGTGAATATTTCAGGTAAGGAATAAAGTGCTAATTTAGGCAATTATCTCAATTTCTATTGAAAAATAGACTTACAATGTGAACTTTGTTATTCCTGAATGATTATTCTAGAGTTCTTGAATCTTATATTATTTTGCACAGAACATTCTTGTCTTTAATTCTATCCTTAAAAATATCAGTAACATAATAGATGCATTAAAGGAGATTATTTCTGCAAAAATCATGAATTTTCTCTGTTCAAACTTAATGTTTGCGGTTTCAAAAATTCGACTCATAATTCTTAAATCATAAGTCTAAGAGAAATATTCGAAAATAATATTTAATTTAGACTCTAACCTAATGTATTCATACACTTGCAAGCTCCTTTAAAAGGCTTAAACGTGAATAAACATTTTGTATAATTATTTTTCAATTACCCATTAATGACAATTAATGTTCTGCAACATGGGTTTATATACCTGGCACCCAACCCGACAATTAATGAAATTTCGATATTTTAAAATATTTTTACAATTTCAAACTGCTAGTTTATTTTAAATTATATGAATGAAAACCGATTCGAGAAATTTATTGTACTTGAAAACAGGACATAGTAGTAGAAAGCGATATTGTTTTACTAACAGAATTCGTTTTTAATGAAAATTCATCTACAAATGATGATGAACTATATGTGTCGAAGGAACTGAATGCATGAACAGGAAAATAAATTATCAAAAAGGCGAACATGTATTATGATGATGGAAAAAGTATTCATGTATGTGCCCATAATTATGACATTTGGTACCAACACTGCGTTCTGCCCTAGCATCATCAACAACAATCAAAAACTGTACTCAGGAAAATTGATCAGACTTTACAAGCAGAAAGACATCAAATGAATCCTGAGTCACTTGCTTTTTTGTGAAATTTGAGATGATCTCTTTTGTTGTTGCTGTTTATGAAAAAAACTAAATAGTATACTTTTTCATATAAAGTAAAAATTTGAAGATTGTACAATGACTATGAAAATATCTGTCGGATATCGATTAGCTTCGGTTGAGTATCGAGTACAGCTGTCTGGATCCGGTTGCGAAAAGTCATATCCGTCCAAGATACTGTTATTGAAGAAAATATGTCTTCTATTTTTCGTTTTCTTTGAAAGAGAATTATAGCAGAGAGATTAACATTATCAGACTCAATTCCTATTTGTTGGATAGAAAAAATTTCTTGCAAATGTTGAATACTATTCAAGAATAGAAAACTGATACATGTTACATTTGAATTCGATCATATTGATTTGACTTATTTTCATAATTTTTCTTTCTTTGATATTATTGATTTATCGTTGTTGCATAACAAGTCAATTATGAGTTAAATCGGTCATTGAGACAAACATTGATTTACTAATTGCTATTTTTTTCTCAACTCTTCAAAACTCGTTTAAAAATCGACTAAATCTTAGTAATCAATTCAACGTTTTCTTCTTTTTTTTTCTTCATCAATCTCAAATACGGATTATCTAATATCCTTATTTTTAAATATTTCTTATAAACGACATCATAGAAACATAAAACAAAGTTGTTTTAACTTATTTCGCCTGATTAGCCCGACACTATTACTGACGAAGTCAACAAGTCGTCATCTCCCGTTTGAACACGAACAAGTAGATTAAGCGGCATTATACCATGTCAACAATATTCTTCATTCAATTGAACACGATCATGGCCATCCAATGACGATGTCCTACTGGGTGATCCCAAGAGTCATACGTATATAAAACTAAAATCCTTTCTTTCATCTCTATGTTTTTTTTTCCCTTCCCTCTCTTTTTCTCTAGTCTGTTAATTACAATTCTCGATGACGACGTGTTTTTCAATATTGTAACAGTCGGTCGCGCTTTTCTTTGATGAACATGCATACCATATATGTACGTGATAGGGTGGCAGGCGTGCATGCGACACGTAATACGTATATTTTCCGGGAAAAGGAGAAGAAGAAAAAAAAAGAAACATTTTTAGCCAACAGGTAAACGAATTGACATAAAAAGAGAAATCACGGTACGGAGAGAAGAAGAAGAAAAAAGAAATTAGTTGTGTATCAATCAATTTCAATCGAGTATTATAGCCAAAGAAGCCGATATGAATAGTATGTAAAAAGAAAACACTATTGAAACTTTTTATTTTCTAAATTCTTAATTTAGATTCAAAAAGTCCAATTACCAAAGATGAAAAATCATCTAATGGTCATCATTTTTCTGAATCAAATCAATCTGCATTTCGTCGGATATCATCATCTATTAAACCTGATCAAGCTGATAAAATCAATGAAAAAGCAACTAAAAATGGTACATCAATTTCTTCGGATGAACATCATACAACTAAAACTTCTATTCCAAATCCATTTTTATCACCATTAATTTCTTCAACATCAGATTTTCAAGCACATCTTGCTTTGTTACGTCCATTTCTTTCTCAAACTTTACCATTTGTACCAACATTGTCACCTCCTAATTATTGGCATACATTACCATTATTTCATCCATATTTATCTAATCTTCGACCTCCTGGACTTCTTCCACCACCACTTTCCTCATTACCATCAGCATCACCATCATCATCATCTTCTCTACAACCCAAAGTATCAACAAATACAAACAATAAAAAATCATCATCACCATCAGCAACACATTATCATCAATATACAATTACAAATAATAATGTTCTCGTTCCATCTCCAGCTACATTAATGGATTTTATTCGACGACCAATAACATCAAATGGAAATACAACACAAACACATTCAGCAACAAATAATACAAAATCAAAAAATTTAAAAAAATATAAATGTGATATTTGTTCAAGAGCATTTTCAAGAAGTAACACATTAGTTACTCATAAGGTAAAAAAAATACAACAAACTCTTTTCTTTTTTATCCAATACGATTCTTTTTATTTTAACCAATAAAAAATTTAACCGATTAATGTTAAAGAAAAGAACACGTTTGTTACTTCCGTTTTAATTAATAGCACAAAATAAAATAAAAAAAGAAAGTTTTTTTCTTCACTACTTATCCATTTCTATCAACATTGATTTTGTGTTAACAAAAATATATATATCTTAGCACGTGGAATTCGCTAGTTATACTCTAAAAAGAACGTTTGATGTAATCGTGACATATGTCCACTAACGGTAGTGTGAACGTATGTCGGCTTGTATAACAAACGTTTTGACAGATTAACACCAATATTGATGATGATGATGATTGAAGAATAACTTATCTCAACTAAGGATTTATTTATTTTCTAGCGTATTCATACAGGTGAAAAACCGTTTGTATGTGAAATATGTGATCGAGCTTTTCGTCAACCAGGAAATTTAACAAGACATAAATTAACGCATACAGCTGCTAAACCTTATGCATGTGGTATTTGTTCAAAAGCATTTAATCGAGCATCAAATCTTCATGCACATCAACGTACTCATTCATTAGTGGTGCCTATGATGACAAAAACAACAACAACTAATAATAATAATAACAACAATAATAATAATAATGGCCACGGTTCTTATACATGTCATAAATGTCATGAAGTATTTGAACATAAATTTGAGCTCAATTTACATACTGCTGCTTTACATCATTCCGGTAAGTTTAATTTTTGATAAATGAAATATAATGATTAGACGGCATACGGTTTTATTTTAGATGTTAAATTATTTTCAAAAAATAATGAAGAAGTTGAAGTTGATGATGAAGATGATATGGAAGATGAACAATCATATGAAAAGGATGAAGATTTATCTGATGATAGTGAACAAAATATTGATTTACTTGAAAATTAACTTTTTTTTAATCCGGTTCTGTTCTTCTTCTTTTTTTCTTTGTGTTTAATTGTACAGATAAAGAAAAGTCACATATAAATATACATCTATATATCATTGAATAAAAGATACAAACTTGAAGAAAATCTAAAACAAAGTTTTAAGATTAAAATCATTAATGAAACAAAGAATAGGCAACAAATTAGAGTCAATAATTGTGACCAATCAATGATGAGACAGTAGCAAATAATGAATTGAATTGAACGAATAACTTTTTGAAGTATGTCATACAGCATAATCATCTTACAACTATTGGCAATGTCGAAATAAAAGAAGGGTGAATATTTTTGGAATCATTTTTGATAGGAATAAAGTAGAGATCTGCGATTTTCACCATTAATAAGAGAAGATGAAGCTGCATCGAATCATATACGTATACCAGATTTTTCTGACCAGTTTTTTCAGGATCTTCCGCTAAGTTTTTTAAAGAATAGAGGCTTTTAAATAGGTTTTTGAGGTGGATTTTTCGTCCAAAACTTAGAGCAAAACACAATTTTTTGTGAAAAAATCTGCCAATAATACGTAGTAAAATGTTTATAACTCATAATTGGCTAAACCTTACAACATCGAACTTACATAATTTATAGATCGTTAATTAATGATTCTAGTACACTCCTGAAAATTAAAAATTTTAAAACTTTTACATTACGCATCCTTTCGTTTTTTAATAAACCTGATGGCAGATCCTGAGAAAATTTATCAGAAAACTCTGGTCTATACGATTCAATGCAGTTTCATCTCAACTTTTAAACAGTAAAACTTGCAGATTTCTATCTTGTTTCTGTCACAAGTAATTTCGAAAATACCCACTCTAATTGTCTTTTGAAATGGATAATAGAGATGTCAGAGTTCTCGTTCCTAAGAAATGGAATCCTTTTACTTAGTTTCTACAGAAAGTTGATATGCGTTGCGAGTTCATGTTCTTAGCAGATATTGTTCCTAAGACAGGATCAACTTGATTCGATTAAACTGATTATTTTTTTTCTAACGAATAAGTCAGTCGAGAGATAAAGATGTTGCAAGTGTAGATGCTCAACTACATTGGGACAATCTTATTGAGCTATACTTTGCTGTATGTTTCCATTATTGCAGAAATATTTTTATCATGAAAACTATCAAGCATGGGCTATCTTTTCATTGTACTGAAAATGCTTTATCACTTGATATGTTTTGATTGATATCATATACCATTTTCAGAAAGCATGACCCTCAAAGAAAAAGCAAGTTGATTGTATCACAGCGACAGAGTAGTCTTATCTGAAAGAGTATATCAGAATGCATTGAACATCGTTTTCAAAGGTTTGTAGAATTGAACTTTGATGTACAAAATTTTCTGAAGGAGATTAATAAATATTTACGCAAAGAAAACCTCTAAACCAGGATAATCAAATTTTCTGATTTGTACAGGAAAATCCTCGTTCTTAAACCTTTGTCCTGGTACCACTAAGAGCTATTTTCCATGATTTTCTACTGATTTTTGTTTTTTCTTCATCTAGATTCTTAGCGACATATTTAACCAACAAGAAAAACGATCTAACATTATAATGAGATGTTAGCTTCCACAAAGAATAGATGAAATATGCGTTAGCCACATGCGACCATTTGTGGGCCTATTTTCTTAACGTTGATAATATATCTCATTTACAAAAATTAGTTCAATTTGCTTTTTCTGCATCAGTTTCAAACGCTTTTTGTGAATCTATTTTTAGTCTGGTAAAGTTTTTGTGAAACAATCGTCAAAATAAATGAAAAACGATCTTACTTGCGCTCAATTGAATGCTAAGACGAAAATTTATTTCAATTTCACACAATTTGAGGAATATCTCTTACATAAACTAGATTTGTTGAAACAAATCTGATCATCAGAAAAATACTCTCATGCTTCGAAAGTACCATCCACTGCATAATAAGTAGCTTATTTTTTCTATATGTTCATTTTGTTTTGATTCATATCAGTTTATAAGTAAAAATTTTTTTTTATTTTATTTGTATATTTTCATGAGCTTAAATGAAAAGATTAATAATACACGATGCATGTGATCATATTTCTTTTTCTTTTTAATATCGTTTGTCAGCAAAATTGACTATAATTTCTCTATTAGAAGCAAGTAACGAGCACTATTGTGAACGAAAATGAAAACTTTCTTCTAGGAAATGCTACTGAATGTTCTCTGTCTTTCGAAATTAGACGGAAAATAAGCTGATATTGGATGTTCAATAGCAACAATCGGACTTATTCGATGACCTTGTACATAGCGAAAGCTTTAGAGAATGATTTTACATATATGTATTTGCTAACGAAATATAATAATGATATTTTTCAAGTTTTCGAATAGAAATAAAAGATAGATGAAAGGTGTAAGATTTTTTCTGACCAACCTTCATATTGTTTGATGATTTATTAACATGAGAAGTAATTGAATTGAAAATGAATCATAGATTCCATGATTAATATTTTTAACTACTAGTCTCATTTTTATTTTTATTTCCAGTTTTTTATTTAAATTATAACTGAGTGTTAAAGAAGAATATGGAAATTCCTTTCATGGACATTATATCGACATAAATCTTTTATGTCATAATATTTTGGTATGATCTAAGGATTTATTTTCTATTCACTTTGAACAAATAAAAGAATCTTTTCAGTAACATATATAGATCAGTGGAAACTTATCATGATGTTTCCTACATTTATAATCCTTTTTTTTCCAAGTTTTGCGATTGTTTGTATTCAAGAATTCCATTCATTGAAAATGCCATTCTTAAACCTCGATATAAATGGAACAGTAAAACAATCAATAGGGATAAATAAAATGAATATCTCTGCTTATTGGTAATGTCATTTTATATTAGTCTTAATCTTGTTCAAAATAATATATGACAGTTGTTTTATACATTTTTAGATAAATATAAAATTAATTCATATCTCGAGGTTGTCTTTATTTTCTACAATGAATCCTTTCTTACTAGAGTTAATACTGTATCGCAGAACTTAATATTTTACTAGATAAATTTAACAACAGCGCATGAACTTTTGTATATACATTGTTCCTCCGACATCTTATGACTGATAGATATAATTATTTAGTAACAGTACAACTGTATTCAACTCAAACCAATTGATTTAATACTAAAAATCTGACTTTTTTTTAATCATGCTTTCATAAATGATTCATACTTGGTGACAAATTATAGCTGTCAAAAAAAATTCATATAATGTGAAATCAGATAATGGATCTGCTGTAAATATCAATAGCGAAAGGCTTGAACTTCTCAATACTATCGATTCATTTCATATTCGACGAATACATAGTCCAATTTTTCTGGATGATCGAAGTACAACGACGATTACTTGTATCAATAATGGTTAATCATTTTTCTTAATTAGTAAAATAAGATATCTCTCAACTGTAGATATATTTATTAGTAACTGTCAATTATCTAAGTGCATATGATTGATCATATGTTAACAATAGTTATTTTTATTTAACATTATACAGCAACAATTGAATCTCTTCTTATATTGATGTTTAAAATAACATATTATGAGTTGAAAAAACTTATTTATTAGATGTGATACATTTTTTTACTATGAATCCTCGTTGAAGTCAAATTATTCGTATTGTTGATTTACATATCAAATTTTTATTTGGTAAAGAATTTCTCTAAAAGTGATTTCAGATGTTTTTTTCGAATATACTGTTGCTTCAAGAAAGAAGAATCAGGATGCGCATATATCACAATTGGCAAGACTTTCGTAAATTTCCTTTCAAATTCTGCAACAAAGAACTAATTGTGGACTCAATTTCAAATTTCGATGGCGTTAAAGCAGGGGTCTTCACCAGTTAGCGAAATTTCTTTTTATTTTTCTTCAGCAGAAACAACACCAAATAAGTTATGCTACCTTGAATAGCTTCGGAAAACTAGTTTTTCAACACGACTGCCATCTCTTCGCTGATTTCTTAGATTCGCAATTGCGTAGACTCGAACATCTATTATGTTGTAAATATGTCGCAAAAGCTGAAGCATATTTGAAACTTAAGTTTCAATTATATGAAATTATATTATCGAATCTGAAATTATTCGAATATTCGCAGATGATTTGTTTTATTGTACGTAACATAATCTTCTTCGATTGCAATGTAATTATCAAAACAAAGAAAAAATTTGTTGAAAGGTCATCAAGGATTTGTCCTTTCTTTTTTCGAATGTTTCAAACTGAATTTATGCTTTTAATCTGTTGACAAACATAGTTTTACGTTTAAAGAATAGAGACATAATCATGCATAAATAAAGAACATTGTTTAGTTACTAAATACTATTGAACAACAATGAATCTTCTTTTTCTTTTTTCTTCGTTTCATTGACAGTGAATATATATGCAGATAATAAATACATGTTGACTTTCAAACAAAGTGTTATTCTTTTAGTCAGTATCATTACGGTACTGGCTATTATTGCTATAATCACTGGTCTTTCTCCACTTTATTGGCCACGTCCAAAAACTTTATCAAACGAAAGTAAATAACAGCGTTTTTTTCTTTTTGCTTCATAAAAAATAATGTGACCGATGTATTTTAGATAATACATCGGTAGTTGTCATGGGAAAGAAAACCAATTCATCAAATTTAAAAACACAGTTGGCTACTCGACTCAAAGTAGTTACAAAGAAAATTCTTGAATTAACAACTGTTAAAATTAACAGTACATCGTCCATGATGCCAAATTTAGCTGTAGCAAATACTACTATTATTGAATAATCAATTGCATTTATGCAATACATATAAAAATCTGAGAAATTATCAAGTAGTTCAAATAGATAAATGTTTGTTTATGTATATTATCAAGATAGATGAAGATATGAACTCATATTTTTTAGTTTGTACTTATTTAAAACTACGAAAAATAAAATAAACTCTCATTAATATGATCCTTTTTGTTTTGTTAAATCTACGAAAAATACATCAATTTCGAAAACGAATCATAGTCATTGTTGGATATCAGCTACCACAAAATTGATAAAAGAACCTAGTTATATATTCATCATGATTTGCACGATAGATTAATTTCCATTATTGATTGTGATAAACAAATAATTTATTTAATTGCTCTCAACACTCAGAAAAATAAAATTCTTGTATTAGTATAAAGATCTTCTGCTTTAAATATCGAATCATTATTCATTTTTAATCAATAAGATTATCTATTTTATAAAATTCAACTTTAATTATTAAATTTTGTCGAAGTAATACATTATCAAAATCAATAGTCCACTAATAACACTACGAAAATGTTCTAAACTTTGGTCAAATAAGATCTCATCATAATTATTAAATATATTTCTATCTTTCAGATCTTTGTCTAATTACCATTGCTGAGAGAAGAGATCTTGAAAATATGATATTAGTTCTTCATTATTTTTTGTTTTAAATATCTTTTCAAAATATTCATTATTAACATAGAATATAACGTTTTGTTTTGATAATGTGACATTTTGTTTTTCGAATTTAGATTTTATTTCAAGTCATTCTGTTGTAAAAGTAAACAATTTTGATTTCTTATTCATTTTATTCTTGACGAAATTGTTCCAGTTTCACATTTCAGATTCATATAGATGTTGACCATATTAGTTTGTTTTTGTATTGTTGTTAATTCATTTTTGAAAGGCAGCAAATTAGTTTTTTTTTTTTCAATTTCTTTATTTTTGTATTTAAAAATTTCATGATATGGTATTGATCTTAATTCTTCCGATCCTATGAACTTGATATAAGGTCAATACCTTACATTGAAAATATAAAAGGTAGACGTAGGTGTATTTTGTATTTTAACAGAATAACATTGTTCTTTTCTTGACAATACATCTACGTATTATACGTTTGTTTTTAAAGGACACAATGCACACGAAAACAATCAGAATAAAAGTAAAAAAGAAACATTGCATGAATAAAATGAAATATTATTTAAACAGAATGTTGATCTATCTACTTGATGAAAATATTCTTAGGTTTCTTTTTACAGTTTGAATAAGCTTGTTCTTTTGAAAATATATAACTTGTTTGTTTGTTTTGATTAATTAAACTAATAAGCAATTGAAACATGCATTAAATTAAATCAAAGATAACTTTGCAAAAGTAAGAACTTCTGTATGTGAAAGAACTCGTCAAAGACAAATGTTATTAGGTCAAAGTAGAAAAGATTTAAGTGCAAAAAGCAGTACTCCAAATAAAGTATGATGATGTTTAGTAAAAAGAAATATTTGTAGAAAGCAATTTTCATACAAAATGTCATATTATCAAAAAGAGCATGAATGATAATAAAATAAAAAGTATTAACATATTTTTTTAAAAGAATCTGACAATGAGTTTTACGCTGTAATAAATTCATTATCATTGATTGTTTAACTAATATTCAATACCGTGTCTTTATTTGAGATCATTGATCAAGGCATGAAAAAGAATCGTTAAGGTTTTTTTTTGTTTATGACAGAATAGCAACAATTTTTTTTGCTCTTTCTCGTCAGCAATGGCTCGAAACATCCGACGTCGGGGAAGGGAGAGGTGGTGAGTTTTTTGGGACGGATGAAGTTTTTTTTTTTCTAAAAAAGAATGCAAAAGAAATTTATTTGGTTTCATCAAGGAAAACCGAAAATTTTCGAGGGTGAGCGAAGTAGACGAGGTGTATTACACTACCGGCATCCTTATCCTAGTCTGACCAACATCGCTTCTCGTTTTATTCTTATACACCTTACAAAAAAAAGAACAGAAAAAGAAAATCACATGTTTGTCAAGTCAACCCATTTGAAAGCAAGAATGACAAGGCATTTATTACAAAACAATAAACATGACAACGCATTCTGCCAGATAAATTTCAAAATAAACATTTTATATTTAAAAAAAAAACTATGACTATAATTACGACATTTCATGACTTATGTATTGATGTAGTTATTGAAATTTTATCTTATTTTAATGTTCATGAAATATTTTATTCATTTTGTCTTCTTATTCCTTGTTTACCAGCTTTATTAGTTAATGGTCGTGTTCGATTACATGTTCGATCAAATAATGCTTATTTTATTCGATGGATTTTACCACATATTAAATTAACACAAGTTGTTTCACTTAATGTTCCAACTCGACCATATAATCCATCAATATTTCAATTTACTGCACTTCGTTCACTTGTACTTCGTGATGTTGATAATCCATTATTGCTTTTTGAAAATAATAATAATTGGCCTCCTTGTTATCTTGAACATCTTTCACTATATATACGAAATCAAGATATACCAAGTATATCATCAAATATAGGAAAACGAGTACTTGAATGTGCATTTCAATTACGAAGATTAAAACATTTTGAATTACATGAATCAAAATCAAGTTTAAAAATGGTTGAATTATATGATCAATTAAATTTTCCATCAACATTTCAATCAACAAATATTCAATGTCTTATCTTAACTGTTTATTGTAATTGGAAAACTCTTCAATCAATACTTTACTATTCACCTAATTTACATTATTTTCAATTTCGTTCAAGTTTTAGTTCATTAGAAATTCGTTCTTCTCAACTTTATTTTACATCAATTCGTAAACTTAATTTTCGATTAGATGGTTTAAAAACACATATTTTTCTTAGTATATTTCGTAATGCCCCATTTTTACGCCAATGTAAATTACAATGTTCTTTTTCTCCTTCTAAACAATATCATATAGATTTACTTAAAAGTGATATATGGATTCAATTGTTTGATATATATACACCTCAATTAAGAACTCTTGATATTGATATTTCATTTCCTTTAGATAATATTGATGAAGAAACAATTGAAACTATAAATGAAGATTTTAAGATTTTAAATTTTAAGCTTGATTTTCATTCAGATAATGTAAAACCTTGTTGGAAAATGACAGGAATATTTAATAGAATATAGAAAAACAAGAAAAAGGCTCAAGCTCTAAACATACAGTACACTACGTTTATTGTACAAAATACAACTCTTATTGTAAATTTTAGCTATATCAGTCTGTTTGTTTTGTTTTGAATAAAAGAGTTAACATGTCAAAAAAGTTCTTAGTAGAATTATAATGAAAAACATCTAGAGTGGAAATTTATAGCTTAATGTTATATATTTTAACTGTCAAGTAAACGGACTTGATCCAGTATTCATAAAGTCCATAAATATTCGAATGAAAAAGACACCATCTTTTAGATAATTATTTTCTACATTTTTGAGAAAATTCAATGGACAAAACTTAATTATACCAACTTCATCATTCTTCTCGCTTGTTGGATGAACAAATGATAATAAATTTGCATCAGGTTTTATTATTGATACAATATGTTTTTTTTGTTTTGATTGATCACATAAACATAGATATATATTATAAGTAAATGGATATAAAAGAATTGGATCAAATTCTCCGCGAAGTAATGTTATGTAAATTGATAAATATTCTTGATTTTCATTTTCAGATATAATAGTTGAGCATACACGAAGCATAAAATTATATCCAAATTGTGATGTTTTAAATTTGGATGAGTACATTGAAAATGGTACATTCATTTCGTGAGAATGTTTAATAAAAGAAAATGTTATTGTACTATCGCTATCTAATGATAAGTTTTTCGTGAAGGGTTGTAAATGTTTAATATCATCTATTTTTTTTTCCATTTCATTTTGATCCTGTATATGTTGATTAATTTTTTCATTATCGTCTTTTAATATTTTTCTTACTGTATTTCTTTGCGGAATTAAACTATCATATGTGACCTTTATTTGATCATGTTCAGACTTCAATTGTGTAGAATTGTTCAAATAAGTATCTACTTCTGTTAAAAAAATATTAATTTTTTCATTAACAGTAGTAAATTCTTGTTCCATATTACAAGCAACGTCAAATGTAGTTGTCGAGCAATTGGGATTATTAGCTAAATGATTTTTTGAAACAATATGTTGAGTAATGATTTTAAGTAATATTTTCTGATGTTTGTCACTTAAGTAGTGTATTGCTATTTCAGACCATTTTATCTAATAACAAAGACAAAATGTTCCGAAACTATTCAATATGACAATAGAACAGACGTGTTCGATACAGCCAGGTAATCCACATGGTATAGATCGATATGTACAGATTTCTTGTCGATGTTCTTCATATAAATTTACTGAGAAAAAATCTTCATGACAATCACTACATTGTAAATATGCATGTTGTTGCCCTAGATGCTCCTAAGAGTTAAACAATTTTTCATATATTTAGAAGTCATTATTGAGATTCCGAAAAGAAAGAAAATACTTTATAATCATTGTATAGTCCATTCCAAGAACATGAATAACATTCAACTTTAATCATCTTTAATTCTCGCTCAGCTCCTCGGTCTACATGTGCCTATTTAATAATGAAATCCGTTTTCATACGAACAAATAACGAATTATTATACCTGCTTTTTTGCTTGTTTGATATTACAAAATAAGCACGTAAATGGTTCACTAAATATAAACATATTCTATAACATGAAAAATATTCAAATCTAACTTAGAAATAATTACCTATCTGGTAAGCCTTTGTTTGAACACCATCGACATAAACGAGTACCACAACATAAGAGTTGTATTGGTTCAAGCAATAACAATTTACATAATTCACAAAATAAACTTAAATTAATAGTATCCTTATTGCTTATCTTCAGCCCTCCAAATGAATCATGTGTTTCTTTTATCGTTGCCATGAGTAATACTTTACAGAAAAGAAATCTATTTGGAGAAGTAGAGTAATGAATCAACACTAATCTCAAACTGTAGCTGTAGTAAGAACAAGAACAAGTATATATATATATATATATATATGATTTTTTTTCCAGTGACTCATTTTTTTGTATTTGACTAATTTCATCGGCACAGATTCATTTTAAGCTTTTTACATCCGAGTGAAGGCATCGATACTGCCAATGGTATCTCGAAAAAGAAGGAAATGTAGATAGATTTTGGTATACGATAGATGTCTATACCTAATTGGAACCTTTCTTTATTGATGCACCAACATGCTACGTATCAAAATATGTCGTTACTTATAAGCTTCTTCCTTGGAAACTGTCACGATTGATGACGTCAATATCCTATCTATTTAAAAGCTTAGCAACATATTAATGAAAGAAAAACTTAAAGACAAAGTAAATAAACAATTCTAACATGAAATTTACAAAACTCTATTAAAGTGTATTTCTGAATTTTAGCAATAGATAACTCAAAATAGATTTTGATATATTCAAACAACTGAATAAGTAAATGAGATTCAAACGTTAAGTAAATGTTTTTATTAATATCAATTATCGATAATAATACGTTTCTAATAATCTAGGATATACTGTATTTCCATGATTAATCATTATATTTTATGCTTCACTAATTTGTTTATGTTGGAAAGAAAACGAAAACAAAATCCAATTTTTAGAACTCAATATTAGTGAAAAAACGATTCTCTTTATGATGGAAATTGAAGCAAAGGAGCAGAGTGAATTATAAACTGATAAAAGAATTGCTAAGAAGCATAGTGTGTACTAATCGAATGCAAATTCTAAGATTGTAATATTATCAATGACTATCTGTGTCATAATAAAAAAGAATCGTAAGTAATTTCGTCAGAGATTTATTTAAATAAATATGATTTATGACTTTAATACGAAACAATTTGATGAATTTACTCTGTATTGGTGAAATATGAATCACATTGTAAAGAGAAAGAAAAGAAAATGAACATTCTACAGAAAATTCGTCATTCATGATTTTGTAATTATTAATTTAAGGCAAATGAGTAAACAGAAAAAAAATTAATCATCTTCGTCAAAAAGAAGAAGGCAATCATTACTGCTATATGAAAAGCTGAAAAATTGTTCTAAAATGCAACACTGAAAACTATTTTTTACTAATTCAATGATAAGAACATAACTTATAGTATAATAATATGAAAGTGAAGACCTCCTATCGTTATCTATGTCCAAAACTCAAATATCTATCGTTGTGTTTGACGAATTCATTTCTTCTTAGCTGAATTTTAAACAAATTAAGATTTCTATAAGATTCTGATATTTACCAAATTGATATTTCGATACTTGTTGTGAAAGTCATGGAACGGTAAAAATAATTACAATGGTAACGCTGACATTGAATAACGTTATCAGTTTTTTTACGACAATTTCAGAGGTGAGGTTCGAATTGTTATTTTTTTTATTCAAAGTCATTAATAGAATTCTCATTTGAGTTTTCAAAATAGTAAGAAAAGTATTCATGATAGGCACTTATTTAATATAAACTTGAGAGGAGAAATGTAATCATATTAGAAATATGATCTGTTGAATAAAATTTGTCTTTCTGGTTAATAATAATTAAAAGATTAATGCACTTATTGAGAAAGTATATTTCAATGTCATGATTTAGTAGTCTTTACACATTAGCTAAGCAAAATAATATGAGTTATGTATTCAATGCAGAAAAGTGATATTGTTAGCATTTTTAACCAATGCTTGGTAGTGATTCATCGGAGAAATTGCTAAAAATTGACGATTACTAANTAAACACAACTTTAAAACTCTGTCTTACTTTTGATGGAGGTGTTTTTGATGATACACGTCCTAGAGTTTGATAATAACCTGTACTTGGTGTTAAATTCGGATTCAAAATAGATGCTCCATATGTACGACGTCTTTGATTTTGTTTAATGAAATGAAAATCAACAAGTAATTGATGAAATTCATTTAGAAATATACTTCGAAATCTTTTCCCGGCTAAATAATATAAGAAAAAATTAACTACATGGGGTAAATCCGACAATATATCTTGTATAACATCTGAATAAAATCCAAGTTTATATAATACTATATCGCGGTCACTAATCTCGAAACATTGACGTCCACCTAATATTTTTCTTATATCATAAATTTTAACAGAAACAAAAAATATTGTATTAGGAATATTAAATATAATTAATGATAATGTAACAGCTAAAAGCATACGTGTAACTTGTATATTTGTGCGTCGTTTTGCAGCTAATACTAATTCAGCTGCTGTAGTTGTTGAACTACCGGAACAACTTTGACGAAGTGATGCTTTTGATAAATTTGTTTTGCAAAAGCTTGAATTAGACTCTTGTTGGTTAGAATCTTCAGACATTCGCCAACCATATGAAGTGCGATGTAATACAACTACAATAACAATATTAGCAGCTATAACAAGACCTAAAAATGAATGAGATCATTACATTAATGTTTCAGAAACAAAATATTTGTCTTAAAAGATTATAACTTCTCAATCATGTCGAAAAACAAAATGATTCAGTTAACGTATCTGTATAACTTTTGATAATATTTCATTTGTTGAATAAGACACTTGTCATATTATATGATTTCGATGTTTTCTCGCATATCTAATCAATTGAAATATCTAATAACTATTCTAGAAGAAAATAAAGCATAAATTGAAAAAATTACATTCAACTATTGATTAGCAAAAAAATTTAATATTAATCTATCTTCTCAAAAAAATAACGAAGAAAATGTATTTCTTTAATATTAATGATATAATCATGATCAGAATATGTACTTTGTTTGTAAATGAAGTTTTATTTAGTTAATAGTTTGAAGAGTTTTAATAAAATTCTAATGACTATCAATCATGATGATTTAATTAATTACGTTTATAACTGTAAGTTGTTTGTCTAATACAATAATGAAGTTTATCATGTGTACGTAGGAATATCGGTGCATATTTATATGAAAATGATAGCTGTCAATCTTCAATGTTAACGATTCATAATTATACTCATAGTAGTCATAAGAGACAATATTAAATTTAGTTAAGATAATTTCTCTAATAAAAAAAATAAGTTCTTTTTTCAAAAATATTATAATTTCTTTGCAGTTTATAAAACATGATGCTCGTTATTAATATAAAAAATGTCTTACTTAGAGATTTCTTTTAAAAAAATAGAGAATTTTCATCGAAACTAATTTGGTTGAATAATATTCAGTTGAGATCATCCATAAAGAACATCTATAATTTTACTATGAATATTTTTCTTTTTTCAAAACTCTTTCTGCAAATTTTTCACGATTATGCTACATATGCAAATAACCTGCGATGCATAAGTAATTGTCGAGATCTCAACTCATAATCTTCCGCTCAGAAACATCGTAGAGAGTTCNTCAAAATCTTTACTATTTAGTACCAATAAGCTCAGTTTTTAACGCGCTTTAATTTGGTATAAAATACATTTTTGATATCATTGATACTTTACTTTATAGAGGGGGAGGCAAAGGTTATGTGTCACCCTGTAGAGAAAACAGTGAAAAATACATTGCTTTTATATTTTCAACAAATGTTGTATATTACACTTAGATGAATAAAATAGAAAAGTTTTGTTAAAGTATATAAAGGTGATATTTTTAGTTTTTGTATGCTTTTATTCACATTTCGTGATTGAAATAAAAGAAGAAAAATAATAACAGTAAAGGGGTTCAATGTTAGTGAATTAAATGTTTGATGAATTTATTTAGAAATTCATTGTTTTATCTTGACGAAATTGATACATATAATCATTAGTATCTTTTTCTTCAATTTTTTCCCAACCAGTCTCTTTCATATGATAAACTATAATAAAAAAAAAATAACATGAAAGATTTCCAATGTGATTATTGAATAATAAAGATAAATAATTACTTCGAACGATGTTGCCTGAAGCTGCATCACGATGAGCAGCATGTACAATAGCTCGACGAGCAAGATCAATAGCATCAACTGTACTCATTTCATATCTATGAAAGAAGAAAATAAGATGATTTTTATCTATTGATAGTCACTTGAAATAGTAAAACTTAATCAAGAAAAGCAATCCAATTATATTCTCGTATAACTAAGCTTTTTAAAAGATTTCATATATGAAATCTTTTTTAATCATATTGAACAATTCTATCGAAAAACTTACTTATAACTAGCATCAAGAATACTATATGCATAAATTGAACCACTACCAACAGAAAATAAATTATCACTAATACGTTCACCATCATCAGATACCATATATAAACCGGGTCCCTAATTAAAATCATGAGAAGAAAAATTTCTTTTTTCTTATTTTATTCAAACATACTCGTTTATCCCAACCAATAATCATTGTGCCCATTGATAAACCCATACCACGATATTCAAAGACCATATTTGCGAGAATTTTTGAAGCAGCTGCAACGGAAATTTTTTCTTTATTACGTAATTCATAGATACGACAATGGCGTGCAAGTACTCGTTCCCAAAAAGCACAATCGGCAGCACCACCGGCCATTGTTCCCAATAAATAAGGATTGATTTCAATTATTTTTTTGACTTCTCCCGATGCTACAAAAAAGAAAGAAGAATGTTAATGTTAATTAGATTGATATGTTTTTTTTATATAAAACAAACCAATAAAACCGCCGGCAGTTGCACGACTGTCAACAGCAACCATAACACCATTACGAAATTTAAATGCTAATGTTGTTGTACCCTTAAGAAATTGAATTCGAACACGATCAACATTTTCATTGATCATTTTTAAATATTTAGCCGGCTTGAAAAAGAAAAACAAATCATTAGGTAGATAATGCAAATAAATGAAAATCTTACATCAGCATATGGTGGTAAAGTAATAAATTGAGCTATATTTTCAATGTTCAATTTCGGACAAAATTCATCAATATGATCATCTGTTTTTTCACATTGAAGTGATCGATTAAATGCATCATTCGATTTAAATCCAAGTACATTTGCTAAAGCCATATCCTATTTTGTAAAATACGATCTAAAAGAAGTGTTAAAGTATAGAAATAAAAAGTTGAACCGTCGACGAGTTCTAACAGATGCTAGTCAAGTATCATCATAGACTGTAGCAATCGTTATCAATATGCAATCATAGGCTGCATATCAATAACATCTCGTTATAATATATGAATTAGTTTCTTATTGCATTTCTTGAGAATTAAGTTAAAAGACGATGAAGAAATACGCCTAAAAATCTATAGAACAAAAACATTTTCTTTGCGAAGAATAAGATCAGTGACATTGTGTTACATGTTTTAATCCTATAGGGATTGTGGTAATAGCATTTTTTTTTTCTATGAAAAAAAAGTATGAGAATAGCGATCATCAATTTTTGTTGAACTCTTCATCATATATTAGCATAAGCATTAAAAGGATTGGTGTGACTGTCATACCATTCAGTATAATGTGTGGGCGAAAAATGTGATTAAAATGAATAAATATTATTTATATCTTTATTCCTGTGATTTCTAAATATGAAATTCATAGAACAGTTTTATTCCTAAACATATTTTTGTGTCGCTACAATCAATGTATAATTAAATTAAATTATTAATTTATTAAAAAATAAAACAATTGTTTAATATTTAGTTTTTTCTATTTAAAAAATTATATTTCTAAATAGTTTAATTCATTTTTTTCGTCTTATGTCAATCCATATAATACCATAATGAGTTTTGCTCCTCCATTTAAAGATCAATCAAAAGAAAAGAAATCTATCTAATTCAAAAAGTTTGTCTTCTCATCAAACATTTTATACTTTTAGATAAGCCGCTAATCTTATTTACTATTCACGCGGTCTATTCTCCAATAAACTAATTCATTATTTGGAATAATATGTGTTTATTATGTAATTTCCAATAAACAAATAAAAAAGAATTTTTTTTGTTGTTTTTCTCAATAACCAAAATATGACTACAGCATCATCATCATCAGGTCTTTCACCTGAAGCAAAAGAATTTGTACCATTAGTACAAAATCCAACACCAAGCATTCCATTATATGTTGATGAAAATACAGTAGCATCTATTTATTCATCTGATCAACAACCACTAATGGTACAATCAATATATCCAATGATGATAACAAATTCAAAATTAACAGATAATATACAGTTTCCTGAAATTGAATTTCATATACAACCATCACAACAACAACAATTTCATATTGATTCATGTACTAATATTCAACAACAACAATCTTCATCTAATGGAAGCACATCTTCAAGTAATACATCACAAATTGTTCTTTTACCAATAACAAATCCAACAAATTCTGTCACATTAACTGGCTATTACCTTGAACCACAAATAATTTATTCAACAAATGAACAAGTATCTACATATTATCCAGTTGATTATTGTGAACAACCATTAATCAATTTCTCACTTCAACAACCAACATCGATAACAAAATCTAATCGAATTTCATCTCAACAACAAAGATCTTCGTCATTTCGTCAACATCATGGAACAAATCATTCAATACATCGTCCATCATCTCGTGGTGGAAATCGTGGTGGTAGTGGATATAATAATAATAATAATAATAATAACAATCGAAATCCATATTATGATTATAATAATCGTCGAAATTGTTCATCATATACACAAAATTCTGGGCGAGGAAATTCAACAAATAGTAAACGAATATCATCATATCATCAACATGATTTTAATAATTATTATCATTCATCAAGATCACGAGGTTATTTATCACGTACATCACAACAATATGATGAACGTCGAAAAGATCATTTTCATGATTATTATAATAATGAAAAAGATTTTTATGAAAATGATTTTCAACAATCAAGTCATATTATTGATGATGGAATACAATTTGAATTTCGACCAGAAGATTTTCCAAGTTTACCTATTAATAATCAACAATCTGATAAAAATTCATCTTCAATAATTACGCCGACTAATACAAAGTAAATGCAATATATAATAACTCCGAAAATTATTCGATTAAATTTATTTTCAAATTTTTTTTCCAGTATTGTTACCGAAAATGAAAATTCGAAGAGTCATTCTTGTAGAAAATTTTATGTTCAAGAAGAATTTTTGAACATAAAAAATTATTACTAGTTTTTCAAGGGTAGAATCTCTGAAAAATTCAAACGCAAGGTTTTTGTCTTCTGAACTTCCATTTAAATTATTTAGAATGATAGAGCAAACAATTCTCTATAAAATGCAATATTTTCCCGTACACTACAACGCATTATGACCGAGGTATATCAATCCTACGGAAGGTACAAAAATTATGTTTCTATATGAACTAGCAGAACAAAACAACTTTTGTACTTTCCATAAGATTGATGCCTCTAGATCAAAAGCTGTCGTATTGACTTGGAAGATGTTTCATTTTGTAGAAAATTATTTTCTCTATCATTCTCGGTAATTCAAAAGATGAAAATATTGAATTTTTGTTTTTTAGAGACTGTATCCTTTGAAAACTAACTATCATTTTCATCTTTGAAAATTCTTATTGAATATAAAATTCTCCACAGAAATCATTATTTGAATTCTTATTAGCGTTTATAGCAGTGGAAAAAATTCAAAATAAACCTGGTCGAATAATTTTGGGAAGTCACTGCGAATGACAATTAGAAAAAAAAATCATTCTAAATACTCACATTTTTAGACCGACTTCATCTTGGAATACCATTGTATCTTCTTCACGTCCTCGTTCTACTTCTCCACATTCTGTTTTTCAATCTCGAGATCAACGATCTGATCGAAGTCGTTCATTTAATCATAAATTATCAACAAATAATGAACGAAAATCATCTATTAAAAAGGCGATTCTTGGAACAACCATAACAACGAAATCACCAAATCGTGCTTCCAAAAATAGTTCTCCAGAACAACAACAACAACAACGTTCACAATCATTAATCAATAATAATTCTTCAATAATTGAAAATAATATTGAAAAAAATGATATTAAAAATGATGGTTTTATTCAAACCAAACAACAACATCGACGTTTAAAACATAAAAATAAAAATAAAGAAGAATCATCAACATCTTTTATCGAACAATCACTTACAAATGAAACAGCTCCATATATTCTTGATGATGAAAATGCTTTTCCTACTTTAGGACAACGAACATCGCATTCGATAACAACTAATCAAAAATCCGAAAATGATCCTACTCAAGAACTGATACATAAATCAAATTCAAAAACACATCAAATCTGTTTAGTTGATATGTTTAATACGTTAACTACATCAACACAAGAAAATTCCAATCATCAAACAAGTACTATAACAATAAACAACACAGCTAATTCATTTGATTCAAAATCAAATTCAAAACATATTAAACAACGTGAACAACCGAAATCACGTAAATCAACTAAACTTAAAGGTAGTATTAATAAAGAATTTGAAGACAATCAAAAACAATCATTTTCGAAAGTGGCAATAGAAAAGTCATCGGATGAAAAAACTATTCAACATGAAACTGATACAAATACGAAGAATGTTATAGAAATGTAAGTTGCTTTTGTACGTTTTTTTTTCTAAATTTTCTCTTATTACGCGCGCATAACAATAAGTTGTTTTTTTTTTATTTTTTCAAACACAATTAATCACTGATGATTCGAGGATAGAGTTCATTGAGTCCAACGTTTTTGGACCTAAATCCGATTGATTGAAATGTTTTAGACCTGGAAAAAAGAATACTCCTAACTTTCGGCTACATTACAGTATGGTATACTGCTTAGCAGTAGATTCAATAGTCATACATCTTCCCGACAATTATGACTAGCTGTAGAACTGAACAGAAAGCCAACAAGATGCCGAGTTCTCGTGCTCGATAACTTGATCTTTCCATATATACTAGCCACAAGAGCAGTTCTATGCCATAATGTAGTTGGCATGCTATCGGACGGTTGATTCGAGACAAAAAGCTGCTAGTGACTTCACTAAAATTATTTCATGGTTGATGGTACCAAGGTCTGAACATAGTACCCTGTAGATACGTGCCGAACTACGTAGCCATGACTGCCTGACTGGGTTCGACTTCTGGCCCAACACGACGGGATGAATACCATCAATCTTTAAAAGCTTTGGTTTTTCTCCAACGCAGTTTCAGTATCTTATTATTTTTTTCTCACTAATTTCAAAACAAAAACAAAAGTTCGATCAACCTGAACAAAAACCTTTCGATCGATCTCTTTTGATACGCCTGCAATTAATCTATATACAGAAAAATCTGTAGGTGACAATGATAGTATTAATCATTTCAAAAAATATCTAGTTAAATTTGATGTCAATGTCTCAATAGAATAGCCAACAATAAATTTATAATTCTATTTTTTTGTAAATCTTCTCTCAACAATCATCAATATTGAATTTTTATTAAATACTAAGACAGTTTGTCAGACTTTGAAAAAAAAAACAGCGATTATCAAAGTCTCAATATATACAACAAAGATCTTTATTTAAAAATATCTTTTACTTGCATGAGATTGTCAAGCAAATTAAAGTGTCGATTCATTTTGGATAATACTATTCAATCAATAATAAACAATTCTCAAATATACTTTTACATATATCAACTATTGAATTCTTTGATTATAAGAATATTAATGGAATTTCTAAATAAATTATGATAATGAAATATTATCATATGATTTGAATAATTCGACAAATTTTATAAAATTTTATATTGAATATGTTAAAAACAAAATCATAATCTTATTATCTATACAATACTGAATGAATCTTTATCAAAAATGTTATCAGCATATCCAAGACAAACATTCAATACTTCAACCAAAAACAAAGCTGTAAACGCAATCTCTAAGGGATTAAAATACGAAACTCTATGCAGCTGCTCTTGCTAATCAGAGAAAGATTGTTGTATTCTATCTATTTTGGGAGACATTTCTTCGCCATCTTTTTATTTAATCCTCCAGAAAATCAATAAGGAAATAATTCATATAGTATGACGAGACACTATGGATATACAATCTGTGATCGTATATCAACAACGTCTATCATGGTATATGGAAAGTATTCGTCTATCTAATAAAACATTTTAAATAAATTAAACAATAAAAACGATAACATTAATATACGTTATTTGATGGTGTAAAAATTCACCTTGATTTTAATTCTTCTGTACAATTTTTTCGAACAATCAAAATATATGTTAATGATTAATAGTAAAAAGTTAGCAAATAGTAAAAAATAAACATGTGAAGAAAAACTTGAACTTATGCTAATTAGTAGATGCTTATGTGTATGCACACAAATAATTCTTTTTATTTAAGTATTCTTAGAAATTATACAGAAAGAATAATTTCGGTCTTTCTTTGTTTAATGACAATTTCACAGTTTTGGTTTACTTACATCTTGTTTTTAAGTTGAGTCTACAAATAACGTATCGAATTTTTTTGTTATATATTATTTTAAAAAGTTTTGTTTTTACTAATCTATTATTCATTTGTTTTAGAGATCATCAAAATTCAAATCCATTATCTTCAAGCAGTAATAATAGTAGTGACACCAGTGATTATGATGATGCAGTTGACAATTTTGATGATGAATGAAAAAGAAAAGTCTTTTATGAATGTATGCCTATTTATTTATTTTTTGTTTTGTTTTGTTTCGTTTCTCATTTATTGTTGTAGACAATATGACGATTATTTTGAGTACAATCTTTGTTGTTTGTTCGTCTTGTTTTCTTTTTGACCTTTCCCAAGTGCAATATAAGCGCGAAAAGAAAGCCAGAAGTATGAATGAAGAAGTTTTGTTTTCTCAGTTTCCATTTTATTGCAGACAAAAAAAAAAAGAAATAACAACACAAGAGAAACGATATGTCTTTCAGAATATCTCTTTTATTTTACTCATATCTACGTATGTCAATTTTATTTTAATTTTTTTTTTGCGGGCACTTACATGTTTTATGTAGATGTTTATTTGGATTTTCTTTGTCGTTTTTTTTTCTTCTCTTTATTATTATGAATATTATTATACGCAATAAAATAAAAGCGTTTCTCGTTGTGAAAAAAATTCATGTATTGTTTCAAAATTTACTTATTATTTTGATCAGTTTAATGACAGAATTAATTCATGTCCTTGGAAAGTCTGCATGAATATGACTTCGAGTTTCACAGACAATCTATACGACTGAGATAATGTGTGCAAAAAGAATTCTTGAAACTTTCATATATAGTCGTTATAGATACGAAGGAACCATACGAACTGTTATCCACCGTTAGAGCACATATTCTATCTGCAAGGATGTCTTGACAAGACTAGCAGAATCTTAAAATGGTTTATTCACATGGGTATCCAGAGTCAGTTTACCAAAAAATAAAAAAACAGTATTTGGACGTTAGATTTTGTTTAGACATTGGTCAAATTACTAGTAGAATATCCTGAAAGTGTCAGCCGAAAATAATATTCTTTCTATTGAGATACTGAATTTCGAAAAACAAGATGTCGTTTGTCGTATACATGTGGAAAAAATCAAGTTTAGTCATGAGTTCGGTATCTCGACAAAGAATAACATTCTTTCCGGACAAAATTTTTCAAGATATTCTGTAACCCATTAAATCTATCGTTAGGTAAAAATTTTATGTCGAAATTCTGTTTTTTGATATTTTGGTAACCTATCTCCAATGACCCATGTGAATAAATTTTATTAAACTTCTAATAGTCTCACCAAGACGCTCTTGTAGGTCCAATATGAATTGAAATGGTGGGTATCAGTTCGGATAAATTCCTTGTCAGAACAAATGTTCTGAGATAACTGATGGTGTATAATATCTAACAAGTGTTAAACTTTGACAAGAATTATGCTTGTGGTATTATGTGTCTTAATGAAAATCTCAACTGTTGAGAACTTCTATGAAAAACCTGTCAATTTTGTGTTTTTTCTAAAGAATATATTTGTAACTATGATTGTATTCTAGATGGATATTATATCATCCCTCGTCTGGATTAAACGTGGAGCCGCTAAAGCTGCTCCAATTAAAGTACTTAAATCTTATGTTTAATTCTTCTATATTTCTTTTGAACTTTTTAGTTTATGCCCGAACAAGAAGAACTCGATAGCATGATTGATAAAAGCGGGTAAATTGAAATATTCAAATTAGGGCACAATATTTTCTTAAATTTTTCTAGTGATCATAATGAGGACGAGACAACAAAAGATGTTGATATGGATGTTGAAAAACGTGATGAACTCGATGATCGTAAGTTTAAAAAAAAATTCAAAATGTTCTGTACATTTTCATTTCTATTAATTATTTTTCATAGAAGAAGATGATGAAGATAATGTTCGCATACCCGGTGTGGGTCCTATTGCCATGCATGCATCTAATCGTGATGATCCTTTACTTGAAATAAAAGATGATGTAACTTTTCTTTGTTTCTATTTTTTAATTGTACGAATAAAATACATTTAGGGCGAAGATTCAGATGCGGAAGATTATTTTATTCGACCAGACGATAATCTCATTGTTTCTGCACATATTGAAGATGATACTTCTAGTCTTGAAGTCTATGGTGAGTGTCATGAACGATAAAAAAAGATTTTTCTTTTTATAATAAAATTCTTTTTAGTTTACAATGATAAAGAAGGTTATCTCTATGTACATCATGATATATTAATGTTGAATATGCCACTATGTTTAACATGGTTAGATTATGATGTTAATAATGCTAATGCAGGTTTGACTATAAATACTGAGCTATTCGTATTTCTATTTATTAGTTATTTTAGTTAATTATCTTGCAGTAGGAAGTATGGAAGGTGTTATTGAATTATTTGATGTTGATCTTGTTGATCAAATGGAACCATTACATACATTTGGAAACAAATCAAAAAAGAAAAAGACAAAATTATCTAAAAAAGCTTCTAAAGTTTGTCGAAAGAAATAACAACAAAAACAAATATAAATTTTTATGATCATCTCGTTTTTTTTACAGAAAACAAATACTAATAAATCAAGTGAAGGTCATGATGGTGCTATACTTGACTTATCATGGAATAAACTTGTTCGTCAAATAATTGCATCAAGTTCTGCTGATGCAACTATAGCTTTATGGGATCTAAGCCAAATGAAAATGGCTTTACATTTACAAAAATTACATGAAAAACAGGTCGGTAAGTGCTAAGATTTATTAAATGAGTTTTTTTAACAAGATTTTTTGTTTTTTCTTCTTCTTTTTGTGTTCATCAGATTCAATCGATATGTTGGCATCCGATTGAAGCACAAAATTTACTTTCAGGTTCAGCAGATCGAACTGTATGTTTAGTAGATTGTCGTGATGCAAATAATAAAGCAAGTCAACATCGATGGACATTCGATTCAGATATTGAACGAGTTGCTTGGAATACATTTGATACTAATCAATATTTAGTAAGAAAAAAAAATTTTTTTTTTTGCTTATAATTATTAATTACAGGCATCAACTGAAAACGGATATGTTTATGCGATGGATATTCGAAAAACAACAATACCTATTTTTAGTTTATCTGCACATGATGGTGCTGTTACTGGTAACGAAAAAATTATACATAAAAGTTAAATACTAATTTGAATAATTAGGTTTATGTTTAAGTTCAAGTGTACCTGGTCTTCTGGTAACATCGTCATTTGATGATTGTGTTAAAGTATGGGATATTGATAATGAAAATGTCATATTTATTGCTGAACGACAATTTCAAACAGTAATTTAGAATTTAGTCTAATTTTCATTTAAAATAATTATTAATCATAGGGTCGAATTAATACATGTCTTGCTAATCCTGATTTTCCATTTACATTTGCTTTTGGTGGACAATCAAAAGGTTTACAAGTATGGGATTGTTCAGAAAATTCAAATGGTATGATAATGCTCATTGATTTTCCTAAGATGTTTGAAATTAAAATTTGAAAAGTCTAATTTTTTCAGAGATTTTACAGTATTATTGAATGTTTAAAACTAGAAACGAATTTGTATAGAAAGTTTTGTAAACTTGTAAAATTAATATAATATTTCTAATAATGGCAGAACTTGTTTAGTTTACTTACAAAAATAGATATAAGATTTCATTGTTCCTATTTGAAGTTCACTATTTACATTCGGATTAGGTCAAAAATTTGTTTATTATTATAAAGAAAAAGAAATTGTATGATTTCATTTTTATTAGAAGAGCATGAGCAATATTTTGGGTGAATTCAAAATGTTGTGATATACACATTCAAAATCTGAAAAGAAAAACAGTTTTTCTGTAGTTTCAATGTTGATGTTATATTTACAAATCTTATGTTTTCTTAAAACAAACAGAGAGAAAATTAGCATCGAGTGAACCCATGGACATTGTTCTGCTTTGTTAATTGTTTTTAATCGTGCTACTTAGACGACTAGTAATCAGAAAACATATTTTATGGAAAATTTTTGTCGAATTTTGTGTGAATTGGCAGAGATTCGGAGCGTTTGCTAGGAACGTCTAATGAAGGTCTTATGAATGATTTCAAATTTTTAATAGCATTTTGTACCAATAAATATATGACATCTAAACTAGTACAATATCGAAAGGATTTTCCTTTTTATTGAGATTTCACTGAGACATCTCCGTTAAGTCAGAATGAAAAAAGAAAAATGATTTAGAGGTTAGACTAAAGTACTCGACAAATTAGAAGTTCTGAAAGCTTCTATTCTATCTTACTGTTCATAAGTTATAAAGATACTCAATACATTATTACTAAACGAGTTTATTTCACCGGACACACGTACGTAGAATGAGTAAGAAACAAATTATATTCTGTGAAAAAACGGAGACAATCGTTGGTAAGAAAAGTGGTCTTGCAACAATATAGTCAGTATATCCTAATATCTTGGTGCAATGTCTAATAGCACTGTGTTTTTACTAAAGAATAAGCTCTGTCACTGGCAACATTTAACCTTCTCAATAACTAAATAACTGAAAAAAAAGCAGGATATTAATCTTTTTTTGTTAAACTTGTTTAAGTCAGTTGCTTATGTTGAAGTTTGAATAGTTTAGATAAAATTCGTTCACAGTGAAATGTATCACAAGCATAGTTATAGCAATTGAGTATACATCCAGTATCTTTTTATGTATGTTTCGAAAAATATCTTTAGATCTATTTGCAAAAATCAATACGTTCTCAGACTCAGAAGAAATACTTCATAAAACAAAACTTTCAATCCTTCATGTGAAGATATGTTTTATTCAATTGTCGATCGACTGTTCTGTGATAAAAAAAGGTTTCTGAATTTATAGAAAAAAAGTGCAAAGATAAAGAAACCTTTCAATTAATATATAATTAGATTTTACCGAAATTGCTCGTATTTTAGAAAGATGTCTTCATGTGTGGTCCGTGCGACTGTGCACTGTATCAATTAGGCCCTATGATTATCGGAAAGTTTTTTTCGTATAGTGAACCAAGATAATTTTCTTCAGACTATGCTGCCAAAATAGAATTGAAGTGACTTCGCAGTATGTTTTCAATAAAAGAAAGCATTTTTCAGTAGATTGTTCTTTTCTATTAGCTGTTTTTCAAGAATTTTTTAACTTACAACTGACATGCCACCATGAAGGCAGAAGCAAAATATTGTTTATACTGAACTTAGACACCATTATGGACATAAATACTAAAAACAGTCAAATAAACTGTAGAAATTATTTTTTAAAAAGATCGATTCTTAGAGGTGGTCGTCTGCTTCATTTATTCAAAGGAACTGGTCTTCTAACGTGTTGATGGCTTTAGTTTGAGTATCTTCAACTTATGGGTATAAAGAGAATTATAAATCTTGAAACTACTAATAAGACTTTCATTAGAGTACTTGGTAAATGATTAAGATTTTCGCTATTGCAGACAAAATTCATCAAATTTCATCGGCTATAACTGTTATTTGACCACAAACCATTAAATTAGCACGACTAAAAATAATAAAAAGCTTTCTCTGGAAAATCGTCCTTCGAAATATCATACGATCTTTAAAATCTACCAATCTCCTTTTTTGCTTCTTCATCATTTATCTTGTTTGTTTGTTTTTTTCATAAAGAATATTATGATCCAAATCTCACAAAGTTATTTGTTAAAACTCATTAGACAATAATATGATATTGTATATCTCAATATATAGTAAACTCATGTCTTTATTTTGCCTTTATAGTTCGTTCACGATTTGGTTCTCGGGCAAAATTCGAAATGGTCGAAGTAGCTAATGAAATAGCATCAACTATACCAACAGTTTCATCTTTTCCAACAACTGCTCCGACTGTAACATCAGCTGTACTAAAAGCACAACGAAAAAAATTGTCTAAGAAAAATAAGTAAATAAATAAATAAATAGAAACTTGAAACATCCGATAAACTCAAAATCTTTATTGTGCGTGCTTTTGTTATTTATTTTGATGATTCACCTTAATCACGACGTCAACCTGTTGACGTGTCAAAAATAGTTATTACTCAATCAAAACAGAAATTTCACTATAAATCAGGAAAACAAAGACAGCTTTTTTTATCAAGAAATAAACATGAATCGAATATTCTCCTGGTTTCATAATAAGGATAATTCACCATTATCAACAATATCTCGTAAGGGTTTTATTGAATCATTAATTGTTCATAAACAGATTAAAGAATTTTCATCGTGTTTACGACAAAAAGATGATCGAACACTATGTATCGATGCATTTTTTGAATTATTACCAACAATACTTGATGAAAATTATATGTCAAATTTATTTGAATTAATTTCTAAAAAGTCACGATTAACACCAAAAGCATTATCGACAATAATTGTCAATAAACTTTCACGTGCTATCTCTGATGAAAATTTTGATTTATGTGAAAAACTTCTTCATTTACGATTTCAATCTATACAAATCTCTTTACCATCTTTTGAAATAATTAAATTGATTCATTCATGTTCAAATAAGAATCAATTAATTAGATGTTTATCAATTTTACTTGAAAAAAATCTTCCCTATGATTGTGCATATCTTTCTTGGATCTTAATAATTATTTTTGAATATTATACTATTGGTGATGAAATTATTATTGAGTATTTATTGAATTTTCAAAAAAATATTAATTTATTATTCATATGCTATGGAAATAATAATATTACACCATTAATGCTTTTCTTTCATTTATATTCAAATAATAAATGTCAGATACTTATTGATAATTATTTATCGAATATTAATGATCAATCGGTATTACTTCAATGTGATAGATGGAATCGTTCATATTTAATGCATCTATTATGTGGACAATGTCAACATGAATCTGAGGAAAATTCTTTTGAAATAGTATCTGATGATAATATAGATGTAAATAAAAAACTTCTTAATCGATGTCCACATGCTTTAGCTATTCTTTCAAAATTCTCAATGCTTTATAAATTAGGAAATAAATGTGATACACCAATTAAAACAATTTTAACATCACAATATTGTCTTTCACTTCGAATTATTTTATTTAATTTCTTATTAGAAAATGATTCATCAATTGAACTTAAATTTAATGAATTTTTCAATTATTTTCCTCCACAATCTATACCAATTTATTCGAATTATCTCAAACGATTAATTCATAAACATAATTTAAATTCTGTTCTTGCTTCTGTATTGTTTAATCATCGAAATGATCTATCTATTGAACATACAATTAAATTTCTTTTACAACAAGGTGCTCGTATAGATAATATGAATAATATGAATTATATTATAACTACTCTACTTTCACATAGTCGTTCAATGATTCCATTTATGTTACTTGATTATTCATTATATATTGATATAAGTTTTCAGATATGGTTAAATCAACAAAGTTCACGAATGAATTTATATATATGTCGTATTATTCAATGTGGTTATCCTAGTGAATTTCGAACAAAATTTCAAGAATTTAAGTCTCATCTATCTCAACAAACAGTTAAATTAATAGAAAAATTTATTGATTTGAAAAATCCATTATGTTTATCAAAATTGTGTTTACAAAAATTAAGAAGTTCATTGAAACATTTAGGTGATGAAACAAATGATAAATTAAAAGTTTATATACCAAATCAATTGAGAAAATCAATAACATTCTTTGGATATGATGAATGTCTAACATATTTTCGATCGGCTGTACATACTGCATAATTATTTTTCTAAAAATAAAAATCTTAAGAAAATGCATAGAAATCTTAGAACAAAAACATCTTGATTGACCAAAAAATTAAATTGTTAGTTGAGAATATTTTTATAAATGTTTTCCAAAAAAGTGTCTAATCGCAATATCAAAATCTAGTATAAGTTGCTTTTTTTGGTATTATCAATAACGAATTCTCCCAAGGGATGTGGGAAAACAACTGAAGTCTAATCACAAGCATTTCTCATAGAGCTGTTAAAACCTAAAGTTGGGTGCATTGCTTGCATAAACAGTAGAGTTTAATGAATATTATTATATAAATATAAAATAGAGTAAGAAGACTAATAGGCACACACCGACATATAGCGGTGAAACAAATGAACAAGAGAAACAAAACACAAATCTGTAGGCGAATATACTCCCAAAAACTGGAAACTAGCTGCTAACTTTACGTATGTCTAACTAAAACTGTCTTTAAACAGAAAAAATATTGCAGTAAGCAAATTGATATCAGTACCCTGATTTAAAGAATTTTCAAGTTCCATGCGAACATAATGCCCTAAAAATAATTAGTCTTGTAATCTAAATGCAATACAAAAACAAACGAAGACAAATCATTGTCTGCTGTGCACATAAATCTTCTTATTGTACTGTACCAGTTATTCAAAGCTGTACAGCATGTTATTATACATAAGGAATGTTTTTCTTATCTTCAAGGATGAAGAAAATGAAGTAACGTTTTAAATGATTGTTAATTAATAAAAATCAAAGTACTTTAAAAAACATGTGGCATGAAGTCCCAGATCTTCAACGAAGAATCAAAAATAGAGTAAGTCATGCTTATATTAAAAATCCTACTTAAAGTCGGGATCAGTATATTGTTTGATAAGTTTTTCTCATTACAGTATTGCAGTTAAAAAGCATTCACTTCGACAAAAATCATGCAATATTCTAGTTTCGTTTTTCAATATAGATTGAAACACTTCATGATCGGCATTGCCATGTGTATGAGATTTGTCATATATCAAACTAATGATAGTTGTTAGTCAATTTGACTATCGTAAAATGTTTGAGGAGAATATAAATTAAGATTTATAAAAAGTCATTACAAAATTGCACATTTCAATAAAAATCGAGAAGAAATCAGCAGCAATCGTCTTCTTAAACGAATATATCAAGATATTGTCTCATAACTAATTGGGCTAATAGATAGTGATAAAATCGTCAACATTTTGATGATTATCATCACACAAGAATGTATCAAGCTACGAGTTTTATGTATAATTGTTTGTTGTATCAACTAATGAAACTCTAAGCAGTTCTTGAGGTTATTATTATCTGTACTATCTTCAAATATGACTAATAGGTTGATAAAAAAAATCGATATAATATTCTGTAATTCAATTAAATACTCAATTTCTGATAAAAGATAATAATCGTGCAGTAAATTAAACAATGTAACTATATTATGCATTGAATTTCTTTACACAAACTTTTTCTTAATGTGTAGCAAAATGTATTTTAACTTTCAAAATAGTTCATTGATGCTCAATGTAAATTGTTTTGAGCAAGCATTTTATAATAAGTTCCACGTTGTTGTATCAATTCTGTATGAGTACCACTCTCCACTATTTGTCCTTTATCAAATACACAAATCAAATCACATGAACGAATTGTTGAAAGACGATGAGCAATAATGATTGATGTTCGACTGGAATCTTCTGTTTGAGCTTCATCAAGAGCTTCTAATTGATAAATAAAAAAAAGAAGCAAACTCACTTGTTCATTGTATGAATCCATGGCACTTGTAGCCTCATCTAAGAGCAATACTTTAGGTCGACGAAGAAGAACTCGAGCAATAGCAATACGTTGTTTCTGACCACCTGACAGAAAACTACCTTTCGATCCTACTTTTGTCTCATAACCCTAAAAATGTATTAAACAAAATTTATAGATACATTATATAAATTTGTATTGATTAACCTGAGGCAATTGCTCAATAAATTGATGAATATTAGCTTTACTTGCTGCATTGATAATATCATCCATTGGAACGTTTTCTAAGCCATATGCTATATTTTCAGCAATTGTTAAATCGAACAAAATTGGTTCTTGACTGACAAGACCAAAACGAGAACGAACCCATTGTAGATTTAGCTTTCGAATATCAACGCCATCAATAAGCTAGATTAAATGAACAAATTTTACATGATTACTCAAATTATTCGTTGAAGAGATACTAACTAGTCGGCCACTTGTAACATCGTAGAATCGTTCTAATAATTGAATAATTGTTGACTTTCCACAACCGGATGCACCTGTAAACATCATATTGCATAATTAGTATTTAAGAGAAAAATTCAATTGAGACATACCAACAAAAGCCACACGTTGACCTTAGCAGTGAATAAATATTTTAAAGAAAAACATAATTAAAAAGGAACCATATCTCACTTACTTGGTTTGATATGTAATTGAAGTCTTCTAAGAATAATAGATGTTGGTCGAGTTGGATAGATAAATTTGACCAAGTCAAATTTTATCTCTCCACGAAAATCAATCTACATGAAATATATTATATTGATGATATTCGCATGATGGAAGAAAAATGGTTGTCGCCTCTCTCCTCTTACTAATTCTTGGCCTTCAGTAGATGTATTGTCAATAGCTGGTGTTCGATCAAATAAATCGAAAAACGTTTCAGCAGCTGAGAATGATGCAGCGATTCTCTGAGATCTAGAATCAACACAATAGAAGAAAGAAAACATAGTAGTGATTGAGAATGTTACAGCAGTCCGACGAGTTTCAGTGCTCGTATCGATAAAACAGCAAAAGCATAAACCCTAATTAATTACAAGAATAATGAAACATAGTCTGTAGATTATCAAACCGTGGTTTCAATTACATTACAATACGGTCTAAGGCGAGTTCTTTCTTTTCAACAAGGACGAGAGCACGCCAGTACACCAATGCCATAGTGTATGTATCTAGTATCCAGTATAAGCCATATGCTGCTGCATGTAATATCGCAGGTTTCCAAGACGATCTATGAGAAAAAAATTGATTAAAAACTTATCTATTTCTAATATTCAATTGACTAACATAAATACTTCATGAATAAGTTCAGAATATTGTCGTAGCATTTCCTTTTCTATTGATAATTGTTTTATTGTACGAATATTATAAATGACTTCAACAGCAAGCTGCAAAATTAACAGACAAAATCAATGTAATGTATTGAATTTATCAAACAAATCATGAAAAAATAATTTCTTTTTACAAAAACAAAGGTTATTGGCTAAACCAAATCTTACCGTGCTTGCTCGTTTGCTAATACGATTAAATTGTTGATTCGTCCGTATGCGTAAGACCACATCCCCACAACTGGTTATACATATGATAACAACAGGAAGAAAAACAATCAATGTTAATTGCCAATTTAAGAAGCATCCAAATAGAATTCCAAAAATCGACATTGCAACAACTTCACAAATGGCTCCTAATCGTGTACCAGTCATTTCTTGAACAGAGGAAGCATCAGAAGAAAGGCGAACACAAATGGCACTAGAACTATTTTCTGGTCGATCAAAATATGCAACTTCTTGACGAAGTAAACATGCAAAAGCTTTCGAACGGATACGTTTTGTCAATTTCGATCCTGATATAGCAAAAGCTGTATACTATAGAAAAGAATGAATAAATGATTGATGATATTCAAAAGCAGCATTTTTACCTGAAAGAAACGAAAAATAAGTAAAAGAACACCCAAAAGTAACAAAAGAAAGCTAGTAATCAACACTTGATGACGTCTTTCAGAAGTTGAACAATATTTGAATGCCTAAACAATAAACAAATCAATATCAAACAATGTATATTCTCAATGCTTTTCAAACAATATTTATGTCGATAGGTTACTCACATTGACTATTTTGGCAAGTACAAATGCGAACACTGGTTGAAAACCTCCAAAAAGTAAACATGCTATGCAACCAATTAAGATCGTGATCCATTCAGGACTATTCATGGACAAGAGTCTGAAGAAGACAAATCTTTTACGTTTTGGCTGTGAATTTTGCTAAAAAAAAAGCATTCTCAATAATGATTTTTATAAACAATTGCAGTAGTATTTGTACTTGGTTTACATCAATAGTTAGACTATCGCTAAGCAAACGAGAACGTTCCACTATTCAAGAAAAACATGAGAAAGAAAAGTGAAGAAAATTACTATTAAAATATTCACATACATATCGACTTTTTCTCTTCGTCTGTTGCTTAGCGATAGTCTAACTATTGATGTAAACCAAGTANTCTTTAAAAAAATTCCATTTTATGAAATTCCGTAACGGCTAGTATTTTTTCTATAGCTTTGACGGACTTCAACAAAAATTTAAAGAAATCATACCTATAGTTAATCACGAGAGCCTCTACTACTAGTAGAAATTTCAGAGCGTTTACTTCTGTTACTACGAAAAAATGGATCTTAGAAGATTCAAAATTGAAATTCCGTAACGAATGGCCACGCCCATCTATTCAATTTGTTTATATGACTCGAAATTGGTTGTTATTAATAATAAATCAACATTTATTTATTATCAATATAATCTCTATTGAAATTCTGATAATATTCTATAGTATTTGTGTTACAACCCTTTTAGATTTCGTTATTTTCCTAAAAAAGGTCTCTGACTCAAATTTTATAAAGATTTGTTCCAATTCATTTTTTATTTTGAAGAAATTTAAAAAAGAATTTATTTTTGTTTTTTTGAATCTATTTAAGAATTTTTTCTAATAAAACAATTTAAAATGTAAATGAACAAAAAAATATTTTTTTATTTAAAATGATGTTCTATTCTTTTGTTCTAAATTAAATTTATCAATCTTAATCGTTTACTCTCTTTCTTGATTAATTTATAGATAATTTAATAATCATAAGGTGTAAGAAATATTTTTTCTTAAATATAAAATAATACATATATGATTTATCTTTTATATTTAAAAATAATTCATCGTGAATTTTATTTCAAATATTCTAAACATAATTATTTTACATTAAAATTTAAAATATCATTTAGCTTTTTCTTTAATAAATCTCAAAAATGATAAATATATAATTAATTAATTAATACAGCTAGAATTGAACAAAAAAGACAAATAGATTCTGACGTGTCTTGATAAAGTTTGTGTGTAGGTGTCGAGAAAATTCATAGGCACATCCAAATTTTGTATTTGACTTTAATCTTGTTATATGATAGATTATTAATAAGAAATAAATGTATTCGATATCATTTGAAATATTAAAACAGATTAATTATTAATCGAAATGGAAAGTTCAAGTTGAATTTATTTTCCATTGTTACATAAATAACTGAAGAATCAAGATCGACTCGTCAGATAAAAACAAATTCATTTGGCTATTTTCTATAATTATTTCGATTGATTCGAAAAATTTTATTGCATCACCTTAAATCGAAAGAATATCTTCCTCTTCTCCTACATCTATTTTTCTATAGATTATTATTATAATGAAGATTATGCACATAATTATATATGAAATTTGATTATTAAAGATCTATTTTACAAATAGAATTTCTACTAAGATTCTCTTCGTAGGATATTTTAACATTGAAATATTACGTTTAAAAAAATAAATAAATAAAATAATTCGAATAGATTTACAACATTTAAAACGAATAGAATAAACAACAATTAAAGGCTTAAATAAGATTTGCTTTTTGTGTAATATGTCATTGTTCAGAATTTTCATATTGTGAGTGAGATTGTCTTGTTCTCTTAAGATCATTTAAATAAAAAAGAAGGTCTCTGTATGACCATCTGTTGACGAACAAATTGAATCTAAAAATAAAAACATTATTCTTTATATTTGTCTAATCGATTGAAACACTTGACATTGATCAAGATAAATATTCATTAAGACAAACTGATTATGATAATATAAATATGCATGTCGTCTTTCATGATTTCGATGTAATTTACTACTAATTTCACTTTGTTTTCATCCATCGTATATTCATCTAATCATGATAAACATATTGCAACAATTACTTCTAACCAACTAAGAAATAATTGAACATAATCACGGTATTATCTTAATGCTGTAAATATGTCAATAAAAACCATAAACCAACCCTTAGAACCATATGATTGTAAATAACTAAGTTGTTGTTATGAAGATGTAATCATTAATTGAACTGATTATAATATTTATTGATTGTATGATAATGAAAATAGAAAATTTATTTTTCTATCTAATAAATAATCTATTACTGGAAATAGTTTTATAAGAAAACAAAATTTGATTCAAGTAAATATTCATATTATATTCTCATTTGATCTTCATCAGATGTATTGCAAACCAGTCTTGCTAATATTCTTAATAATAATGCTGATGTAGATGTATCCTAAAAGAAATTAGGATCGAATCAAAGATTTTTTTTTTACTAATTTCTGATGTTTGTTGTGTTTTAGATAAATATTGTCTTTTAACTACAATTGTTGAATAATATTGTTTAACTTGTTGTAATTGTACGCGTCTTGATGCAGATTTTGTTAAAATACGTTTTATGGCATGTTTAATATGAATTTATTAACAATATGATTCATGTGATGGAATTTATAATAAACGTTAACTATTTATTGTTGATATATTTCACTAACTTTTCCTGTTTTATCTATATGCGATGGATCCCACGATTATAATTGTCGAGTAAAAACTTCCTCTGGATTATTAACTGATATTTAACGAGATATATCATCAATTGATGTAGTTCAATGTGATTGGGGTAAATGTGTTAATGAATAAATAATTGAAGATCTATTTGTTGTATTTGTATTTGTTGATTAAAGAACTATATCAGTTAAAACATTGTTTATCGTTCTTTGACATTTTTATAGAAAATAACGTAAGCGTCTTTTCGCTTCAGTTCAGTCATTTTATATTGAATTTTTGTTTTTCAACGAGGTTTTATTCGATAGAATGCAAAAATTAAATAGATTGTAATGTGTTTCAAGCATTGTGTAGGCTTAGGGACGTAACAATGCCAATACTTTATTAGGATTTTGGTATTGATGGTATTGGTATGATTTTATCCCTGTGTAGACTGTTAAAGATCTGGCAATGTTCGAGAATGTAATAAAAGAACGAATAAATCTTACTCATTTACTATCAGAAAGTGTCACTTGATTTTTAAAAAGGTTCATCTTATAAAAGTTAAGAATAGTGCTGTGAATGATTTTTTTATAAACGTTAAAAATAATGTTCATTCTACGATTGAAGTTTTAATTTTTTTTCATCGTTTTCTCTGGATATAATTTCCATGAAAATGAACTATATCAGATTATTTTGTATCATCTTTTATTAGGGTTGTTAATTATATGTATTGTTCCTTGATACAAAGAATAAGATAAATAAAATCTTTATAGTTATTAAATAAAGATAAAATAAATAATAGCGAAATTCTTTTTCTATGAGAATCTAATTTTTAATTTTTACCATGTAATTCACAAAAACTTATAATATCATTGATAGAAATAAAATGTAGAAAAAAGCTTTTTGCATATATTTTATCACGTATCAGCCTTCATTTTTTTTAATAATATGACATATCAAAGCGATCTTGGTAATAAAAAAGAACATTGTTTAATATATCCTATTATTATACTATTTATCTATCACAAGAAGAGATCTTTATTATTTATTTTATCTTTACTTTTGGAAGTAAAGATTTTATTTATCTTTATTTTTTAAATAATAAACGTTTATTTATATTTATAAAATAAAGTAAATATAAATAAACAGCTCTATTTTTTATTCATTGAATATTATTTATATATTTTCAGAACAATCGAAGCCCTCAAGCAAGTTAATTTTATACACCCAAGTCGACGTTTACAGAGAAATATGAAGCAAAACGGGTACCGTAAACGATGGTATTTTTCTTCGTATGTTGTTATATTACTCCGTATACGACACAGAGATTCACGATCTGAAATAACTTTATTTCTTGACGGAAACAAATCGAGTGGTGAGTTAAAAGAAAAATTTCAATCGTACGTAAATAAATTTTTAGAAAAAATATCAATTATTTAATGTGAACTTCTTTGTTTTTGTTTGTTCGGTTTTTTCTCATGCTCTTGGTGTTTATTCATGTTCTGTCGTTGAATCATTTACTATTACTCCTTCTACAAGAAATTAAAATAAAATAATCCTTTTTTAACTTGAAATCACAAAAGAATATGAATCTAAAAGTATTTTAGAGATCAGATAATAATCAATTGTGTAAGAATAATTAATTTAATTTATAAAATGAAACGATAATATTGTTTTGTTATCGATAAAGAAATCCTAGTTTACTTTAAACATACAAGAGATTTAATTTGCAAACACACAGCACTGCGTGAGGATGAGGGCGCTATATCTAAAGTCAACTAATACGTTGGATTGGTTAAAAGTAACGAACTAATCAAAAGATGCCCGTCTGGCACAAAACTTTTCAATAAGTTCTATTTCATAAGATTAAAAGAAAATTATAATGAGTTTTTCGTAGACTTACTTATAACCAATGCCTAACTATTGAAAAATAGCTAGAGCCAATTCCTTTTTTAGCTTTCATTTATATATTTTTATTCCAGATGATTGAACAATTAGGTTTACTGTTAATTATACTTATACCTCTTGGGTTAGTTATTCTATCTGTAAGTTAATATAATCTTTATGACTTGAAAATAAAGTTAAAAATCTAATTTATTTAGTTAATATGTTTACTACGTTCGTTTAATATGAAACCTCGAAGTGACAATGAAAAATATTTTCAAGACCCAATAACAAAATCACGAAAACCATTCCCATCACTCAAAGATCCACATTCCAAATATCTTTCTGTTATTATTCCTGCTTATAAAGAAGTAGAACGATGTAAAAATAGAACGAAAATTCTTTTTTTTTATAGTTTTTCTACGAAATTTTTTTTCTTATCTATTTAGTACCTGCTATGATTAAAGATACAATGGATTATTTAGAACAACGTCAGGTATATCGATGAGTTACATTTCTCGTTAAAATAAATTTTGACTTGAGAAGGCTACTTAACTTCAAATCGTTTATGGAATATGATAATCATATGCAGTAGCTCTATTCACAGACACGACTATTTTTGAATTATCGCGTGATGGAAAAGAATTTTCAACAAGATTTTTTTTCTATAATGTTAAGCAATTAACTCAAACTGAAATAGTTATTCTAATAGCCAATGGAGTTTTCTTGTACCAAAATTCCATAGATTCACTTTGATGAAAAGGTTTCTAAAAAGCCGGACACGGTAGTTTTAAAGCTTCAGAAGACTAAGGTTGACTTAAAAACATGTTGTTCAGCTTTTGTGATAATTTTATATGCTGGAAGGAAGATTATAAAAAATACCTGCGATAAAATATTCTGGGACCTGAATACTATAAACCACTATCTGAATTCTAGTAAATTGTTTAACATTAAAGAAAAAAAAAACATGTTGTTATAAAAAATTTTCTCATCATCTTAGGTCGGTATGATTTTTGTAAACACTGTTATTATCTATTTTAAAGAATAACACGCTTCTGTGTTTTTTGTGTAACTTTTGATAGGAATCAGAGAGAAGACTAGAAACCATTGAAATTCGATTGATCAAGTGAGTTTTTGGTGGAGATCTTCAACAACGATAATATGAAGTTATTTCTCTTTCAATTTATTCAAGACCGGCGTTCCTAACTGATTTCTTTCGAGATTTATAAAAACTTTGTTTTTTGAAATCCGTCGATTTTAGTCAAATGATCTGTAATTTGCGGAATGCAAATGTTTGTTTTAAAATGACGGCTAAAATTTAGAATTTTTTTTTTGTTAGGCAAACGATTCCTCGTTTACCTATGAATTGATTATCGTCGATGATGGAAGTCCTGATAAAACTAGTGAAGTAAGATCTACTGTTTTCAGTAATAAATAATTAGTTATATTTCTAGGTTGCATTAATATTTAGTACTCAATATGGAACAGATATAGTTCGAGTATTAACTTTTGATGCTAATCGAGGTAAAGGCGGTGCTGTTCGAATGGTGAGATAGAATGTTTGATATTTGATTTCTATAACTAATTTCATTGTTATCTATTAGGGTGTATTAAGTGCTCGAGGTCAATGGATTTTATTTGCTGATGCAGATGGTGCAACTAAATTTAGTGATTTTACTAAACTTGAAAGAAGTGCTTTAAAGGCAATGAAAGTAAATAAAAAAACAATGTGCTTTTGATGATTTTATATTTCTTGAATTTAGAATAATGATGTTGTTGTTTGTGGTTCAAGACGACATTTAGAAAAAGAATCTGTTGCAAAAGTAAAATCTTTTTATTGATTAATAAGAAGAAATAATTTTTTTTAAATAGAGATCAGCATTTCGTACATTACTTATGTATGTATTTCATTTTGAAGTTTGGTTATTTGCTGTAAAATCTATTCGTGATACTCAATGTGGTTATAAATTATTTTCACGTCAAGCTGCCGAGAAAATTTTCTCACAAATGCATGTTGAACGATGGTAAGAGTAAATAAAATAAAAATAAAAAAGATTATCCTAAAACGTTTTTCATTAAAGGGCATTTGATGTTGAACTTTTATATATTGCGGAAAAATTAAACATTCCTATTGTTGAAATTGATGTTAATTGGCACGAAGTTCCAGGTTCAAAACTCGATCCATTTACTGCTTCATTACAAATGGGAATCGATATATTAGCTATTTGGCTTCGTTATATATTAGGAATTTGGACAATTGATCGTAAACAAGATTAAAAAAAAAACGTCCATAAATATATAGTGACTGACAAAACTATTCAACCAATAGATTATTTTATTGTGTATATATATCTCAAAAATTAGATGAGCTAGAATGATCTACTTTTCATCAGATTACAAAATCTATTGAAGCTGTTGTTTTGTAAATTTGTTACACATCTGACTAAGTTAGAATTTTCATTATGATACATGATTCAAGGAGACGAGGAAGATGGATAAAAAACATCTTTTCGCGAAACAAAAATTTATTTTCCTGCTGGTTTGCATTCCATAACAAATCGGGCGTTCCTCTTAGAAAATTCTTGACTACGCTCCTGGATTCAAAAGAACAAGTTGTGCTCTACGTAACGAGAATTTTTTTTAGCGGAATTTTCTTTTGAGTATAGATTAAAGAAAACCAAATCGTTTTTACCCATACCGGAAGTTTCCAAGAAAAAGGCACATTTTTTTTTTCATATAAATCTTTAGTCAATTATATTGTTCAATATACCATTGGTAAGAACACTAGTGAATAGATATTTCATGCTGGAAAATTATGCTAGTAATCTCCTATTTATATACCAATCGTAGATGGACCCATATGTATGATCTTATTCACGCATTGAAGATAGTATAAAAAGTTGTTTTAACAGCTTAACTTTGCGAAGAATTTTTTTTTCGTAAAAGAAACTTCTATCTGAAGTCAAAATCTTACCGTAGTTCCAGGAGCAGACTGGATATGTGTCTCACCAAGCAGAGATGAATTAAATGCAACTTAATATAGCGTATTGTTTTAAATTTCATCCTACAATTACACAGACGTGACGCACAATAATCAGCTATGTATTTAATGAAGTATGTACTGACGTTTTTGCGTGCTTTTACAAATTTATACTGTTAAAACAATTTTTTATTCTTCTTTCAATGTGTGAATGAAATTGTACAAGGAGGTCTACATGAGAGACGACCAATGCAGTGTATAGTACTCTTGCTAATGATGTAACGAACAATAAAACTGGTTAAGCATAATTTGAAAAAGAAATTGTCTCTGATTTCCTTTTTCTTGAAAACTTCCGGTATGGATAAAAGACGGATGGTATTTTTTTTGAACTCCTACTCAAAAGAAAACTATGATAAAAAAAAAATTACTCATTACATAGAGCACACTTTGCTCTATTGAGTCATGTATTATAAAGAAAGTTCCAACTTAGAACAGGACGTAACATCTTGTAAAATGTATTGACCTAAAACTTTTTATCAGTATACTAAAGACTACGTCTTGTAACCTAATGAAAAAGAGATCATTCTGTTTCATTTAATTTTGGAGATATATACAAAATAAAATAATCTACTGATTGGATAATATTGACTGCCACTGTATATGCTTATGTGTCTTGTTGGATTTTAATGCGTTATATTTTATCTTGAACTTCTTTTTTTTTTTGTTACGTATATTATTAAACAAGTTTTTTTATTCAGAAATAAAATTGTTCTTTGAAAATGCATAGAAATTTGAATATCTTAATAGGTCGATAGAGAAAAATATGATTTGTTTGAACTAGTCTTAAAAATTGATCAGACTTATGTATCTTTGTCTACATCACATATTAAATCAAGTCTGCAAATATCTCTTTTATTTTTAATCAGAAACCTAATAAAAAGAAAGTTTTTAAAAAATTGCTTAATTATATCATACAAAATTACGTGTGTGATGAAAATTGTCATTGAAAAGACTTGACAAAATAAATTATAATAAAACTTGAATATCCGGCAGAAAATACAAAAAAATTATTTCTCATCATTACTCTTGTCATTAATTTTTGCACATCTGCGTACATGCTAACTTTCAAATCGCTAATTAGACTTTATGAACATCCGACGGCATGACTTTTCAAGCAACAATATTTATCTATTCACTATTTTATATTACCAAAAAAAAAAAGCAAATAGAGACGACAAATAAAATCTAGCGAGACTAAATTTCGTATTCAGTTTCACCCACATTTATAATTTATTATCTTCAGAAGAATCATTAAGAAATAGTCTCTAGGGAACGTGTCCTTTGACTTATTGATTTAAAAAACAACAAAAGTAAAGACAAAGTTCTCGTGCAAGCCATCGATCAGTTTAGAAGACAGCATCTTATCTTGATTGAATCATACAAGAGAGGCTTTCTTTTTTGTATATCTAACGTGCTTTTGAAGTCAATTGTCAGTTGAGAAAAAAAACGAACCGAGAAAGTAAAAAGAATAGAGAAATATCCTATTTCAAGAAAAATTAATTGAGCTATTTCAAAATTAGTCAATCGTCAGTTTTTTTTTTCTTTATTTCTTTTCAGTACGATTTGCAATCAAACTAAAGAAGTTTTTATTATGGATGCAGATGAATTTCGACAACGAGGTATGAAAATTTTTAGAATTTCAAATATATATGAAAAAAATTATATTTGAAAATTTCATTTAGGAAAAGAAATGATTGATTTTATAGCTGATTATTTAACTAATATTCGAACAAGACGTGTATTTCCAAATGTTAAACCAGGTTATATGCGACCAATGATTGATGAAGAAGCTCCAATACATGGTGAACCATGGGAAAATATTTTTAAAGATATCGAACGTGTGATCATGCCGGGAGTATATTTTATTCAAATTAATATTTTCACAGATTTCATTGATTTTTCTATAGGTTACACATTGGCAATCTCCTTATATGCATGCTTATTTTCCAGCTTTAAATTCTTATCCATCATTACTTGGAGTATGATATGAATACTGTTATACCATTTTCTATTTAGTTTTTATTTAGGATATGTTAGCAAACGGATTAAATCAAATAGGATTTACTTGGGTATGTAAAAAGAAATAAGAAAAAAACAAACTTTGTTCCAATCCCTGATGTGTTCCATTCACAAACGTGAGAACCTACGTGATGTTTTAATGAATATTGGAACAAAATGATCATATGACGAATTATTTACTATAGTTGAATAGCTGAAATCGTGTCTTATATACTACTAATAGTTCATTTGAGCTTTTCAAGCTTGGTTATTTAAAGTAATGACTTTCTATTGACGAAAACTTTGATCATAAAGAATAACGAATGATCGAAAAATAATTTGACACAATATTTATTCATTTTTTAGCTTGTGAAAGGATACTGTGAAAATTTCATACCACAGAGTTAGAATCAGGCATTTGTATGCTTTCCAAATATGGCTTCGAAATTTTTGTAGCATTTCTGATTTAGAAGTTATGAGCTGAATTTTTAGAAGCCTGTAAATTAAGTTCACACGAACTTTAAAGAGCCAAAACTTATCCAAAGTAAATACAAAAACTATTTTTTAATATGACGACTAATAAATCAAATATTTCTCTATAAAATTTTAGTAAAGGATACCATGTCGGTTTAGGCAATTTTCTCCGTCCAAACATAATTATCGCACTTCTACAAGGTGGACTCATAAATTCTAAATCACAAATCGTCGAGAGATGCTAAAACTATGTTCAGAAAGAATAAAAAATTTCAATTCAAACTCAATGTTTCCAATTTTTTCAGACTTCATTAAGAAGCATAAAAATGAATGTATTCGATTAGCCATTACATTAGTTACTTTTTTAGCATGAAAATCATAGACAATAATTTACACCTAACGGTCAATCGGAACGGTTTCAAACAAGATCTTTGTTCACGTTTGGCCTGCTAGAAAGTATCAAAAGTCATGAATGAGAATTAAAATTTTGTACTATTTTCGAATATGGACTTAGAAATTTTGCCTCTGTTTTTGTTTGAGAGTAGTGAAATAACTTTTGAAAACTCCAAGATATTAGTTTAGGTGGAAAATTTTTTGTACGCTTATGTATTTCCACTATGACGACTCGCAACTAAAAGTTGAAATCTTTATTTATATATCAGCTTGTAGATCAGAAGCTATTCTATAAAATATACTATTTAAAGTTCTTTTCTGTCTTTCGACAAGCACCTCGATTTTCATTTTTCCTAAATACTCATTTTTGAAAAACCCGATGAACCGTTTTATACTGAAAGAAGCTCTTGAAAAAAATGGTTGGATAAAGGGACAGCTTACCAGGAAACCTCGGCATAGGTTCTCTTTCGATTTCAATGATTTTTTTTGCCTATAAATACTGCATAGTATTCTAATAAAAACTCTGACAGAATTAAGGTTTCTTTTGAGATTGAACTAAGCTATCGCATTTCTTTCGAGCAGCATCATATTCTTGGAAAACTGATATTTCCGAATTAAAAAAAATTAAGAAGTCTTCAAGAAAGTATCTTCATGATATGAAGCTTTCAAAAAATGCATCTTATATACACTATCGATGGAAATGAATTTACATCTTGAAGAGATTGCTCAAAACTTGTGAACTTTTTTGTGAAAGTTAGTTTAGTTGAGCTCTCTACATGCACAAAGTTTCACATCGAAAATCAGAAATATAAGTTTTCCGAAAACCGGGAACTCTAAAAAAAATTCGATTGTTTAGTCAAATCTCATTATGAACCAGAATCGTTTTATGGGTTTTATTAGAACACTATTTAGTATTCATAGGCAAAAAAAATCATTGAATTACAAGAAAGTAGTTGGAGAGGTTTTCTCGTTAGTTCAAGGTCACATTTTGTAGAGTGGCCGCTCTACAAAATGACTGACTCCGACAATTTTTAGCATGTTCGAAAAGAGACTTACAAGATCAACAAAAACTTTTGGGTTCACCATTAATAATAACTTTTCAGGACTTTCAAAAAGAACCACAATAATTGACACAGCATGTCTAACGTAAGCCTATATTCAAATTCTGATCACAATCTATAGTTTTTGACTCGTTTGAAATGATTTCAAGCAGGCTAAAATGAATAAACATATTCATTGGCAACTTCAGTTCACAAGTTCAGTCTAAAATAATTGAGCACGTAATTCTGGTCCTTACTCATCGGAAATAATTTCTAGCAGATCAACAGTAAACAAATACCTTGTCTAAAAACGTTCCAATCACCCGCTATTACATGGTTAAATCTGTCTACTAAATATTTTTGTAACTGAACAAACACATAATAAAATCTTACTCTTAGAGATTTTCTTATCCAATTAGGCATCAAGTCCAGCATGTACAGAATTAGAAGCAGTTGTTATGGATTGGTTAGCAAAAATGATTGGTTTACCTGATGATTTTCTACATACACATGCTGATACAACCGGTGGAGGTGTAATTCAAGTAAATTGACGTGTTAACTTTTATCTTAATAATTGTCGAAAAATGTTTTAGACAACAGCTTCTGAAGCAACACTTGTTGCATTACTTGCCGCTCGAAAAGAAGTTATTCATAGAGTTCAAGCTCAATTTCCTTATTTAAGTCCAGCCGAAATCAATGGACGTCTTGTTGCTTACTGTTCTGATCAAGCTCATTCATCAGTAGAAAAAGCCTGTCTTATTGGCTTGGTTAAATTAAATCTTGTACCAAGTGATGATAAATTGCGTTTACGTGGTAACGCACTACGACAAGCAATAGCTAAAGATAAAGAAAATGGTCTTATTCCTTTTTATGTAAGTTAAATATTCAATGGAATCTCGGTGTTTTTTTTTTATTAATAAGGATCTTTAGCTTTGTGCAACATTGGGTACAACGGGAGCTTGTGCTTTTGATAATCTTATTGAACTTGGTTCGATCTGTAAGTTTTATTGATTAATGAAATAGAATTATTTAAAATGAAAATACTGAAATAGGTGAACGAGAACATATATGGATACATGTTGATGCAGCTTATGCTGGAAGTGCTTTTATTTGTCCGGAATTTCGACATTTTATGAATGGTGTAGAACTAACACAATCATTTGCATTTAATCCTTCAAAATGGATGATGGTTAGTTATTTTTATTTGTTTCATTTAATATATGATAAAAATTTGTTTAGGTTCATTTTGATTGTACGGCTATGTGGTAAGATTCGAGATATAGAATGCGACATTTATTTTTCTAATCTCATATTTCTGTAGGGTAAAATCAAGTGCTGCATTACATCGAGCATTTAATGTTGATCCATTATATCTTCAACATGAAAATGCAGGTGTAGCAATTGATTATATGGTATGATGCAAACATTATTAGTATTATTTGTTATGAATGAAAGAGTAATCTTCTTTTTTCTTTTATAGCATTGGCAAGTACCATTGAGTCGTCGATTTCGTGCATTGAAACTTTGGTTTGTAATTCGTTCATTTGGTGTTGAAGGACTTCAAAAACATATTCGAAATGTAAGTAATTGTTTCGAAAATAAACTATCTTGACAAAACTAAGTAGTTGATGAATAGAATAATTGAACATGCAATGAGAAACGACGTTGAATAAGATATTAATTATATCAATTTAACGAGTACTATTATTGACAGTAAAGCCATGTTGACATTTGTCATATGCAACTTTTTTTGTCAAAAAATCGAAATTCTTTCTAGCTGATTGATGTAAACTTAATAGAAAATTTTGTTTTTATGATTATTTTTAGGGTGTTCGAATGGGTATATTGTTTGAATCGCTAGTTAAAAGTGATGATCGCTTTGAATCACCTGCTGAACGACATCTTGGTCTTGTTATATTTCGATTAAAAGTAAAGAAAATTTTTCTTTCGCTTTTTTTTTTTGAAAATTTTTTCTTTCTCAAGGGTGAAAATGAATTAACTGAACAATTATTAAAAGAAATAAATAGTGGTGGTTTAATACATTGTGTACCAGCATCTATTAAAGGAAAATATATTATTCGTTTTACAGTAACAGCTACATCAACTAATTCTGATGATATAAAACGTGATTGGGATATAATACAAAAATCAGCTACTAAAATTCTTCGTCCATTAGATAATTTATCACCACGAGAACGAAGAAATACAATGAAAAATTTACATGATGGTTTTCGTATGTCACTTGTTTTATCAAATACACCACATAGTCCATGCTTAATAAATGGAAGTTTTGCTGCTATACTTCCACTTAATACAAGTCATATATATGCAATGACACATGAATTAAGTCAACGTGCATTAAAAAATTCTCCTCTACCTATATCAAGACGACGACGAACAAAAACTGATTTGACACATCGAGCAATTAGTAAACAAATGAGTATTGATTATTGGATGACAAATAATAAACAAGAAAATAAATATTTAGTTTCACCAACACCTTCATCATTACCAATTAGCCGTCAAGGAAGTTTAGATTCACGTATTGAGGAAATTTTAGAAAACAATTCGATGGATAATAATAAAACAAATGATGGATTTACATTTACAACAGTTAATGGTCATACTGAACATCATGGTAATACACCGAAAAATGGCAAAGAATAAAAATTAACAAAAAACAAACGTCATTTTTTTTTTCTTTTTATTTGTTGTATTTCATATAACGCGATAAAAAAAAAGAAAGAAAAATGTTACCAAAATGACTTTCAAATTAATTTGTATGAGAAAGGAAAAATTAACGGTATATCATCAGAATATGTCACACTGACGAGTAAGAAGAGAGTCTTTTCTCTCATAAATCTGCGAGTGTCATTTTTTCTTTTAATCCATAATAAAAAAAAAGTAGATGAAACATCCAAACGCGTCACTTTGTTTTTCTTTTTTTTATGCGCTTTCCGTACTTTTTTTTCTTTTCATGACAGTACTGACTGCCAACCATAAACAATATAATATATATTTAGACAGATTATTCTCAATAAATGATAAATTAATGCTTGTCATAATCAATGTAAGTTTTTCCAAACAAAGTAAGTCTATTCATTTTTGAAAAGATTCGATACATGGAAATATAAATTGAGTCAAATGAACACAACTTACTGGTTATTGTGTCGTGTTTGAAACTCAACACTTTATGATTCAAAAAATAAAGAACAGAATATGCCATATTGTTAATTCCATGTTGCTATAATTAAATAATAGAAAACAAAATATCGATCTTTATATCCTTTATTGATTATTAGTAAAGTTAACTTTTCCATTCTATTTATTGACATTTTTTAATTTTTTATTTGTCATCCAAGTTTTATAAATATGATACTGAGAAAACTACATGAATTTTATAAAAGTTATTTTGTCAGTAGAACACAGTTGACCCTTTTGTTCATATTCAATAGTTGATATTTCCTAAAATATCATCATAATGATAATTATGTGTCACTCAATGGCATTCATCATATCATTGGTTGAATTTCTATTTAATTTTTTTTTCAATCTATTAATATTATAGATATTCTTTTTCATCCTGTTTTCTAATTAAGCTAGATAGAAGATAAGTTGGGGGCAGATGTTTTTTTTTTCATTTAATTCAAGAGTCATGTGACATGTCACAAGCCTTTATCTGGCATAGACTTTCTAATTTTTTTCTGAAAAGTGCAAAATATTAGTACAACTTTCTAATACAAATAATATTTTAATTGGTTTATTTGAATAATTTTATAGATAAAAGATAAAAGTAAAAATCTCATATATAATAATGAATGAAGAGCATAAAAAAATGAACTGAAACGGAAATTTATTTACTAAGAGAATAAGAATTTTAATCTCTTATTTTCCTGATTTGCTCAATACTTTTTAACTTCATCATCAGTTTTACCTGTTCAAGTGCTTTAGTGAAGAAAAGAAGTATTATGTATTCATCTAATAAATGTTGTTTTTAAGTTGAAAGTTTTCTTGACTTATGAGACATAAGGGGCAGTAATTCAAATGTCCTTGATATTCTTTTTTTTCTTGTTAATAGATACTATAAGCAGTAAAAGAAAAGCATTATGATGGAATACCATGAAAACCATCATCGACATGGTGGTTTTATTAAGTTTCTTAATGATTTTCGAGCACTTTTTATCAAAACATTTCTTTTGACTATACGAAAACCTGGTCAAACGATTGCCGAAATTTTATTAGCTTATATATTTATGGGTTTTCTACTTGGCATGCGTTATATTCTTGATCGTCGTTATTATTCTGCTTATCAAATACCTTCTTTTTATCCACAAGATATGTTATCAATTATTGGCAGTGGTGATATCATCTATTATTATCCAGGTTTGTTTATTCAATAATAACCTTATCAAGTCTCAATTATTTCTCATAGGAAATCCTTGTACAACAACTATTGTTACTAATGCTGTAAATAATCTAATAAAAAGATGGCCTAATTTTCCAAATAATAGTATGTTTTATTATTATTGATAATTCATTAAATAAGTAACATATATATTGAAAAAACAAATTTACTTCTAGCTCAAGTCATACCTGATTCTACTCTTTCAACATTGTCAAATAAAACCTTGCAATCAATAATTGCTTATATTCAATTTAATAATCTTGATTCATGTATTGATTCATCAGTGATGCCAAATGAAGTTAAATATACTTTACGCATGCAAGAGTAATTGATTAACTTCATTATATTGATTGCCTTTCTTTTTACTGTTTATTTAAACTTAGAAATGGTCCATATTATTATCATGCTGAAAGTGTAAAAATTTCAGGAAATGATTATCTATGGAAACGTTCGCCTGAAGATTTTTGTCAAGGTAATTTAATTGATAATAATATTAATAATTAAATATTTAGAGTATTATTATTTATTTTAAGACAAATCAAGTTTTGATTATTATACATATCGATTTGTCGGTATTCAATATTTCATAGATTTATCAATTATTCAATATGTTACAAAAATTACTCAAAATTTATCATTAAGTGTAAGATCATATTAATTACTTTTAAGACTATAAAACTTATTCAATTCATTAATTTGAAAATAGATTTCTATGAATCATTTTGGTTGTCCAGAATATTATTTTGATCAATTACATTCAGTTTTTGGTTTTTTTATTCCAATATTTTTCTCGATTATTTTTCTTATTACTTTTATCATGAATGTTGGTTACATTGTTGAAGAAAGGCAAAATAAGACAAAAGTAAGGAGTGTAGAATGCATGAATACGATCACTTATGCTATTTTTTGATCCAAAAAAAAAAAAAAAAAGAATGATCTTTTTAATATTGAGAAAAATATATTTATTTAAATAGGAATATTTGCGTATTTATGGTCTTCGTACTTGGGTCAATAATTTAGTTTGGATTACACGATCAATGCTGATATTTTTTATTCTTTCGGCTGTAGTGACAGGATTGAGTATGATTGTTTTACCAACAATTGGTACACGAAAAAATAGTGTTCGTAAAGCTATATTTAATTATACACATTGGACATTAATTTGGACAATTTTATTTGTTTATTCAATACAAGTTTCAGTTTTTAGTGTTCTTTTTGGACAATTTTTTAAACGTCGTAAGTCTCACCATAGATTTTCTAATTTGATTCTATTCATTTCATTTTTAATTATAGCATTTCTATCCAAATTAATGGGTTTTGTTGTATGGGTAATAACATTAATTGATTTTTATCCTGGTGTACCGGTTGGTGTTCGATATTTTTTATGTTTATTTCCAAATACCGGTCTTATGTTTTGTTTACAAGTTGTTTTACAATATGAACGAAAAAGCAGTGAGTTTTAACTTTTGTTCCCTTTTATGAAACACGATCCCAAAAGGAGTGTTGAAGTATAAGAATAAAAATTTTAATCCAGTCCTGCTCCCACATATTGTTACGAACTCCAGCTGGGTGGCCGGAATTTTGCCAATAAAGTATTCGCTAATGATGAAAGTCCGGATGGTACATTGACGGAAAAACAGTAAATTTTCACTAAATTATGAATTCCAGGAGATATGCCGGTGAGTGTACGGTGGGCTTTTGTTAGCTATCACAATGTTAATATAGAATACATATGAGAGCTGAAGCTAATATTGTTACAATATATATATCATAGCTTACACTCATCAACGTAGTCAATAGAAATTTTTTTAGTTCATATCTAGTTCATAGTCGAACTGATGGAAAGCCTTATTGTCGAAATTCGGCCACTCCATGCTAGCCAGAGGTCATCACAAACGTCTTAGCAACGATCTTGCTCTCGATAACAGATGGTATACTAATAACGTCTCGTTATAATATATGAACTACTTCCTTAGGCATTTCTAAAGGATTAAGTAAAACGATGGTGAAGAAACATATCTCCAAATAGATAGAAGAAAAGATTACCAAGACACAGTGACATGATGTTTTCATATGTTAATCCCGCTGGAATTGCGCTAACAGCTTGTTTTTATTGAAAACCTTAAATCATTTAGGTGGCATGACCACATTTGAACAACTTTATTCGAATCTATATACATATCCATTATACATTGGAATATGTCTTCTTTTAATGCTTATTTATACGGTAATCTATTTTTTCTTGGCAATGTACGTTGAACGTGTAAATCCCGGTGAATTTGGAGTCTCACAACCATGGAATTATCTTTTTAAAAAATCTTATTGGAAACCTCATGCAACATCAATTGTGCGACCGTTGGATAGCAATGATAGATTAACACATAAAAACGATGGAATTTATGGTAGTAATGGTTGGATTGAATTGAATTCAATGACAAATACAATTAATAACCCATCATTGACAGTATCACACTTAACAAAAGTAAATAATCAAATATTACTATATAGTGTTTTAAATAAAATTTTATTCAAATAGAAATTTGGAAAATTTCAAGCAGTTTCAGATTTATCATTAAACTTTTATAAAGGTGAAGTATGTTCATTATTAGGTCATAATGGTGCAGGAAAAACAACAACAACATTTATACTTGTTGGTTCGTTTTATCAAATAATATGTTGATGATATGTTTTGATATGTATCTATTTTAGGTATGTTAGAACCAACATCAGGTCGTGTGACTGTTGAAGGATTAGATAATCGAACACATATTCAAGAAGTTCGAAAAATTCTTGGATTTTGTCCACAATTTGGTAATTAAAAAAAAGACATATCTGAGATAGACATTAGTTGTTTTTATGTTTATTGTAGACATTCTTTATGATGATTTATCTGTCAAAGAACATTTAGAATTAATTGGAAAGGTATTTACGAATGAAAATGATATTCACTGAATTGAAACTATAAATAAAAGTTTTATCAGGCGTAAAGTATAGAACTTGTCATTATTTCTTAACGGAATGATGAATATGGATGAGCAAAGTTTGTTAGTTCAAAAGAGGAAAACATGTGAGAAAAAATCGATCTCATACTTGAATGATTTAAATTCAGTTCAAATGAACATTTGGAAATAAGATTTTTTTAATTATTATCCTAGTTTGCTTTGCTATTTATTCATTAAATTTTTAGTAAGCTCTTTCAACAATATTTCAAAAGATTATAATTTGTAATGCTCGAATCAACATCAATAATTGTTAATTTGCAAATAAAATATTCGTCTAAGAATTCAGAACATAGTTTTTGTTGTAATTCTTAAATAAGAATTTTTAAATTTTGAATTTTGAAGAAAAAAACTCGATCACTATCTATAAAATAAATTTCACTTAAAGAAGTTTGAGAGTTCATTATTGTTATTGATCATTAGGTACGTCATATAGAACCAAAACTAATTAATGAATCAATTGAAACAATTCTTCAACTCATTGGATTAGTCAATGATCGACACACACTATCGAAAAAACTTTCAGGTGGTATGAAACGTCGTTTATCAATTGGCATTTCATTGATGGGTGATCCAAAAGTATTTCAACATTTGCTTTCTCTTTTTCTTTCTTAAATAAGAAACTTATTATTTTAGGTTCTCATTCTTGATGAACCAACAAGTGGCATTGGTAATTATTGAAATAAGAATTCGTTTTCACTAAATCAAATATTTTCTTGTTTTCGTTTGTAAAGATCCATATAATCGTCGGTTAATTTGGACAATGATTCGAAAAATGAAAGAAGCTGGCAAATGCATTATTTTAACAACGCATTTTCTTCAAGAAGCTGATGTTTTATCGGATCGAATTGCTATTATGTCAAATGGTCATCTTCAAGCAAGTGGCACACCGAATTTTCTTAAAAATCAAATAGGTATTTTACTTTCAAAATTATTCTTTTTGTTATCTTATAATTTCTATTTATTATTAATAATTAAGATTTTGAATATCGTTTATTTATTGATAAAAATGAAACATATCAAAATGAACGTATAACTGCATTTATTCAAAAATATATTCAAACAATAATATTAGAACGAGAATCAATATCCGAAATGATTTTTGGTATAAGAAGAAGTGAATCAAAACATATTGGAAAATTAATTCATGCCTTAGATGAACACAGTAACGATATTGGTATTGAAAGTTATGGATTATCAATGACAACAATTGAAGAAGTATTTTTAAAGTAAAATTTTCCTATGAAATAGAACAAATGTCTCAGAAAGACAAAAATCGAGCGAAATTATTTTCTTATTCATTTATATATGGTCTGCTAGGTTTTAACGAGATGCTCACGAATTATATGGTTTTTATTTCGACTTGATTGCTGTTTGGTTGTAAAAACTTCGAATGAATAAGATTGTAGTATTTGTAATAATGAATTTGCTTTTCTATAGAAAATGTTGAATTTCAACTAAGTTTATTTTTTAAACTTTTTGAACAAATTATATTTTGAATCAGCATAAAAGAAACTGCGTAGAAAAATATTTTTTGATAAGATTTAGAACAACTAAGATTCAAGAGTGCCTGCGTGATACACACAACTCGACCATAGCTCATAGAAGTATCTGTAAGTGTTGTTGTAAACCTCTTTAGGTTTTTGTAAGAAAAGATAAAAACAAATATCTTATATCTCATTAGAATCGTTTGGTCGTGAGCTACACAATTACTTAGTTAGTTTTTTGGTGGTGAAATCAGATAAAAGAATGCAACAGATGCCCTCATATTAGAGGTCTCCTCACAATACATTGTCTACTTAGGATAGTTCATTTGCGGTGAAATTTTCAAAAATTATGGCTCCTAGTGAGGAACGTTTTTGATAGAAGTTTCAGTCCGATATGGTAAACTAGAGCGACCTTCGGTTTATTTATAGCCCATTTATGGCCTTCAGAAGAATTCTGATAGGTTCGTCACTATTAGAGGTACAGAGCTTGGGGTAATTTCAAATTAAAGCCAATACCTGTGCACAGTTGTCGTCTAATACAATTTTGAAAACTCTCTTCCATTCATTATTTTTATGATCGTTTTAGTACATACGATGCTCAAATAAGCAAAAAATTGTTACTTTCCGATACGAAACCTCGCTTTCCTTAATTCATAATATATTTAAGCAGAACTTTTAGAACCACGTAACAGATAATGTAAGTTATCACCATCTATCATGCTTCACTTTTATAAAAAATAGTTTTTCAATGTTGATGCTTGTGAAAAGACAGTTTTTCCAAAAATAATAGAGCCACGAAAATTTCTTAGTAAAGAGGATAGTAGGGTGAAAATCTTTTCTGAAAGTCTGTTCAAACTTGGTCTTTTTCGAGAAATCATATATATTGCGAAAGAAGAAACATCGGTGCATCTTTCTATGATTAAAACTCGACTTTGATTGTTTTTTGAAACACTGGATTATTTGAGGAAGTTCTTCAGCGATTGTTATCATCATGCTTCAGCTTAAAATTAAAAATAGATAGCATATTCAGAATCAGCGTTAAAAAGTGCATACAATCATTTATGTTTTAGTAATAAATGTTTCCGATGAAAAACTACTTATGGTCTTTCTCAAGTCTATTTTTCTTAAATTTTTTGTTACTAGTCTAGCAGAAATCAGTTCTTTTGGTTGAAAATAAAATTTCTTAAAACATACATGATTTGATGCTGTCTTTAACGTTGATTCCAAATTGACTATCTATTTCAATCTTGAATTGAAATTTGGTAATAAAAATCGTTTCATACGAGCTCATAATTTCACATACTACACTCTTATTCATTTAAATTTCTCAATGCTTTTTACAACTAAATAGTAGTTGAAATACAATAAGATTTTGTATTCGTGACCGGCTCGTTCAACCTTTATTACATCCATATTCATAAATGAACAAGAAAAAAATCCACTCGATTTTTGCATTTTCACAATCTTAACATTTTTTTTTCTTTTCTTGAATTAGATTAATTCACGAAGCTGAAAAAGATAAAAGTACTCAACATGATCAAACTAAATTACGACAAGATTTAGCAAATAAAAGTAAAAAATAACAATCTTCTTTGTTAATCTTATATTCCTATATTTGTTTATCATAGTTTTTCGTGCTGCATATAATCGTGAAATAGGTGCACGTCGATTTTGGTTTCGAATTTGTGCATTAATTATAAAACGTTGGCATGTTTTACATCGACAATATATATTTTTATTTGGTTTTTTTTTATTTCCTATTCTTATTGAAATTTTAATTGTTAGTATTTTTCCAACACCAAAAGATATTCAAGCATCACTTGTACAAAATAATCGAATAAAAGATGCACAAATAACATTATTACCATCAATCTATAATCCACATACAATTGTTATTTATTCAAATAATAATAGAACTAATTCTCGAATACATTTAACTGATTATATACAGAATACAGGTGCAAATATTGATGAAATTTCTACGGATACTGTACTTAATTATGTAAATGATAAATATTTAACAAATGAAGATTTTTTTATTCATAAATATCAAATGGCTTTTGCTCTATATTATAATTTAACATCTTCGATATCTTCTTTAATATTTAAAAGTTATTTTTCAACAGTAAATTATCATGCAATGTCAACAAGTCTTAGTGTTAGTTCAACAAATCTTTTTCAATATTATGCTAATTCATCAATGAAGAAAATAATAACAACAAATCAACCAATATTAACAACATCAACAACATCATATACTACTTTACAACGATTTTTTGAAATTATTTATTGTTTTGATACATTACCATTATCATTATTTAATTTTTTAAATAGTATTCTTGCAGCTTTATTTATTAGTATTCTTATTATACCATTGATTCAAGAACGTATTAATCATTCGAAAGATTTACAATTATTAACAAATTTAACAACAAGAACATACTGGTTTTCAAATATAATCTTTGATTTGTTATCATGTTTTACACTTTGTATTCTCTTAACAATTATCGTTAGGGTAATGAAAATTATTTTACTTTCAAAAATGAGCTTTTTCTTGTTTTTTCTTTTTATTAATAGATTGGTTCTATTGGTAATACAAATATAGAATCTGAAGTTCATATTTATATAAATACAGAACAAATAGGATATTTTCTTTTAATGATAATCATGTATTCATTGGCATCATTACCATTGATCTATGTTTATTCATTCAGTCCAAAATCTGAATTGATTGGTTTTATTAATTCATTTGTTATTAATATAGTTGTTTGTTTTTTTGATATGGTATTAGCTTTCATGGCATTATTTTCACAAGCTCAATCAACAAATACAACTCGTGTTTCAAGATTAACTTCTATAGTGAATAATATTCGTTGGCTTATAGCAGTTCTTTTTCCTTGTGTTAATTTTAAACATTCATTATTTAATATCCGTTTAAAATCAAGTCAAGATTGTATTTCATCACTTAATTCACTTATGTTCACTAATTATTCATTTAATGAATCATGGATGTCAACTCGTGCACCAGGTGTTGGTATTCAATTTATCATTTTTGTTGTTCAAATGACTTTTTGGTGGATTATTTTAATTTTAATTGAAAAAGGAACTAGCATTAAACTTGGATGTCGACGATGTTGTGGTTGTGAAAATGATTTAGAACGGATCGATGCTGACAATCCAATGGATAATGCAGAAGATGTAATACCAAAACAATGGGATGATTCGGTATGTTAAATAAAAATGTTTGTTTGTTTTTTTGTTTAATAAAACAATTAGAATTATTTAATTATTATGATAGCAACTTGATGAAGATGTAAGAAATGAACGTCGATTAATATTCGAAGAAAATAATTTATCAACATCATCTGTTATTCTTGTTCGTGATGTTGTAAAACGATTTAAAAAAAGAAAAGAAAAATCATTTCAACGTCGAATTTTTACAGCTGTTAATCATCTTAATTTTCATGTTGCAAAACGATCTTGTTTTGGTTTATTAGGTATATAATCATATTATCATCTTAAAATAGAAGGAGTAGTGAGTTAGTCTTTTCTATGCGCGCGCCGAAACTTAATAACAGAATCGTTGGGTTTGAGTTCTTTGATCGAGTCTAGCACGTAATTTAACAACATTACAGAAATTCTTTTTTTTTAAACATTCTGTAGCATCATTCTCCTACTTCAATTTTCTACTGATAGAAAAATGTTGTATCACATGGCTCAGTAGATAAGAACATTTTTCTTTATTTTTATGCAAAAGTGATCCAAACGTTTTGGATATATACATAATCTTCTCTTCATTTTCATCCACACTTTTATTTCTTACTTCTATCTTTTTGTGTGTGCTGTAAGTCCGTTTGACTGGGTTATGTCTTCACACATAGTCATCTACAACATTTTACCTCTTCATTTTATATCTGATCTTTCTTTTTGCTATCATAAATAGATTTTTCTGTTTATGTGAAAATTTGCTGATATATTCAAAAAGAGTTTTGATAAATCTAATGTTTCTTGTATGTAAAATACTTTTGATGATTTATCTCTTTTTTTTTCAATTCAATATTTTGTCCAAGAACTTGTCATTATACTATTTTCATAAAAATAGAATGATGCATTATAATAGGATTATAGAACCTAGTGAATTTATAAAATAAAATAGAAATATCAGTCGACTTGGTTTACCTCTCAGGCCACTCTTTACATTTAGCTTAGCCTGCAGGCTACCGAGTGAGGTCAGACTATAAAAAGCTGACTTGTTGACAGCTCTGACACAGATCGAGATATCCGAATTTGAAGCTAATTACAATCTATGCCTTGTGCCCACACTTCATTTCAGCAGCTTTTCTTTTTTTCCATAATGGTTGGATAAAGTTCAGAGAGTTGCATAGGAAAAAAAAATTATATAAAATATACTCAAAAGTAATTTTACAAAAAGTCCAAGATACCATTATTGTTGAATACAAGAGTAATACACACAATATTCTGACTGTTGTAAAATTGCTTTTAAATATATGAGAGACTGTTGTTTTCTTATGCAACTCGGGAACTGTATCCTAAGCATGACGAAAAAAAAGAAAAATAAATGTTGCTATAATTTCTTGGAAAAGCGGTCTGTGTATGCAATGAGCCGCACGTATTTTAAATTAGTTAATTTGGAAATTAAAGCATTCATTGAACTCGAGTATGATCAATCTTCTTAGTTTATAATACACGAATTTATATTGTTAACTTTTATTTATTCATTTTTATGTTTATGTTTTAGGAGCAAATGGTGCTGGTAAAACAACAACATTTCGAATGTTAATCAATGATTTGAAACCTACATCAGGTGAAATAATTATCAATGGAAAAGATATCAATAAGATGGTGAATATTTATTATCATTCTTGAATAATAATGAATTGACTTTTGTTTAGAAACGAGATCTTGAAATTGGTTTTTGTCCACAATTTGATTGGTTGATAAATAATCTAACTGTGATTGAAACATTATATTTATTTGCTAGGTAAATCAATCTTCGATTCTTTTCTTTTTATTTTTTCATAATAGATTAAAAGGTTTAAAATGGTCAGAAGTATCTCAAATATGTGATGATATGATTGAACTATTTGGTCTTGATGTTTATGAAACTCAAAAAATACAAAATTTAAGGTAAATCTTTCTCACTATAAAAAAAATCATATTTTTTTTTTCTTTTGGATTGAATCTAGTGGTGGAAATAAACGAAAAGTAAGTGCAGCATTAGCATTTATGGCCAATCCAGCATTAGTATTTTTGGATGAACCAACAACTGTAAGATCTGGAATAAAAAAGAAAATATCATTGAAAATTTGTTTTGTTATTATTAGGGTTTAGATGCAGCTGCAAAACGAAAACTATGGGATGTTATTCGTGCAGCTCGCGATGCTGGTCTCACTATTATTTTAACAAGTCATAGGTAAAAAGAAAATACAGTTTTCAAAATTTTTCTAAATGTTTTTGTTTTGATTCGTATAGTATGGAAGAATGTGAAGCATTATGTACGAGTAAGTATCGATAAAATGATATTAAATAAAGAAAAACAAAGACTTATTATTTATTATTTTAATTTAGAAATAGGTATAATGAAATTAGGACAATTTATGTGTCTTGGAAATTTACAACGATTAAAAAATCGTTTTGGAAATGGTTATGCTGTACAAGTAAAATTACCACTTCAAGATATAAATTTATTTAAAGAAGAATTAATGTTAACTCTACCAGGTGTTAAAATTGATGGTAAAATTGTAATGATTTATAGTTTTTATAAAATTTTATATTTATTTCATAGAACAACATAATGGAATTTTATTTTGTACGGTACCATTTTCTGCAATTAATTCTTCACGAAATATTGCTAGTACATATTCATTAAAATTAGGGCATGTATTTGATTTATTTAATAAGAAAAAAGAAGAAAAATCTATTGAAAGTTATTCAATAACACAAACAACACTCGAACAAATATTTGTTCATCTTGCTGGAGAAGATCAATATATAAATACTGATGAAAATAAAAATAAATAATTTTTATTTAATTTATTACTATATTTTAATGTCATTTATATTGTGTTAAAATTTTCCTATTTATATGTATTAAATTGAAAAAGACAAAGAAGATTTTTCTTTATAAACTTTCATTCTCATTAATATTCATGCTCAATTAATTTATTCATTTTCTTAGTCATACACATGTGGAAATGTTTACGATCGATCGAGTTAATTAAAAAAGACTTGACTAATTAATCATTGTCCAGATAGAAGAAGAAAAAAGAAAGAATGATGTTCATATCCTTAACTGCTTTGTCTAATGGTTCATTCTTTCTCGCTCTTTTATATTTGATATATGTATGTGCTGAGTATAATTATGATGCGTTGCACATACAATGTAACAAAGCTGCACTAAATATATCTATCTATGCAAAAGAACAAAGATATTTTTATAGATGTGTATGTGTACACGGGCTCAACCTTCCGAGTATAGTAACCTATTAACTGATTTCTTTTTTTTTTCTTGTCCAACAAAAACATTCGATAGCATAATAATGATTATATCAGAAGAACAGAACAAGCAATTGATGGTACTACGTCATATAAGTAATGTTTGTCTTATTCATTCTACTATGCTATAGAAAAAAAAAGACAACATCACGTTGCCCTTGTCGATTCTTTTTATGTGGACAAGTAGACACACACAAATATTGGCATAAAAATCTTATATAGACAATAGTAAATGTTTATTGCAAGTTCTCATTGTCAAGGTTAATGGTATACACATGGGCACAGATGCTAATATACATTTAACAACAAATGACTACGTTGAAGTAACTAATTCTGCTGTTGTTCTTTTATTTATACTTGAGCTTGATATTACATCATCAATGATAGTACTCTTTTTACTATCTAAGAATATAAAGATGATGAGTGAAAGAACTAGTTAAAGGTCGTCTCAGTAGTAAACCTATTGCTGATGACGATCATAGTGGTGATCTATCTATCTAATCGAATCTGTTTTGCATTAATTCATAAAACAAAAAGAAAACGACGAACAAAGCAAAACAACTACTTCTTTTTTCTGTTCTTTATATGTATTTTTTTTCTTGTGTATTAGATAGACAGATAAAGCACATAAAGAAATGAGTAGGTGGAATATGAGATGGTGGATATCACCATCTTCTGCTTTATGTGAGTATACGGAAGCTATAGCCCTTATGATTGAGATGGCAAGAAAAAAAAAGGAGGAGAAGATGAACAAGAAAATATATCCATTTGCTTATTGTTGTTGTTATACACCACACATATATACATATAGGCATAGTGACCGATTGTGGGTAGTCGCACAGTCATGATATTCAATTTTGCATTTTTTTACTATGCATAAAGTGAGCTTGATTATGTCCAGTACAATTGAGAGTGAGAGAGAGAGAGAGAGAGAGAAGGGGGAGGTCAATGTCATCATCAAAACTGGTAAGAATACATAACGATTATGTCGTTATTTCTTATCGTTCTGTTTCTTTTTTCTTCTCGTCTTTTTTTGTATTCATCAATTCAATTTTGTGAACTTTAGTCGGTAGATTTTTTTCTTCTTCACATATAGGTGATGTAAGTAAGTATGTCGCTTACACTACTCATACATTCTTTCTTTTTTTTTGTCTACATCTGGAAGTATGTGTAGGTAAAGAATTAACATAGACAGTTGATCGCTATAAGCATTGTCTTATCGTACGGTCGAACTCAATGATTGCCCATTTGGATGTTATACAGCAGAAGTTCACGTCTTTCTTTTCTGTTATGCGTAATCATATTGACTCGCGTATACACATCTTGCCTTCATTCTATAATAAACAGCATCTCCAGTCTCATTCTCATTTGCTGATATATTCTATCCTCAATAGCCTTTTAAATTAACCTAGATTCTTTTCTTTTTTTTTTAAATTTCTATCCATTATATTTTCTTAATAACAATATCGACATTGATATTCAGTAAGTTTTCAAGTGCTGATAAATATGACCGTTTTTGTACAATATATGCCAATCATATAAGAAAAAAAAAGTACATAAACCTTAAGACTCTTTTTATACTCAATATGAAGATCAAATTTCTTGTCTCAAATATCTTCTTGCAATATTTTTTTCAAAACAGTTATTATTTTTTAGATGCCAGATACAGCTACAACTAATCAACTTCCCTTACGTACAACAACAAGTAGTCGTTGGCCAAGAAAATGGGCAACAATTGGTGGACGTGGTACATCATCATCATCAATAACAATGATTCCAACAAAGGATTCGAATTTAAATGACAATACTTCAAAAAAAACTAATAATAATAATCATCATCATTCAACATCTTTATTACGTCAATCATCAACAATAAATCGAACAAATGATAGACCAATAACATTTAATGAAAATTCTGATCAATCATTAAAAAAATCTCGTTCATTAATGGATGTATTACGTTCAAAATTAAATTCTCCAGCTGTACTTCGTCGTTTTCGTTCAAAATCACGTGAAAGTACAAAGCAATCTGTTACAGAAATCAATGGACATACAACAACAACAAATGAACAAACAGAAATAAAACAATCAAATAATGAACAAACAACAACAACAACAAGAAAATCAAGAAAACGTGATCCATCACCAATAAAACGTTTTACTAATCGTCTTTCACAATTAACACGACATCAAAGAACAAAATCAAATGAAAGACAACGTAATTATTTCGTTTGAAAATTCTTATCAAATATTTAGTCTTTCTTTTTTCTTCTTTTAGAACAATCACCGTCAAAATCAATAATAAATGATTCAAATAATAATAATAATAATAATGAACCAGAACAATCTGCAACACCAATACATAATCAAGATAAAATTGATCATATAAATGCATGTTATGATGAAATTCGTGCTAAATATTTTAATGATAATGATATAAAAAAACCAAGTACATCAAATAATGAAAACGATTCATCATTTAATAATGATTTTTTAAATAATTTTCAACATACTACGTTACCATTACCATCTGATGATCCATTACTTCAAGCACGTAAACAATCAAATATCAAATTAAATTGTATGTTAAGTGGTTATACATTAACAAAATCATTTGCTAATCATGAAAAACTATTTGATCAAAATGATTTATTTAAATATAATCATTATTATGATGTTGGAAAAAGAAAATATGATTGGAATTTTACAAATAATAATAATAGAATATTTTCTAGTATGAGAACAAAACCAATTAGTAAAAGTATTGATAGTTTTAGACATATGAATACAAATGGTATATTAAGAAAAAAAAATTTTTTTTCTACTTGTTTTTATTTGATATTATATTTATATTTCAGAAAACCAAGTATCAGTAACATTGGAAAAAGTTAATGTTATTAATAATGATTCATTAGGTAATATTTATCGCTTGGGAATTATGTATACATAGTTTGAGGAAACTCATTTTATGCTGTCTTTACAGTACATATGTTAAACTCGTTTGAATTACATCATTCGATGACAAGGACGTACCGAGATATAAAAAATGAGGATTGTTTCTCCATGTCCAAGGAGAGAGCGAGAAGTACAGATTGAGTAATTTTCTTATGGTGGAAATTAGTTTTAATCTCCTGCTGACAACATGCTGAATCAATCAATGACTTTTTTCTTGTTGTTAGTCTTAATCAATTTTTCTTTTGTAAACTAAAAGCAAAATTGATCCTATGTAATAGTTTTTTTTGGCAATTCATTAATTTTGATAAGTTACTATAATTAAGAAACATAATTCACTTCATTAAAAAATCTTTTCCAATACTAATCAGATGTGAAATTGTTCATTTAACGTTGGCCATATCGAAGTCGAGATCCATTCGTCCATGAATTATTCTAAAAGAAATCTAATAAATCTCTTATATAATCTTATCAATTAATACATCATTTAGTTCAAAGAGAAAATAATGAAAATATTACACGAATATTACCCGATGACAATGAACTTGTCATTCGTGAAGACAATGATTTAATAGATTCAGAAAAAAACATATTACATAATTTATCAAATGTTCATGTAACATCAACTATTCCAATTAATGTGAAAACATATGTTTCAACATCTTCAAATCAATCTGATAAGAATGAAATAATTTCAAATGAACATTCTATGGAAGAAAACGATGAAGAATTTGAACGAAATTTTTTACGTGCAGTTAATCGAGCACTTGGTGTTGTTAATAAAGATAAAAATGAATTAACACAAACAATTTATGATATACCAAAAGAAACAGACGAATCTCATTTGAATCTTATTCAAATGACTGAACAAGCACTTTCATCACTAAATAATTCAACATTATTTACGGTAGAAAAAAAAAGATTTTTTTTTTTATATAAAATCGAAAAGTTTTTTTTTGTTTATTTTAGAATGATGATGAAAAAGCCGGTAAGAAATAATCCTATGAATATAATTGAACATGATTTAATGTTTAGAACAAGTAGATAATAGTATAGAATTAACAAAAGCTGAGTTAGTTGATCGTACTAATGAATCTTCAAATATAGAAGAAATATCAACGATTACTAATGAAAATCAACAAGAAATAAATAATGATAATTTTATTAATGATGAACATATCTTGTCAGTTATTGATGATTTAATACGAAAAACTGAAGATTTATTATTTGAAGAATCGAAGGTAAGCTCAATAAATGACTAACATGATTATAATCACAATGTTTACACTTCGATCAACATCGTTTGTATGCACGTGTTTATCTATGATGATGGTGGACTAATGTTTTTTTTATTCTATTGACTTCTTCTTTCTTTGCCTGATGGTCAATGTTAAATATCAGCATTTTGTATCTTCTTTTCTTTTGCCAGATTATTGTGTGTGTGTGTGTGTGTGTATGTACTTTTTCTTTGTTTTCGTGTGCATCTTTTTTTTATTTTAATATTCTCCTTGAACTAATCAACACGAACTTGATCATGCTTAAATGGCTTCGCTTTTGTTTTTTATTTGAGTTCATCGTTTACTAATAAAAATAATGGCAAGCGGAAAAGTATGAGTCTGAAATTATTGATTATCTTTTTCTATAAATGATTCGCCTTTAAAGTTATTAGTGATAGGAAACAAAAAAAAAAGAATACCAAGATAAAAAAAAAATATAACAGATGAATTTTAATCATTTCTTTATCTAAGATGAGTATTAGATCTGTGAATGCATCTCTATGATCTAGTTCATTTTGTTGTATCAAGGGAAAATAACTTTTTCTTCCTCTCTAAGGAATGAACCAAATATCCTTTTTTCCCTTGTTTATTAAGATAAAAAATTTTCATTCGTTCGTTCTGGTTTGATGATGTCAAGCATGTTATGGTAAAATAGAAAATGCGTAGTGATGATGGTGACTCATATTTTCTAGGATTGTTTTTTTCTCTCTTCGTTTTTTTCTCAAGTCACACCACGCACATCACTATCGAACAAGTCTATCCAGTTCTTTCGAGAAAGCAAGTCTACATAATAATTTTGATCATACCCACGTCGTCAATTTATTTTCTTTCTCACTTTCTCTCTCGCGTTCATTTCATCAGTGTGTAGTCACTACATCTTTCTTGTCATCAGTTACTATTGCAAGCCTGTTCTTTTTTGGCTGACAGAATGGTAAGCAGTAAAAATGTTTCCTGTTCTTTACAAATATATTAATCTTATTTTTCCTGTTGAAAACATGTTCAATTGATCAATTTATTTATAAATAAAGCTGCAATAATAAATCGGGTTGTTTCTTTTTCTTCATAAACATTCTTTCTTTTTCTTACAATATGTCGAAATCGAGCAAAGATAGGGTGTGTGTTTATTTGTGTAGAAGTTTTTTTTTTAAAGTGTTTATTTACTCATGTAAATATATTTCATATTTAGAATGGCCGGACATTTTTGGTCAAATTGGATGATGAAGAAAAAATAATTAAATCAAAAGCAGATGCTTATAATAAATTACTTCAAACAGATGATAATCGATTAAATGAAGATGGTGAGTTTATATTTATATAGAAATAAAAACAAGAATTTATTATTATTAATTTTAGTTCGTACTGATATTAATGCTGTTATTGGTGAAGTTAATTTATTATTAAGAGGCAAACTTAAACAGTTTCGGGGTTTATGCGAAAGAAATACGGTATGTTAATCTTAAATTTGTTTTATTTTATTTTTTTCTTGTAATAATAATTTCCTTCAGACAAAATCAAAGACTGGTGGACCAATACCACTTGACAGCGATCTCGAAGGTTTCTGGGATATAACATATCCACTTATTGATAAAGTTAAAGAAAAATTTGCTAAACTTGATGCACGTAAAGCTAAACAATGGGCTCCAATTGAAGAATATGACCCTAATGATGGTATTTTATATTTATTAAAAGAAAATATATATTAAGTTTAAAATTGTTCTTTTTTTGTTTATTGCATAGTTAATAATCGTCCTCGTGTAATCGATGATCGTCTTAAACAACTTCAACCTCAACAAAACAAATCATCAAAAAATCCGACAACAAAAGCACCAAATGAAGATTTGAAAAAATTAATTCAAGAACGACGAAAAGCTGCTGCTAATGCAACAAATCAAAACCATGATATTGAAATATTCGTCGCACATAAATAAAATCAAAATACACAAAAAAACCTATTTCGCTTATTGTGCAATATATATATATATATATTATTATCTTTTCAAAAAACAAACAAACAAATTTTACTCATGTGTGCTTGTGTGCGTGTGCGTGTGTCTGTCTCTTTTATTTTTCTATTTGTTCTAAAAACAATGAAATTAAAAAAAAAACCTAATTAATACCTTTCACTAGTATCATGCAACTTTTTTTTGAACAGAAAGAAAAACAAAGAAATAATTAAGTGGTTGTTATGAGAATAAAATCCTTTTGCTTGACATTCATTATGATAAACGAAAGACAATTACATTCTATGCATTTTTTTTTCTTGTTTTATAGTTATTTGAGTAAATTCATCAAACAATTTAATACTTCATAATTCCAAATAAATTGTTGTTACAAATCTTCAAGAAAATTTTTCTCATTATAATAATAATCATGACTTTTTTATGTAATAAATAAGTCGAACTCTATAAGAAGATCTTCAACTAGTCAATTATGCATGTCAGTTAATAAAGTCGTCTGATATTGATTAATGGTTCTGAAGATCTTACTGAAAATGAGGAGATCCCATCGTTTTATTCATGTATGAGTTTAGTTGTATTTGCGATGGGAAGCTCTTTTTTGTACCATTATTGTTCCATCGATCAAAAGACTTCAGAAGATTAATTACTCATGTCTAAACTATGAATTCATCACCATCTGGGGGTCATTCTGATGTGTGTTTTCGACAAATCGGAGGTTTTTCTTGTTAATGCCCTTTTTCTTTTTGCTAATTTTTTGCAAGCTCGCCGTATGTGTTTTCTCTTTCATCAAAACAATAGTTACAAGAAACCTACTACAATGTTTACCACTACTGTCATATATCTATTTCTCAAATGCTAGGAATTATCGATGTACGTCTTTTTCTCGTGATAAATAAACATTAGCAATGGACGATTATGCCGTCATTCTTTTAATAGAACAACTGGTGTACAACAATCGAATCATTAGGTTATCGCTGTTCACAGTAGCAGTTCTTTTTTTCTCTCTCTGTTCATATATTCACATGAGTAAGAATAATTATCTCGATCACATAGTATTACTGTGATATTTGAATAGAAACACATATCATATACATCATATTTTGATCTATTATGCCAATCTTATCCATGTTCAGTTTATTTATTGTAATTATTCTTTGTCAGGTAATTTCGATTTTTTATTTTTAATAGAAATTTGGCTAGTTTTTTCCCTTGTACTTACACATAATCATTAATTCATATAAAGATATAACAAAAGGCATTGTCTTCTAATTTTTCATGTTTTCACAATGTATAATTGTATTAATAAATAGAGGAATAAATTGTTTATATAACATGTCGTTGGTACATTCCATTTCTTTTATTTATATGTTTTGATGTTGTAATCAAACAGCGTATTCCTATATGTTTAGCTTGAAGCCTATGACGATATACAAACTTGACAATTATCTTTGTTTGTATGTTATAGGGAATATCGACAAATGCATGGACTAAAGCTAAACCTCGTGTAAGTTAAAAGAAAATAAACATTGTTAAAATTCTTGGTTTTTCTTGTCTATTAGATGTTTTCCCCTTCATGCCAATGTGCAAAGGTAAAAAGAAATAAAAGAAAACAAAATATTTTAAAATATTTCAATTTAAGGGTGAACGTGGTGAAAAAGGTGATCCAGGTATTTGTCCAGCAAGTAAGATAAATTACTATATATATATCAGTCGGTTTTTGAAATAGTTGATTTTTTGTAGATTGTATTTCGAGAGATAATTCATATTCAAATGATTGTCTTGGCTCTCACATAAAGTTACAACATCTTGCTCAATCCATACGTCAACTAATTATCGATACAAAAGTATAATAACTTTCCATATGTGAAAATAATAATATAACTTTATTGTAGCAAATAGCCAATCGAAATGCTCGAACAACTTCTTGCACATGTTCCGCATCGTCACCACCATCAACAGCAACAACCACGATATCAACAAGATTAAGTCCATCTTCTATTGACTACAATATGGTATAAATAGAAGAAAAAAACAAAGCATACTATTATATCTATGATTGTATTTTAGTATATGCGATTGAAAGGAGACAAAGGTGATAAAGGTGATGCTGGTATATCTTGCATATCAAATTGTCAACAATCAACACAGGTTTACATTATTTCAGTTTGATTAATGAAATAATTATCTATTTTATAGTTAAATATACGAATATTTCCAACAATAGAAGCAGCAACAGATGCATATCATGATTATCCGGATCATACATATGTTCATATTGTTAATGAACAAGGTCGTTTACAAAGTGTGCTTATTCGAATTCATCGAAGATTAGTACCATTAGGATTAGAGACTGAAGTATAACATTTTAAATAAGTTTAATTAGTTAAGTTAGTTATTTTCTAGCATGCAATTTCTTTAACAGATCAAATATTACCAACAACAGTATCTATTCCGAAACCGGTAGAAATTCATTTTTTTTTATCAATATAAAACTATGAAACATCATTCAAACTTTTTTAGAAATGCACAATTACACTTCCATGTTCAAAAGTAAGTATTTCATTTTATTGTTCATCTAACGAGAAAAGTCAAGTTCGTACCCTTAACTTATTACTGCAGAGATACTGTATTTTTACGATATTTTTATAAATGAATGCCGTGGTAACAGAAAAATTGATTTATGAATTTCAGCTTAGAACTTTGCACAGAGACAGGTTTTAACGAGAATGGTTTTTTGTGAATGTTTCAGATCTTGTTGTTGTTCGTATCCTAAGATACAACTATGATATTAGCGCATCTGTTAGATCCTTGATATAAACTAACAGATTTGATTTTCTTATTTCTGGATAGAAGCAAATCAAAAGACCTGTCTCTATGCGAAATTTCAACTCGAAATTTGAAAATCAATTTTTCTGTAACCACATCATTTACTTAAAAAATACCGTAAAAGTGTAGTATCACCGTATCAATATGCTAAGGGCACGAACTCTTTTCATAGCTCATTTACATCTACATAATGCAATTAGTCTAGACTCGATTTAATAGTTGGAGAACTTCTGCCCTTAGATAATGAATACATGTATATTTTAGCTTCATATTTTTGCATTGGGTCCTCGAACACGAAGAATGTGTAATCCAAATCGTCCAAATAAACTTTGTTCAAAATTATCTGATTATGATAGTTTATGTGAACGTATATCTGAACGTTATCATTTAACAGGCTTTTATCGAGCATTTATGTCATCAAGTACACAATGGTTAGCAAATTTATTTGATGGTGTTTGTATAAATCCAAAGATTATTAATATGAATGTAAATTTTTGTTGTCAATATCCTTGTTTTTTTTTCCTTATTTTCATAAGTTCTTTTTTTTTTGATTATGAAGGAACAAGTTTTGTTTGATACATTTGAAGAAATTTTTGAACGAAAATCACCACAAAATGTAATTTTAGATGTACAAGGTAGCAAACCACAGTGAGTTTTCAAATATTTTTTTCTTGTGAAGACATTCTGAACATAAAAGCTTTTCACTAAGAAATCATATAGTTGAGTTTTTGTCTTTACGAGAGAATTTCGTTTAGCATAAGTCTTAAATTGTGCAACTTTTTTTTATCGTACTATTCTCTTCAAGTATACTTAATTATTCAAATTTATCGTTCAAACATTTCTTTCTTCTTTGCTGTATAGATTTGAATATTGGTGGCATGGTAGTTTTTCTAATGGTACAGCATCAAGCAATACTTGTAATTATGACATATTTCTCTTTCTTAACTCATTTTTCTTTTCTTTTTTCTTTTTTTGTTATCTAGGTCTTGATTGGAGTCGTCAAAATTCAAGTATATCCGGTATTGCAAGTCGTCTACCAAATGGTATGAACGGTTTATTTGATCATGAATATTTATGGCCTTGTTCAATAAACGATTCAAATATGGGAATTTTATGTATTGAAACAAACTGTGAGAAACGAATTTATTATAGACACTAAAAACGATTTGTACTTAAATGAAAAGGATTTATTAAACGTATTTGTGTTTGCATATGTCCAAATTGTCTTCTTTGATTTGGATAAAAAAGTGGTGTTGTTGTTGTATTAACTGATGATAAAATAACAGGTGGTGAACGAAATGGTGTAAAATGTCTTTGAATAATAGGTGGTTGTTGCAATGGAGAAAATTTTTGAAAATGATTTGTTGAACTTCGACTTCTATGACGTTGCTGTCGTTGATTTTGAAAATTTCGACATTCGGATCTAGCACGTTGAACACGTGGTTGTTGTTGTTCATTAGTTGGATAAACATGATTTTCTGTTATTGTTGTTGGTTGATTTGATTTTCGACGTTGTGTATGATGAACTTTTGAAGGTGATCGTGGTAGATTAAAATCTTTATGACGAACATGAGCAAATTTCGATGGATGCATTGACTGAAAAAATGGATCCATTGGATTTTGAAAACGTGATGGTGTTGGAGGTGGATGTGGATGTGGATGTGAAAAATGATTACTCATGGGTGGTACATATGACCGTGAACGAGTTCTTGGAAAACCTGGTGGATTGAATCTCTTAAAATAAAGAAGAAAACAAAACAAGAATTTATATTTAATCATAATATTTATATTTAAATACCCATTGAAAATTTGAATTTGTTGGTGTAGTAAAAGGATTTTTCATCCGAGGATCATTATCTCTAGAAAAAAATCCTTGTTGAAAACGTGGTGGTGTTGGTGTGGATTGAAATTGACGTGAAAAACTTGGCATGGGAAATGGATGTGATAATTTTGGTTCCTCTCGATTGTCGATGTGTTGTCGACGATATTTCATTTTATTTTTATGACGTCGGTGTGAATGTGTTGTTGATGTTGATGATAATTGAGAAATTGATGGTGACGTATATTTTGTACGACGACGTTCACGATTTGATTGTTGAGAATGATCTTCAAGTGTTGGTTGAGGTGCAGGTTCCATTGGTGGTGACATTGGTGGAGTAATTATAGATGCTGTAGCTCTTTTTATTTCAATATTTGCATTATAAACTTGTTGTTGATAAATTTTAGGTTCTTCATCAGGTTCTTCAATAACAACAACACTAAAAATATCAATTTATGCTTTTTTGTGTATTTTCTAGAGAACGATTTATTAGAGACATTTTTGCAGTATTTAAGGCACATACGTCTTGCTGAATAGAGCAAAAATTATCATACACTCTAAGTTCTCAGATTCTGTCTTCTATGAGATACTTGGATCATAGTTGCTTCAATTTTTTTCTCTGTTTCTCTGAGATGTTATGTTTGATCGAGCTGAAAAGGCTTTTATAGACACTAGACACTTTCTTGAAAGACGAATGTTTTTTTTATGAGAGTTAGCAAAAATCAGCAGAACAATATTTTTATACTCATCCCAAACAGTATATCGTATATGTGAAAAAGTTTCAGCTCGATCGGATGCATAAGATCGCAAAAACGTGGGTGTTTGTGCACTTTTTTTCATGAGTTAATTGAAGTCCAAAGTGTATTCAATAGATAGATACGAATTCAGGCTATACAACGGTCATAAAAGAAAAACAAAAAATTTCAGTTACAAAAGGAAAGCAGTATGTTTAGTCTTCTTCTCATGTGATTAATAGTAAAGAAATGTAATTGAGAATCTTACCCAGGATTTTTGCTATCTGTACAGTTACTTTCATCTGTATTAGTACTATTCTGATCCGATGAACGATTATTAAATGTTTTTTCAAAATTATGTCTTAAATTTCGAACAAATCTGTTCAATTCCTTTTCGTTACTAAATTCTTGTTCGACAAATACACGTTGTTGATCACCATTTGGTCCAATGCGAACTTTTGTTAATTGAATCTAAACAAGAGACAAGAAAAAAAACAAGATAAATAAATAAAGTAAACATGTCTATTACAGTTATCCGATCATCATTTGTTATTATTGGATCAGTCATAAAATAAGATGTTGATCTATCTCGAAAATGAAAAGCTGGTGTTCGACGATGCTGTTGCTGTTGTTGTTGAGGACGAGTCATATTATGTCTCCATCGTTGTTGTTCAAAGTGTTGATTATTAATATCATAAGCAGGATAACTATCTGTTGGTATTGAAGTAAAACCATGATGTGGCATTGGAAAACGTTCAAAATCACGCGTAAAATTAAAATTATGTGTACTTTGATTGAGTACGGGATCATTTAGACGATAAAAACCTGAACGAGATGGTCCAAAATGATTTGTTGCACCACGTCTATTAGGAAAAGTTTGTTGATGAGGATAAAATGGTGGCTGAAACATAATGTTTTGCTTTTGATGATCGATACACTTCGTGTTCACTTTTCTTACTGAGAAGCTAGAATACACATCATCGAGCAAAAATGAACACTTTCATTAATCATTTTGATGCGTATGTACTATATATTCGGTCGTTGGGTTAATGGTTATGTGATGAAAGTGTCAGCATATAGTCGAGTAGCTTCAACTGTGTGTGTGTGTGTGTACGTCTTATTCAATTTTTTTGCTTTCTCTCTCTCTCTCTATCTATCTTTTAACCGCCGCAAATAGGTTGACACCAGTGTCGATTTGTTTTCTATTTCGGGTTTCATATGAGAAAGTTGAACAAAAAATTTGTCATGCACGATTGAACATCACATTCATACGCACATGTGTAGAGAAAAAGCAAAGACAAACTATTCACTATCATCATTATTATTATCATCACATTGGTAAAATGAAGCAGTATAAAAAAAAGTAATATGCAAAAGAATGTTCATTTGATGATGTGTGAAAAGAAAAGAATATGTCAAATAATATGCAATCAAATACGAATAGACCATGATAATCAGTCGATTTTGTACTTGACTTGTATGTGCTAGTAGAGAAAAAAAACCTGTTTCGACTTTGATGACATGTATTTATGGTTAAGAAATATTACCTTGATGATTCGGATGAGTAGACTTCAATGATCATCTGATAATTTCAATCATTTCTTTGGTTATTAGAAATACAAAAATTTGTTATTATTCGCGATTAGATTCGATCTATAGTTGCTATAAATCTGTTAATGTATATAGATCATTTATTTTATTCTATAATTTGAGCAATTATTCTGTTTCACTTATATCTTCCTCCAGAATCAAAAGAATGATCGTACGACTTATGGAAAGGCAATACAAATAGAGTAGGATAATTTTCAGAGAAAGAGGATAAAAAAAAATATGATTGACCTACATTATTGGTCGAATTTGACCATAGGTCATTATCTTATTGATTTGTTGCTAATAGACTTAAAATAGAAATCGAATAAAATTTTGATAAGAATTCAAAATTTAAAATCTCTGTAATAAGAAGATACACGTCCAGTGGTGTAGCCAAGAATATTTTAGGAATGAACAATCGTCCATAGCTATCTGCGCCATTGCATACATCTGACATGCTATGCATAAATATTTATTCGAAGATTTACTAATCTTCGAAAGTTCTAAAATGGTATATTATGGGTTTTCATGAATTTATATAAACCATACAAATCGCATCATTCTCTTTGTAAATTAATAATGTAGTATAAGTGCTGATAGTATTGATAAAAATACTAATATGGTTTGCACCATTAAGCTTCTTTTCTCGAGTTATGGTCATGTTACTGAACTTCCAATCTATTGTAGGACTTCACAAGAAAAATTGAAACAAGAAGTTTCGTCTTGGAATTTACTCCAACAATAGTTCTCATGGGGGTTCTTATGAAAGAGCTTCAAAAAATAGCTCGGGTTTTAGGCATACAAAATCTTAAGAAGAAACTATTCATTTGAACCGAATTTTTCAGAATATCATAAGGACCACGATAGATATTGTTGAGAAGAATTTCAAATCGAGACTCCTTCTTACGATTTTTCTGGTGAGATTCTGCAATAGACTGAAAATTCAGTAAAATAATCATAACTGGAGAAGAAAAGCCTAATGATACGAATCCTTGTTTAGAATATTTGTCTTCATTATATGAGTCCTACCTATAAGCACTCATATGAAAATTATCAATCGAATGGGTTTCCTCATAAGCATAAATACTTGAGTTTTTGAGCAAGTGAAATATATTCAAAGTTATATGTTTTAATTTTTGTAAAATTTGTATATTATCAATGGAATGTTACTTGATATCAGTTTCATAATATTCATCAAAATTTCGTTTTTTTTTATTGCCAGCTAGACTATACTCTTTCTGATATTCAATCATTTATTTATATTAACAAGTCAAATTATCAAATTCATGTCTTACAATTATATAGAAAAGGTTAATAAATGTGTTCAAGAGTTTTTTCCTAATCCCGATAAATAAATAAGAGAAAAATGTCGATTGATTCTCATTTATACGAAAAATAAGCTTTTCATGTTTCATAGTCGGAAAACATATGGCATCACTTTACCATAGCACTTATAACTAAACTAAGTAACAACCTCCATGATTAATGACAATTCAATATTTTATAATTGTTATTGAAATTTCTTATAAATATACATGTAATATATCAAAAAAGAAATCGAAAAACTCGATAGTGAAGACATGCTCTTCATCTAGGCTCTTGCTTGTCCATTGGTTCAACAATGACCAATCCGCAAATTCAGATTAACTGTCGACGATCGACGTATAGAAATATTGGTTCGTTCTATTTACCGTCAATTGTTTTTTCTTTCCTTTAAACGGTATCTTTTTACCACATATTAAAATTATATAAATGGCTCCACCCAAATTTTCTGATCTTAACAAACAAGTTTCTGATATTTTTAATAAAGGCTACTGTATGATTTTATTATTTTCATTTAATATATGTTTATTTTTTCGATATTTTTCATAGTTTTTAATGTATTCAAACTTGATGTTAAAACTCGTACCGCTAATGGAGTTAATTTTAATGTCATTGGCGAACATAATACTGAAACATCAAAAACAGCTGGTAGTCTTGAAACAAAATATGTTGTTCCAGAATATGGTTTAACATTTTTGGAAAAATGGAATACAGATAATTTACTTAAATGTGAAATAACAGCTGATAATCGATTAGTCGAAGGATTTAAAATTGTATTTGATGCAAGTCTTATACCAAATACTGGGTAAAATAACAAATGTTTCATATGTTTTGTTTTGATTGATAATAAAAAACACCTTTATAGTAATAGCTACGAGAGAATTCATTTTGGTATGAAAACCCGTCCATTATCCTTAGATATTACATCCCAGAGGTATTTGTTTCGTTTAATATATATTCTAAATGGATAAAAATAAAAAGTTAGTTTTATTTTCTCAACAACACATTTACCAGCTACACTGCCAAACTTCAGATACGTGTGCGTACACAAGTGAAAAAATTACATTTAACGGGATCTTATTCTCATTCGGGAAACAACCGATATTGGTAAAAATATTTTTGTTTTGTTCTTTTTTTTTGGAAGTAATAAAAATTTAAGAAAGTTAAAAAACTAATATGTATATATATATAATTTTAAAATGATTTATATTTATAATTTTTATTTTAGGAAAAAAACAGCTGAACTTCGTACTGCATATACACATGATAGAGCTCATATTGAAACAAATGTTGTCTTCGATAATGCTGGTCCAATTCTTAATGGAGCCATTGTTTTGGGTCATCAAGGTTGGTTAGCTGGCTATCAATATGTTTTTAATACAGCTCGATCATTATTAACGAAAAATAATTTTGCTGTTGGTTTCAAAGCTAAAGATTTTACTTTATATGCAAATATGTAAGTTCAAAATTTTTATTGTGAACGTAGTTATAACATAAAGAATAGTTAAAAAAAACAATATAAACTCGATTGTTTTTTCGGATGTTGAACAGTCAAATATTTTGATAGAAACACAATGAATTTGTTGAAAACAGATAACGAAATACTGTAAGAACAGGATTAGAGATGTGCAGAATCAAGTTTTTTGACTTCCTTACGGGGAACTTCTTTTCTAGTTGTCCTGACCCTGATCTAGAGAAAACTATTTTCAGGATTTATTCGTACTGTATCCAAAATTATTCTTCCATACTCAGTTTTTTTTTAGTTATGTAATCAACGGCTAGCATTTTCTTGGGTCATCTCTCTTGAATTATGTTCTGTTATTTTCTCGTGGTTCCAGAATTGCGAACGATACTGATTCCATGTATTGCTACGCAGGATATAGGTCGTTTTCTTCTTTCTTTTATTTCCAATGTTGAGCACGCCATTCTTTTAAATAAAGGACAACTGCTATATACTAAACAATTTATGTATATGACTGTATATGTTGTTTCTAATTTCTTTGATCTTCTTTGTAAGCTATATTAATGAGTGTTGCGAGAAAAAGCAAAAAAATGTAATTTTTATTACCATCGTATAAACGCACTTTTACTTTCTCACATTTCTGAATAAATCGATAAAAAAATGCACAAAAATTTGAAAAAATAGCTCATACAGTAGTGTTTTCCGAAATATTTGACGCCTTTTAAGAGTAATAAGAAAATTTTCAAACACTTCTGAAAGTGTTACCATATGAATGACATCAAGAATTTCTAGACTTTGACTCAATTGCTTAATTTAAAAAAGAAACCATTTGAGCTTTTCTGCTATTTTCAAGGAAAATAGTAAGTGCAAGTTTTCCGGGTATCTCCCCACTTCTCTTCCAGATCTTAGAAATCAAAGATAACAAACATACACGTCCTTTCCTATAGTTTCATACCAACGGAAAAAAGCACTGAACAGTAATAACAACAACACATGGTCTGTGTTACAAAAAACATGAATTACTCAAGTTCTAACGTTCGAATATAATTAATATCAGTATTTCTAACTTCATCGAGGTGCATAATAGTGCGTTGAAACCTCTTAGAAATAATAAAAGCATGCAACAGCTTATTTGACAATTATCTCAATGATTAGAATAATAATTATAATAATAAAAGTATATTAAGAAAACAAAAGAAATAACGAGCGAATAGTAATAAGGCAAATAAAAATTGCGCGCTCGTAAGAACAATGAAAGAAAAAAGAAAGTTCTGTTAAAAATGCACAAAATAAATAGGGCAGACCGATTCTGTGACGATCGATTATCCTTGAAAATCAATTAATGTCTTTTAGAAATTGTTGTACTTTACGTCAATTGTATTAGTATAATAAAGCTGAATAAGACATGCGAGTTCACATTTTAGCTTCAAAGAAACTGTGCAGAGAATTGTTTTTAATAAAAGCTCCTAACAGCTGCGACTGTCTATGAAAAGGTTCGATCATACTAAGGGCTGATAATAAGTAGTGGCAATTCTAGATAAAAGCCTACAGAATAGATTTAGTTAAATTTATTCTTCAGAAGACATTTATTCTATGATCATAGAAATTTCTTCATCTTGGGGATAGTACCCAATGGAATGACTAGAAGTGTTTTGTGTAATAAATCCTATCTGTTAAATGGAGCATCTGAAAATAATATAATGCACACCTCGCTGAATAAGACGTGGAATATAATACTTATAATACGTTCTGCTTTACTATAGTAAACTAATCTGTATGAACATATTGCCAGACATACTTCTTATGAACTGTGATACTTTAAGTACCAATTGATAATCTTTTATTTCAATGATGAAAAGTATCAGAAAGAAATCGGTGTAACATCAATGATTAGTCGTTTATAATATTTCTATGTTTCGTGGCTTTTTCTAAAGAATAATATCTGTCTGTTTGTTCCAAAAAGATGCTAAAGAATGTTTTCATGCTACCTTACTAAGTCAAACTTCAACTGATGCATGTTCTTCGCTTGATAATCATTTGTTTCGAATAGTTTCAGCCTCGTTATGCATGAAAAATATAGAACTCATCCTTTATCTACGACTTCATGAGTTCAACACATTTTTGTTTGCTGCTGATATTCAACAGACTTCAGTCGCCTTAAATCACTTATAATCAATGTTTAGAGTATTTTAACTAGGTCGATAAAGTTTTTAATAAATGATTATTCGAAAAGAACCTTCAGCAAACATGTTAGAATGCATTGATCGTATGTAAATAATAGTGACTACTAGATCAAATATTTGCTGAAGTAAAAACTGTGTTAGCTATATACAATAGAGTTTTCTCTGCAGACGCCACTACTTTTGCAATAGTATTAAACCTGAAAATTGAATTACATCATGAAAAATATTCAACGATTTAGGCATTCAGATCAGATATTGAAACATTAGAGACCTGCGGAGTCAAACTTTGACTTCAATAGAGTCGGATTTTTGAGTTCCGTATAAGCTTCTGTCAAATATCCGAGAGAAACGCTGTGTATCTGTCTTCCTGTGGCAACTTCAAAATACCTAAATATTTGCATTCAGTAGTTGAATGATAGTTTCAAGTTTGAGATCTTTTTACATTTGATACGTCTTAAGTATCTATAGTCTGCTTTCTCAATTCATCAAAATAGAACTACATTACAATACCTATATACTCGCTTAATTTTTTTATGCTAATAAATGAAAGATAGTTTAGAGCAGAAAGATTCGTTAATGATTTCTATCAATAAAAAAATGACACATTCAAAATACAATGTAAATAATAAAGCATATTTCTTACTTTTAGCAAGAATAATAAATTAACCCTCTATAAATATCAATGTAGCGATAAATTTTATGTTCTCTTTGTCGGTTAGAACATCATTAAAATAAAGAAATAGATTTTACAACATACAATAAATCACTTTTTATGATATTTTATTTAATAGGAATGATGGTAATGAAGTTGGTGGTAGTGTTTATCAACGTGTCAATGATCGACTTGAAACTGGTGTACAGTTAGCTTGGACAGCCGGTTCAAATCAAACACGATTTGCACTTGCATCAAAATATCAACTTGATTCTCAAACTGTAGTTGGTGCAAAAGTAAATAATATTTGTCAAGTTGGTCTTTCTTTTCAACAACTTTTACGACCAGGTATAGAATTTAATCTTCTTTATGCAATCTTTCTATATAATTTAATTGATTAGGTGTCAAATTAACTTTATCAGCATTGTTCGAAGCTCGAAACTTGAATGCTGGTGGACATAAAGTTGGTTTTGGACTTGAACTTGATGGATAAACGTATAACCTATTCATTGACATTTTTTCCAATGAGACTATTGTTCTTTGTCCTTTTAATTATCGTTCTGTGTAGGTGATCGAAGTTTTCTCAATAGGCTATTTTGTGGTTGAGATGAAAAAACATTCATAAGTGTTCTCCTATTCTTTTTTTTATAACGTATAATCATGTGTCTCATTTGTTTTCTAAAAAATAATAAAGACACACCTAAAAAAGAAAAAATATATACAATCAATCTGTATGATGAATTCATAGATTATCGATGGAATAGAAATATAAAACTTCTTTTATATGCGAACTATCGGAACCGGTCAAGAGTGCTCAGTTGAAATCGCTTGTCGATTGTAGAAGATGATCTTTTTCTTTTTTGCAACAGTTTTTAATCGGAGATATATCAACATGTGTTGACATGATTTGATGTTACTAGCTGTTAACACAAAGACGGTAAGATGTTTTACCAAGCATTGCTGCTCCTATTGCCTAATCTCGTTTTTTTGCTTTTAGAAATACACAGTTAGTTCATTTCCTGTTTTTTTATATCGGTTCCATGACTGTTTATCATAACATAATACGCATAGCATTATTTTTTCTTCATCTTGTACGTGAGTGATAGAACATGTGTTACTCATATTACATAGATTATTATTGTTCATAGGACTAGAAATCAGCGCTCAGTGCTTACAATAAGAAGGTGTTCGTATAGAAAAGTTTTACTGTATGAGTAAGTCAAACGATACGTAAAGAAAAGGATAGGTAGTGATTTATAGGGAGACTGATCCTATTGAATTTTAATGATCGGTTCATGTAGAAATAAAGAAAATGATCATAGAAGTTACAACTTACATTTTTTGAAATGATTTTAGTAGATGTTTACAGACACTGAATTCGATTACCTTTTTAATTTTCTAAGTATTATATTAGAGAATCGTTGATTATGAAATCTTACGCGTGTCATTTGACATATATACTTGCTTTTAATACAAACTAAACGATTTATATTATCGGTAGATAGATCGCGAGAAATACTTTAAATACCTGCCTAATAATCATTGATTCAAAGTATAAAAAGAGCAAGTTCTTGTTAAAATACTTGTTGAATACTATTAAAGTATACCGCTATTATCGAGTATAAACCATCGTATGCACTGAATAAAAGTCTAATCACTCTGAACTTTATACCAATCGATAGAGCCTTTCATGATCTAAAAATCTATGTATAATGTGTCAAGAAGAAAAAGATACGAACATGTTTGAAGTCAAGAAAATTTTGTTCAAATAGAGAAAAGCAACATTTTTTTATTCGGTTTTGAGTGGTTTCTGTCGGAATGAAGATTTTTTTCAATCAAAACAAATAGCATATTTCAAGTCACTATGAAGAAAGACGTCGATCTATGTGTATTTCAAACTTTTCTGATTAGTTTTATTTTGGGTCAAAATTTGAGCCTTGGACACGCTCTCAGAGTTGCCTCAAAAATAAGTTAAAAAAATAAAAATCGTCAAAAAACCTTAAATCATGCATAGATCGACGCCATTTTTTATACTGATTGAAAATCTTATTTTTACAGCAGAAATCGTGGAAAACCAGCTAGACAATGTCGCTTTTGCCTATCTGAGCACAATTTTCTTGACTTCAAATATATTCCCATCTTTTTTTTCTGTTAAATTATACATAAATTTGTAGCTTGCAGAAAGCTCTACCGATTGGTATAAAGTTCCGAGTGATGATTATACTTTCATTCAACGACTAGGATGGTTTATACTCGACAATGGCACCATGTTTTAATGGTATTCAACAAGTATTTCAATAAGAACTTGTTTTTTTTTACATTTTTGATCAATGATTGTTATATAGATTTTTGAAATACTTTTCAGAGTCTATCTATCGATAATTATTATTCGTTTAGTCTACATTAAATCGCAAGTATATACGTCAAAGAACAGGCGTAAGATTTCATAATCAAAGATTCTTCAATGTGATACCTAGAAAATTGAAAATGTAATTAGACCCTGTATATGTAAACATCTACTCAAATTATTTCAAAAAATGTAAGTTATAGTTTCTATGATCATTTTGTTTAATTCTACATGAACATATCATCAAAATTCAATTGGATCGATTTCCGTATAAACCGTCACCTCTCCTTTGCACTTTTGATCATCATTTGCTTTCTTATGACGATCTGACTGCTTACCTGTTATTTCTTTTTCTTTCAATAGTTGTACGTTAAAAAATACAACCATTCAGATATAAATTGTTCGTATATTTAGTTACTATTACTCTACAAAGCAAACAGAAAAGTTAGAATAAGATAACTATTGTTGTCTATTGATAAGCGTACAAAATATTCGCACCTATACTGGCTGGTGCTTGTTGTATCAATGTTATTTTTTTCATATTCACTACGCTAGTTTCAGCGAATAATTTCTTAGCGATATATGTTCTACTGGAAGCATCTTGAGTATGTAAGGTTTATTTTCATTGTTCCTTACTAAAGTACACTTTTTTCTCTTCTTACCCTAGATGGAATATTCGGACTCTCTCACCTAACTACCATTTTACTATGTTACCTATCATAGGTAAAGACAGACCAATAGCTGTGAACATACTCAATGTTCTCACGCTTATTTCTGCACGTGATGTCTGTCTTATGTGTTCTGCACTCATTATCTGCATTAGCATATGGAGAGGCAAATCTAACCGACCCGACAGTATACAAGATCTAGCTTTCACACACAGACAGCTTATAACCTATATGAGAATATATTTCAATGGCTTCATATACGTTTGAACTTTTTGCATCATACAATAAAAAAGCTGGTCTTCGATTGAAAAATGCTAATGCACGAATGTTTGTATGTAATTCTAAGTTTTTCTTCTCTTTATTAGAATAAATAAGTTATCTGTTCAAGGGTCTTGATATTTCTATGGAATTCAATGAAGAAGATGGACATTGGCGTGTAACAATGGATTTGCCTGATGGTAAAATTTATTTGATTTTACTTAAATTTTATTTTAACATCATTTCTCTTAAAGGTATTTATCATTATCAATATAAAGTAGTAACGAAATCTTGGTTTGAACCAGAACCAGAATCAGCTTTACCTGAATATAATAATGATGAAACTAAAAGTAAAATTGATCTAATTATCTGATAATTCTTTTTAAGAAAAATATTTCTTTTTTTTTTCTAGCATCAGAAGAAAATGAACAAATTCAAACAGATCTTCGAAATGAACATGATAAATTAGTTGAAGAAGTAAAAGAACGAAATAAAAAACGAGAAGAAGAAATAACTTTTACAGAAGTTTGGTATACATTTGTTGATCCATATGCAACTGAAGTTGATGAATGTGGTTCAGATGATTCTTTTCGATCAGTTGGTGTACTCATTTTTAAAAATGGTAAGAAAAAGAAATCAAGCATAAACATATTAATTTGTTTCATATTTTAAAGGAAGGAAAATAGTTGATGAATATGAATGGAAATATGATAATCATGTTCCATTAGTTCCAAACGAAAAATTAATTATCTATGAACTTCATGTTGGTGATTTTGAAGATAAATTTACGAATATAACAGCTAAAATGGATTATTTTGTTCAATTAAGTATTACAGCTGATAAGCGTAATAAAAAGACTCAAGGTTAATATTAACCTATGGTACAACAGCTGATTTAAAAGAAATGACCAACACATTTCATAAACATGGAATTCGTGTTATTATGGATGGTGTTCACAATCATGTGAGTATTAGGTTTTTCCTTTGACTCTAGAGGAAAAAGAATAAAAACTATGCTGTTTTGTTAACATTGATAAATTAATAATTATATACACGAAACTTTTTCTTTACGAAAAATCGGAGGATTAATTTAAAATATTTGTTAGCATGACAATAAGTCAATTTTATTATGAAGAATATAAAATTTTTCGTATCTGTTTGAAATAAAATTGAGAGTATTCTTTAAAATTTATAGGAGTTTTGTTACATATACGCTTTCAAGTAGAGTGCAACAAGAACGAATATGATCAAGGTCTTAATGACTGTCACATCAATCATAATAATGTGGCTTTTTTCCTTGAAAGCTTTGCTTTTTGTATTGATGAAGCAAGAAATAGATTTTCGATTATTTTGTATACTAATGCAAAAATATATTCTTATAAAAACAGTTGTTAGCAGTGAGACTTTTTTATTTATCTTTATATTTTCTTTTATTCTAGTGCGATATTTCGTCACCTTATACAGCAATTGATCACGATTATTGATAAATAATTTAATTGATTGTTGAATATTTTATGGATATTTTTCCTATAGATTTCATCATGAACCAAAAGATCAAGTTTGCAGTTGGGATCCAGTGAGTTTTTATAATTATTCTCATAGACTATTGAATTTTCTTTATTTTGCTTATCAAAACGAAATGCAGTTATGAGAAACATGATGAAAAATATGATGTTTGACCTGCAAGAAAATATATTGATGGTTCAATTCGGTATTTTATTAGTGAATTTCATACTGATGGTAAGTGTTGTTTTTTTTGTTCCTCCTTTAAATATTTCAATCCATGAACACATTTTTCTTTCTATTAAATAGGTATTCGTTTTGGTGCAGCAACTCAAATAGCTAATAACGATTTTCTTAAAACAATCAAAAGAGCAAGCTCGTAATCGGTATAAAAAAACAATCTGATTTTCTTGTCAATATTTACTATTTGTTTTTGCTTTATTTAGTGGCTTTGCATCAGAACTTTTTTGTGTTGGTGAATATTTACCGGATGAAATGGAAGCTGTTATTTCTAATAATAATTCTATGGATGGTGTTTGACATGATACTTTTTATTATAAAATACGTGAAGCTCTTGTTCTTGATACACCGAACTGGGGAGAACTTAAAAATGTTGTTGATGCTAGTCGACGAGGTTATAAAACTATAACTGATGTTGTTAATTATCAATCGAATCATGATCGTGATTGTTTACTTGTTGATCTTGGTACGAAAAATTTATATAAATAACTTCTTATCGAACTGCTAGTCAAAGTTTGCGAAAATGTAGGACAGTTGACCATTTTTTTTCCAATAACTTTTGAAAAATACGCAATAGTGGTCTGCGGTTTTTACCATTGGAACGAGAAGAATATTTTTTTATCAAAATACGTTGAAATTGAATTAGTTAGCTATTAACCAATCAGTTGAGTTGTTGGAGAAAAACTTTGATCGAGATAAGCTACATTCAAATTGAATTTCATCATTAGCAACAATGTCGACATGATTCAAAATATTTCCAATTGATAATATCAACAATGAATAAATTCAATTTCAATGTAGTTTATTTCGATCGAAAGTTTAAAAACAGTTCTATAACCTATTCTGTTCAGGAGTTATTGACGTTTTTGCAAGACCTTCGAAATCGGCCAAACGACTTCCAACAAAGCTACCTTGGGTCAGGACAGCTTTCCCGATATTGTCCCTCCAAAGGCATAGCGAAAAAATGATGATATTTCGGATATGTTGGCATAGCGGTCTCAAACAGCTGCGAAATTAAAAATAAACATTACTACTCGACTCAGCGTAGTCGATTACACGTGCTCTGACCTACAGTAACTTTGTTGAAGATTGTTTGAACGTTTGGGTGGCTGAGCGATAGAAATTCAATTAATTTCGATCGAAAAAATTCTTCTCTCTCCAATGGCGCAAATCACCGACTCTTATCGTCTTTTGAAAATTTATTGAAAAAAATTACCACTTGTCAATTATCTTGGCACAGATAGTAGTATCGTTTTCATTATTTGTTACATGTGAAATTGAAAAATAAGATAAGAAGACGATAGTTGAAACAAAATAACTAAAACTTTGTGGTAATGCACGAGAGAACTTTTCATTTTATAGATTCGCATTTTTTCATTTCGCAATTTCTTCACAATTTTGACATTTGAAATTTTAGGCAAAGAAAATCAAATATGTGATGAAGAGGCATTTCGTCGTGTGCGTATGGCTCTTGCAATTCAAGCAACATCATTTGGTCTTATGATGATTTGGATGGGTGTAGAAATAGGAGAATATAAAGAAAAAACACCAGGTGTAGCAAAAATTGATTGACCATTAAATGAAGATCAAGATGATAATTCAAATGCTATTAATAAAGAACAATTACAATTTTATAAAGATGTTATTCATATACGAAAATCAAATTCAGCTTTAAGAAGTCCAAATTTAGAACCAATATTCGAACAAATAGATGATCAAATAATGGCATGGCATAGATGGAATACAGTTATTGATGATAATCAAAAACAAAAAACTCACATTGTTACTGTATATAATTGGTCATCATCGAAAACCTATGAATCTTATAAAGTATTAAACATGCCACGTAATGGACGATGATATGAATGGCTTGATAATGATAAAGAATATATATGGTTGAAAATAATAAATTAATTTTACATGATTTTGTTGATCACTCCACCAGAATTTTTATTTATGAATGCAAAAGAACTGATGATGATAAACGTTCATTAGCTTAGTTTATTATAATTAGGAGAAATAATCACAATGATATGTTTGCTCATTTATTTTTTAATCGCAAAAATGAACAAAATTATTTATTTACATACTCGTGTTGCTGTATTTATTTCAGCAAGAATTCTGCTTGAATTATTATTTTGACACGAGTACGCAATATATTATAATGAACTTATTGTTCATATTATTTTACAAATATTGTTTTTTTGTTTTGTTTATTGTTATTATTTTGATTCTTTCTTATGTGGAATCTATATTACATTTGTAAATTTATAAGATTAGTTTCTTACTTTTTATATATTTTCATTGGTATTCTTTTTATGATCGAACTGTATAATTTCATAGACACAGAATGTATTTTTAGTAGTTTTTATACAATAAAAATAGAACAGAAATGTCTAGAAATAAAATTATTTCGTTATATTTTATGCCGAACTTATTCGTTTGTTAAGCCTATAATATAACAACATCGGCTAATATCAGATACTTTATTCTAAACAGTAAATTTTATCAAGAAAAAAAATCAAGCATGGCTGAAGATTGAAAGATACCAAAGGTTTAGACAGTGTTGAATTCATTGATCAAAACATAAATCAAGATACCACGCGTGAGTGATCTTGACAAATGTTCACAAAAATCTCTGAGTCTGAGTCTTTATTTTCTGTGAAGAAAATTTAGTAAACTATAGTTTTATAAAAAAGAAAATCTTATTTTTTTTTCTTTTATTTATTTATACAAATTAATTATTCTGATATTTATGCGGTTAATATATACAATGGATGTGTCTCTTCACGTCTCCCAAACTCGCAAAACCACAAGTACACACTTTTTCGGTTGAGTCAACGATATTTGATTAGAATTATGTTGTGATATGATTATCATATTGTTCTATACTTTCTCATTCATGTATTAATTTTTATTTTCAAGATTTGATATTAGATTAGTGGTTGGTTTTTGACAATATGATCAACAAGTTGATGATGATGACTGTTATGCATTTTTCCATAGCGAAACAATCGAAAATTTATTCTATCGATCAAAAAATAAAAACATTCATTATTGCATATATTTTCTCTAAATATGTCTACTATTGAATACTTTATCAATAACATATAACCTCATGTTTACGAGAATATTACGAGGCACGAAAGCAAATAATAATTATTCGATTGATTTTATTCGGTTGAGAAGTATGTATTTAATTTATCATAGAGAACAAATTTAATGCTCAGTATTATATAAAAATTATCAGTATAAAATTCAGTATTCGATAATTCTTATGTTTGGTCAGTAAATTAATAATTTATTAAATGTTCAAACGAAAGTATCATTAAGTAATTTAGTTTTCCCATTTAAAAACTCATTTACCCATGAAATATAGTAATACTTACGTGAGTAGTTATTTTTATTCTTTCAATGAAAACATTTTAGTGTAAATAGAAGAATAATTCCCCACGTCGATTGATTATGACATCATCAAACAAAAAATTTCGTCTAATATAATATACATACATTTTCTTTCTTCTTTCCTTCGCTTTACGGTATTTTTCAAACAATCTTTTCTCTTCTCAAGTCATTGATTTCGATACTGGGGTCTTTAAATTTCTGGCAAGTTTCTGACAAAAAGATTCTATTTTTGGCCGGAAAAACTCGTGAAAATGGTAGAAATTTGTAAACAGGAACTCGGTGACGATTGGAAATAGGCCATATTTCTGTTAGATGGATCGCCCGTTGACACTGTAAAACTAATTTGGTTTCCAGATAGCTATAGGGATGGAAAAAGTGAAGAGCCAAAGATATTGAGTAAGAGAAATGATGTTTAATAATTGTCAAAGAAAGAGTAATAAAAGCATTACTGATGCAAGAGACTTCTGTTAATTGAAATTATTCTATTTTTACTGAGCAAAAACTATTGAATGGGTAATAAAAAAAAATATACTGAGCAATTAAGTACAAGTATTTATTATATATAATTTGATTTATTAAATGTCTGCATGACTTGAATAATAAACAAATTAATTACAATCAGTTTTTGATATAAGAAGAATGTTATTATTTATTCATAAGCTTATTATTATTATATGACAAAAAAAAAAATGAAAATTTTCTTTTATAGACTTTGTTTGTAGTGATAATGGAAAAAAGAAAGAAAAGGTAATCATTTTCTTGTTCTTGTTTTTATATCGTATTCTTTTGATGTAGACATTATAGTAGTTTGCCATTTGTTGATAGCGCGAACGAATACCATATAAGATATTGTCCTTCCTTCTTTGCTTACTTGTATATATGTGTGTGTACTTTCAGGACACTTCAGTAGCTGGCTTTTTCTTTTCTGTGCTTTAACGTCATTGTCGCATAGTGCGTCTTATTTAGTTAAGAAAAATAAACGACTAAAAGTTATTTTTTAATTTTAATTGACAATCAATGTTCATAAAGTATACCTACATCAATAATTTTTGAAAATTCATCTTGGAATACCTAAAAATATGCTTTATTTTTGTTATTTATTTTATTGAGACAATACCGTATTGTTCACAATATTTTTCTAAAAAAAACCATGTAGATCAAAATGAAATCATTGCTATTATTGCGTTTAACGATTATAATGTCAGACATGATACTCAATAATATTAATCTGAAGTGTAAGCAGAATTGAGAGCAAGGATGCCATTACTCGAGTATTTGATTTCAGGATAGAGTTTTATTATACTAAAAATTACATAGAAGATTGATTTCGTGATCGTTAGACTCAATTTAGGGTGATTAACATAGACTAATGTTTAATAAAAACTATTGATTTGATTCAAAATGCTTAAATTCTAGATAACTATCATATCGGTCATTTTGAAAATTATTTTACATTAATTGTGAAGCTTTCAGATACTTTGAGTTAAATCACAAGTGCAAATACAATGGAAAGGTCAACTTTTGAAAATCATTTATTGGCAGACAAATTTTTTTTGGCACATTTACTTAGAAGCAAGCATCAAACAGCAAAGGCTTTCAATATTATCATTTTGTGCAGTCTAAGTTAGAGTCCTGCGTTAAGAATCGAAAATGTAAGGAGTTTAGAGTCATTTCATTTTACCTATATGCATCTTTTATTGTCGATAACCAAAAGATTAATTATAAAAATTGCACTAACAAAGAGCCCATTGATGACTTGAGCTTCATCGTATGAATAGAAAAATAACATTAAGATAATTTAAGTTGTTTATATCACCGATTTAATATCTCAAGTACATTTTTCTCTCACTATGAATAAGTATTGCCTACGAAACCTTATTTTCACTGTATTCTATTTATATCGTTCTACACCAATTAAAATTCTTTCCTTTATACGATATCTTAATGTAACAAACGAGAGAGACTTAGAACCATAATGCACACATTGTGATGTACCTTTCTTGTTCTTGCAAGTCATAATTATGTCTTAATATTTTGCCCACCCACTATTTGTCATTATGCAAAGAACAGAAAAAATTATTTAACTAAATATATATTATATAAACACGTAACTTTCTAGGTTTACAAATACAGAAATTGTGTAAAATTTTATTTCAATGGCTCCATATACGTTTGAACTTTTTGCACCATACAATAAAAAAGCTGGTCTTCGATTGAAAAATGCTAATGCACGAATGTTTGTATGTAATTCTAAGTTTTTCTTCTCTTTATTAGAATAAATAAGTTATCTGTTCAAGGGTCTTGATATNACAAATTCAAACAGATCTTCGAAATGAACATGATAAATTAGTTGAAGAAGTAAAAGAACGAAATAAAAAACGAGAAGAAGAAATAACTTTTACAGAAGTTTGGTATACATTTGTTGATCCTTATGCAACTGAAGTTGATGAACGTGGTTCAGATGATCCTTTTCGATCAGTTGGTGTTCTTATTTTTAAAAATGGTAAGAAAAAGAAAAAAAACATAAACATATTAATTTGTTTCATATTTTAAAGGAAGGAAAATAGTTGATGAATATGAATGGAAATATGATAATCATGTTCCATTAGTTCCAAACGAAAAATTAATTATCTATGAACTTCATGTTGGTGATTTTGAAGATAAATTTGTAAATCTAACAGCTAAAATGGATTATTTTGTTCAACTAGGTATTACAGCTGGTAAGCGAATTAAGAAAACATTAACAATGGAACATCCCTAAGTCTCCAATTGTTTTTTATCGAGATTTTACTTACGTCAAATGATAAACTATGGTAAGTAGTATCAAAACCTATGATGGTTTCATTGTTTGAGTCTTTGTTCTTGACATATCGATTTTTTACTGGATTTTTTAACCGAGACCTTTAGTTAGAGTCCGTCAAGTCCAAAATTTTGGGATCGAACCCGACGAGCTCTACCTGTGGTTCTTTTCAGTCACCATGAAAATCGAATTTTGATTTTCGAATTGAAAATTTGCGCAAATAAGCTTCTCAAGAGTATTAGTTCATTGGACAAATTTCACTAATTTTCGTATATCCTGCTTTGCGGTATGGTTGACAAAGACTAAAGGTTTTGGTTAAAAAATTCAGTAATCATTCGATATTTTCCAGAACAAAGGTTCAGACAATCGTACTATATTAGGCTTTAACACTACTCACCACAGTCTATCGTGTGAATACAATCTTGATCAAAAAGCAATCAAACATTTGAGTACGTTCTCTCGTAACTTGGTATTAATTTTAATTTTTTTGTTTTAGTGGAAATTATGCCAGTGAAAGAATTTCCTGGACAAATTGGATGGGGTTATACACCAAGATATCATTTTGCAATTCAGAGCACATATGGAACAACTGCCGACTTGAAAGAAATGATTGATACATTTCATAAACATGGAATTCGAGTTATTATGGATGGTGTTTATAACCATGTAAGTGAAAATATGACACGTACGAATCTTTAGATATCATGAACAAATAAGAAGCTTTCAGAAAGAATAGATCTAAGTCATTGTTTTAACAGGTTTAGGATAAGAAATAAGTTTGTTTTCCAGGATTGATTAAACTAACGTTGAAAGTGGTAGCAAAGAGCATTGTATGGTTGTCTAATAAATGAACTTTAGAAAGGTTTATCATTTTTTTTTCTGTTGAATATACATAATCTATAGCCTGTTGATTATGTGCAAAATTTCTAAATATTTTAAAATCAATATGATTTTGTCCTATTTGATTGTTTGCAAGAATATGTCATCGTAATTTCTCTCCATTCTTGTTGAGTATAACTTCGATATTGGACAAATGTTGAGAAGAGTTAGAAAATCAGTAATAGATTTTTCTGTCAAATTTTGAAATAATTTGAAGTCCTTACTAAATAAAAGAAAAGAGAATAAAACTTTGTATTTAAATAAATCATATTTTGATTATTTTTAGTGTGATATTTCTGCACCATATACAGCCATTGATCATGACTATTGGTAAATAAGATGAATTAATTATTTAAAATATTTCTAAATATTATTTTAAATAGGTTTCTTCATGCACCAAAAGATCCAGTTTGGTGTTGGGGACCGGTAAGTTAGTATTATTATTACTTAGTTATTAAATTTTCTTTTATCAAAATACGAAGGAATGGGATTACGAAAAATATGATGAAAAATATAAGATTTGGCCAGCAAGAAAATATGTTGGTGAATCCATTAGATATTTTATTAATGAATTTCATATTGACGGTATGTCATGAGATTCATATCAACATAAATTAAATAACTTTTTTCTCTTCAAGGCATACGTTTTGATGCAGCAACGCAATTAGCTAATGATAAATTTCTTAAAATTCTCGTACAAGAAATAAAAGAACAAGCTCGAGAACGGTAACAAAACAATATTTTCTATTTTACTAAATAATATTCTTTATTTTTTTTTCTGTGTAGCGGCTTCGGAAAAGAACTTTATTGCGTTGGTGAATATTTGCCTGATGGACCAGAACATCTTATATCTAATGGTGGTCCTATGGATGGTATTTGGCATGATAGTTTCTATTTGAAAATACGTGAATCTATGGGTACTGAACCACCAAAATTTAACGAACTCAAAGATGTTATTGATGCTCGTCGACAAGGATATAACAATATTACTGATGTTGTTAATTATCAATCGAGTCATGATCATAATCATTTATTAGTCGATCTTGGTAAGTAGGAAGAGAAACCAAACAGTGTTAGTGAAAGTTGTGCTTTTGTTCGTTCTTCTTTAGGCAAAGAATATCAAATATTTGATGAAGAGGCATTTCGTCGTGTACGTATGGCACTTGTAATTCAAGCAACATCATTTGGTCTTATGATGATTTGGATGGGTGCAGAAATAGGAGAATATAAAGAAAAAACACCAGGTGTAGCAAAAATTGATTGGTTATTAATTGAAGATCGAGATGATAGTTCAAATGCTATTAATAAAGAACAATTACAATTTTATAAAGATGTTATTCATTTACGAAAATTAAATTTAGCTTTAACAAGTCCAAATATTGAATATATATTTGAAAATGAAAATGACTTTATCTTGGCTTGGTATCGATGGAATCCAACTATTCATGATACACATAATCAAGGTGATCATGTTATTATTATTTGTAATTGGGCATCAATAACATATGAGAAATATGAAATATTGAACATTCCACTTAATGGTAAATGGTATGAATGGCTTAATAGTGATAAAGAATATTTAGTCGAAAACAATAAATTAATTATTGAAGATTTCAAAGATCATTCAGCTAGAATATTTGTATATCAAGTGAAAAAAAGTATAGCATTAACATAAGTATTGACTTGAATTTATTAGCTTGAAAATATTATATATATGTATACATGAGAAAATAATGATAAACATCTTTCGAGGAAGTCTTTTTTGTTGTCTATTTTTTTGTTGTCTATTTTTTTTGTGTATGTTATGAACTTTTTATTATATGCCAAGGATATGTTAAAGTTATTTCTTTCAGTCTAGGAGCACTGATTTTTAACAACGTAAATAAAAAATTTTTCTTAAAATGAAAGCTTTTTGAAAATGGAACTTTTCAATGCAATTGATACTCAATAGCATGAAGCCTCTCGATAGTTTTTAGAAGTAGGAGGGACTCAAACGTTGAAGTAGTTTCTCTGGTAGACAGTTTTTCCATAACAGTTCAACGTTTCCGCATACACGACACAAAAAAAAGCTGCTACTGCAATTCCTGCTGCGTTAAACTGTTAAACACAATATAGCTGCTGTTGCTAATCACACGGAAATTGCTTTATTCTATATATCTTGGATACCTTCCTTTTATTGAATCTTCCTTAAATGCAATAAGGAAGTCGTTAAAGTATTCTCAACAACTATTGTTGATAAGCCCTCTGCAATCGTATCTCAACAACGTCTCTCATGGTCAGTAGGGTAAGTGCAAATTTCTATCCTACATACTTCAACACTCTTTTTAGATCGTATTGCATAAAGCAGAAGGGAGAATTCACTCCACATTGAGGCATTGGATTGGATATATGAAATTATCCAAAAGTTCAAAAATATCGTTGGATATTTCAATAATAACTCAATTACAAAAGCAAACGATCCTAAGAAAATTTCTTGGCCTATTAGTTTATAGGGCTCTTTTCGCTAGTTATTTTAGTGAAAAAAATTGTTAAGTTTGATGCCAAAATCAACGCACTAGAGCCAACATACTGAACAATGTCATTGTACTAACATTTAGAAGTCTTTTGTGATTTTTTAGTATTTTGATCCTAGTACGGGTATTTTTACATTAACAGTACTGCTCAAATAATCAGCGAAAAGAACCTTATATAATTTAACAGAACAACAAACGTTCTTGATATTTTTACTTTTCTGGTTGAATACCATGGAAATATGCAATATAACTCTTGCAGTTTTACAAAACTTCATATTTCGAATGTGCTTAATCGTCCTGTATATTACCAATTCGATTCAAAAATCCCATTTTCAACGCGCTTTCTTTTCGTATAAAATGTATTGTTTGCATTACTTAACATGAATGCTCTCTTCTCGGGACAAAGCATTTTAGGGTATTCTGCATATATTTGACAATATGTTATTCATTTTTTTTATCGTTGTTAATATATAAATTTACTTCTATTTTGTTCAAATTAAAGAGTATAAAAATATTGCTTAGTTGATATTCAAAATAAATTGGCGCCTCGAAATTCAATAATTTCGCCATGTTTTATGCAGAATTCATCCTTTTTTCCAATTTCTAATACAACAATATCTACCGATCGAAGAAATTTTATTCATATTCATTCAAGAATCATCTCGATTATTGGTATTCTTCTTATACCAATTGTTCTTATATGTTTAGCTATAACATATTATTTTTATAAACAACATCTAAAAACCAAATATCATCAAGAAACTGAACGAAATATTATTCTAGATAATGAACAGACATCGTCTATTGATCATCATAGTAGTATTCAAATAGATGAAAATGATTCTACAGTTAAATATCAATTTATGCAATAAAACAGTTTAATTTTATTTCGATGATGAAGATTTGGAAATAGGAAAACCAGAACAAACAACAGGACTTTGTGTGCCATGTTCTAAACAACATTGTTTTAGCTTGTCCAAAACTTTTTCACATTTATCTGGATTGTATGTATGCTCTAGAAAATTTTGTTTGTTTGTTTTTTCAAAGAGTTAAATCTTTAGTATTTTAATTTTCTTACTGTTAAGACATGTCTGTAATTCACAAGCAAATTTTTGACAGAATTCTGTTTGTTGATCGTTGTCTTTTGTCATAATGTTTGTGTTTGTATGCAGGTTAGTGAAAATGAACTAAATTGAGTGTTTGTTCGAACGAATAAATAATAAATCAAGATATTTTGTTATTGGTGATAAACCCTTTCATAATGTTTCAATAGATGGCACTGTCTTGTTCTTAATTTTTTCGTGCAACTTTTGAATAGAAACAAGAATAAATATCAATTAAGAATTCCTAAGAACAAAACACTAGGCTTTGTTATCTAAAAACAAGTATAATTATTTATATGAATTTTGATTTTAGAAAAGTTAATCATGAATGAGAAAACTTTATTGAGTTCGGAAAAGAATCGTATACTCAAGAGATGATGTTAAATTATAAGAGGGAAATAAGGGCATTTCGATTAATGACATACGTGCTTATATCGTGTTAATGTATTTTAAAAAGGTGCAGAACGTTTTATTATCAATAAAAAAAACCAATAAAATAATCGAGATAAGAATTTGTCTTTTTACATTTAGGTAGTAAAATGTGTCTGTTTGATCCGGCAAACATTCGGTATTGTATATTGTTTTCCTATGAAACTGTAAATTGCAGGTCATTACTTCAAATATAAAACTCAGAAATTGAAATCAACCTTGTTTTTCTTTTTTTCTTCTCCTTATTTTTATATTCAAAATAAAATAATTTTTGATTAAAATTGTCGAAAATAATCCATTGAATTTAATTGCCACTTTCAATAACCTTCAAGTATTTCTTTTCCTTACATAACTACCAAAGAAAATATCATTGTTATTGATGTCCGATTTTTTTTCTTTCATTCTTCTATTAATTATCAATCTCTAGTTATGACCGCTAACAGTCGAACGGCTTCATAATCAACGATTTTCTTTTTTTTTCTATGTGACAATACTGTTCTCCGACACTTGTCAGTCACCATTAAAAGCAATAGAGTTATAAGATTTTTGGTAAAAAAGTAATTCAACTACTATTTCTCATCAATAAGAAAAAATACCATCACAGAGACCTGTCACACTATAGCATAATCGACAAAAAAAATAATATAAACGGTTCTATTCGGCATTTACTTCTACTGTCAAAAAAATAGAAGACGAAGAAGAAGAAGAAGAAGAAGAAGAATGACAACAACATTAATTATTGAACGTATGAATAATCACAGCTGTTCATTCCCATTTGAAGAAACACAACGAACACAAAAAAACTCTGATTTTAAATTTTATCAACATAAATTACGACAATTATTGACAGAAAGTCGATATCGTCAAGAACAGCATGCTAAAAATTCCAAACAAAGTCAATTGAAAACTCAATTAAATTATAAACTATTACATAGAAAATATATGAATCATATACGACAAACCATGAAAATGAGATCACAAAATGATAATTATGGAAAAAAATCTTCTAGTGTTTTATCAATTGCTAATCGACGTAAACGTGAATATATTTCAGTTACTATTACATCAACGAATATTTCAACAACAAGCACAATTATATCAACAGAATCTGGACCAAAATCTATTTTAAAAACAAAACAATCTTCATCGTAAGTAGTTTTTATGGAAAAATAAAAATAAATCGTTTTGATTTATGATGAAAAAAGATTATTGATAATATGCTATGAACAGTCTTACAGGAACATTTTTCTAATGATAACAGTATGAAAATTGATTGAAAAGATTGGATTTTTTTTCAATAGACTTTACGGTACAGAAAAAGTAACATCATTCTTTATTTAATTAAAGTCAACTTTGATATAAAATTAGATATACTTTTTGAGATTGATTAGATATTTTTAAATCCATTGTGATTAATGAAGGAATCCATTTAACTGATCATCTCCGTTTGAGTGCTCATAGAAAGGATTCATAGTGTGGATAAAAACTCTGAAAGGATTCGTACCATTAAGTGTTTCTTCTCAGATTATGATCATTTTACTGAACTGTTAGTCTGTCGAAGGATATCACGCGAAAAATCGCAACAAGGAAATAACCCAGTTTTTTAGACATATAATATCTTAAGAAGAAAATCATCCGTTTGAGCTAAAACTTGCAGGATATCATAAGAACCATGAGAGCTGTTGTTGGAGAGAATTTCAGACCGAAATTTATTGTTGTGATTTTTCACGTGTTATCCTACAATAGGCTGGAAGTTCAGTAAAATAGCCATAACTCGCGAATAATGGCTTAATGGCACGAATCCTTTCGGGCTTTCTATATATAGTACGAGTCATATCTATGAGTAAAACATGAACTCAAATGGAGGTTAACAGTCGAATGGATTTCCTCGTGAATGAATATTGAGATAGCTGTAATTTAGCAGCATGAATCTTTTTCACAATAATCTGAAAACGAAGTATATATATTGAGAATACGAGAAAGACTTTCAACAAATAAGTCTTGAAAATTACTGATATTTTTAGGGCAAAAGCAAAGTAATTTTCTGCTATAAATCCCAATAGTTATATTTTAGAAAAAAGTCAATTTTCGTCAGAATTATCGAAATAAAGATAAATGCATCGAAGGATAGTCCCGTGCCTGATCTTTCATAAATGACATGACTTTCTATTTGGCACTTTATGTTTTGCGAAAGTTTTTGATAATTTCTGTTATCAGTTACTTGAAAAATATGGCATGACAGAGTTTATTTTTTGAATTAAGTTTTGTTTATTATTGTATAAAAGAGTACTTTTATAAGTAGAGCGTTATTTTTGAGACCTTGAATTTTGCTTCCCTTAAAAAGTAAGAATTTAAAAAAAGTCTCTGTCATGTTCTGCATCCTGACATACTCTTTCAAGTAGAAAGAAAATTAAGTATATAGCATGAAAGCCTGTGAAGAATTTTGAGTTGCCACATGAGGTATTTTTGTTTCTTGTCTGTTTAATATTTCCCAAAAACGTCATGATATAGAGCTGGAAACCTTATTATTGTCTCTCCATTATAGCCGCAGCACATCTATTCCGAAAATTTCATGCGACTTTAATGTATCGGCCCAAGATCGATTTTGGAGAAGGAGGAGATCTTAAGAGTGCTCCTCTCAGTTTGCCTATTTTGAGTTCTTGACGACGACACAATCGGTTAAGCTGAAATTTTTAATACAGACAAGAGCACAAAAAATAAGGAAACATATATTTGTTGAAAGGTCATATTTGAACGTAAGAAACTTGCATCTAGTCGCCTGTAGTACTTATTTCTGATAACATTAAAACTACAAGTGAATGGTCATATTCATGTTTATTTCAATATTGCAGAGATCTTTACTAAAAATACATCTTCCAATATTCTTTTATTATTCAGATCATCGAAACTGCAACGTGTATTAAGTGCTCCAACGAATAATAAAAAAAATCTTCGTAAAAAAGTATTAATAAAGCTTCCAACAATTGAAGTTGATTGTGTTGATGATGATAATAGTGACGATAATGACGATAATGATGGTTTATCAAAATCTAATGCTTATTCATATACACAAGCATCATCATCATCTCAAAATGATACTCATAACAATCATCAATATGCACGACAATCAGTACTCAATACAATACTGTTACATCTTAATTCAAATACACCATCGGATATTTCAAAATGGAATTTGTATCGTGATTTTGATGATAAATTTTCAGCTAGTATATCTCCAACAGTTTATCGAGAATTTGAACGTATTATTCTTTGAACAATGCATATTTATGTTCTTTTTTTATTTTTCTATAAAAAATAAAAAAGTTTAATTTTTATATTTTTGATCAATAACAAGTATTATGTTTAAATAAATGATGTCATTTTCCAAGCTTAAGAGCTATTCTTTACTTACATTAATTTCACGTATTTAACGCGATTGATTACATAAAATTAGGATACTTGAGTTGATCCCTTTTTTTTACTTTAAGCATGTAAGTACACACAGACAGAAGGGAACGAAAGAAAATGTTTGTCAACTTATTGATGATGATGATCGATGTCTCTTCTTCTTATTCTTATTATATATATATGTACATGTTCAATTGATGTCGTTTGAACTATATTTATGCAAGTGATCATATAATTTGTTTTAATTTTTCTATTCATAAAATGCTAGTATCCACCGTAGTTTTTTTACAAATTTTGTTTGTTCGTATTTTAATTACTCACGGTGAAGATACATTTGATTGTACAGGTTATGAAGATGATTCATATCATCCAATATATGATGCCGATGATTGTCGTCGTTATTGGCATTGTATTTACGTTAATACTGTTTATATGCATGCAGTTAAACGTGTTTGTCCAGCTGGAACTGAATTTGATGCAACATTGAGAAAATGTGAAACATCAAGTTTAGTAAGTATTAATATACAGCTTTACATAAAGATATATCATATGAATTTTTCTAGGTGGATTGTAAACCGCCAAAATCACCTCATATGCCAAGAACAACATCGACTACAAGAGCATGGAAATGGAAATATTCAAGATTATTTTCACAAAAATATTGGAGAACAACAATACCATATTTTATGTCAACAAGAAAGCATCGTGTATTTGATCTAGGAGATTTTGTTGAGAATGATATGACAACAACGATAATGCCAGAAACCGAAACAACTGAAAAAATTCAAGTATTACCGTTTACACTCTCTCAACTAACAACTAGTTTTTCTTTTGAAAAAGTTAGTAATATCAAAAACTCTTGAGTTTTAAAATTTTCTCTTCATTAATATTTAAAGCTTTCAAAAGATATTCATGCTCTTCTATTAAAACGTCGTCCATATAAAAATAAATTAGCAGCAGCAAAACTTTTCCAACCAGGTGAACCAGAAAATGAAGCGATTGTTTATACATCAACAATAAAACAACGAACAAGACGCACTCGTTATAGTACTCAATCGATTTCAATAGATACAACAACACAATTACCATTAACAACTTTATTTATTACAGCGGAAGCAACAATGATAACTACCATGTCTACTGCATCAACACTTCATACGACAACTACAACGATAACAACAACTATTACTTATCCGTTTACTTCAACATTAATAACAACAATTATTACTCAACCGGATTCAACAATACATATCAATCCACAATTACGTATTGGTGGTCATAGTCGACGTAATAATATGACTTTATATATTTTAACAAGTGATGAACATAAAATTCGACGATTTTCAATAAATCATACACGTGGTTTCTTAATTAATTGTAATCAATTACGACGTCGTCTTCTTGGTCGTCGACGATTACGAGATATTTTTCAAACAACAACATCAACAAATAATTCTTCAATCATAAAAAATTCCTCAACTTCATCAATACAAACATTTCATCATAATATATTGTCATTAACAATGTTATCTTTCTTTTTTTTACAAAAATAATTATAATTACGTAGATATTATATTCCCCCGAAAAAAAAAGAAAAAAAAGAGTATAAAGTGTATATATTTGTTTTTGTTTTTGTTTTTCACGAATTAATTATCGATTGTAGACAAATGATACCTAGATTAAATAAAAGACTTATTACTAATAAAATATTGTAGACTCAAACTTTAGTTATGATGCTCGAACTGGAATAATTGGTGCTTTTATTGTTTGAACTTGATGAGGACAAGTCAATGCATCTGATCTATAAGAAAATTTGTCTTTTAATGAAGAAAAAAAAACAACAAAGAAAATAAAAATTCTTACCGACTTAAATCCCAGACATGCCGTTTAATAAGCTGTTTTTCACATATTTCACATTGAATACGTTGATGTGTGCGAGTACGACCTAATCTTCTTGTTGCGGAACTTGTACGAACAGGTGGTGGTGTTGGCGCTTGTTTAAATAAAGTTTGTTGTTTTGTTGGAATATCATAACCCATAACTGGTTGATTTAAAACTTCATGTAAAATTTTCATTGCTGATTCACGTTCTATGAAATAATTTACCGTTGAAATTTTATTCATTTAAATTTTTCTTAATTACCTTTGTCCGTAGCATTTCGAACCCAAGTACCAAAATCATTTTCTCGTATTAAATTATTATTTGGTGGTGTTGTTGATTGTTGTTGATTACGATAAGCAATCTGTTTTAGATGAAATAAATGAATTTGTTAAAGAGATTTCACTTACAAATGAGCCATTTTTATTATCAGATGACATTGATGGAAGACGGTAAACACAATTATCAGGTTTTTTTTCACCGTTAGTTTTTAAATTTTTTAAATATTCTTCTTGTGCTATATTAGCTGTTTCAAGTGCTTCGACGTATTCATTTGGTAAACCATCAACATCAACCGGTTGTATCATAATTGATGATGCTTCATTTTCTTCTGTTTTATTTTCTTCATCATTAGTCCATGCATCATCTTTTATTTGTGTTGTTTGAATAGGTGGTAATTGTTCATCTTTAGATTCAACAGTAATAGGTGGTGTTAATGTTTTTGAAATATCACTTGTTTGTGCTGGACATGTGTGTGGACGCGATGGATAATTATCAATTGATGGATTGTATCGATGTTTTTCAAGACGATGACGTGCAGCACGTAATTCATTTGGTGTTTCCGGAAGATTAAAATCAAGAAAATGTCGTTGATCAGCAGATTTATGTTGTTGACCTTGCGAGATAGAAGATTCTGATCGTTGAATTGGTAGGCATGCTTTTTGTTGTCGTTCACCAGATAAATTTGTTGCTGATGTTGGTCGGACAAGTGTTGAAGGAATTTTTAATTGTCCCAAACGTTGTTTGATATCAATTAAGTATTGAGGTGTTTTTGGATTTGGATAAGTAAGCCAATGTCGACTATTATCATTATTTGAATCAGTAATAACCTTTTCTTTTTCTTCTTTAGGAGATCGTCGAGCTTCCAATGATGTTGTTGAACGATATGTTTCTACAAAAACATATGTTGTAATAAATTACTTTCAATCATCATAAATATTTTTAGGGTTTCTTTCATAGTATTATTACCCTTTTCAAGCAAAGAGTGAAAAAGAAACACTACCTGTTCATTTTATTAATTCTTTATGAATTAATTTAATTATCAGTTTCTTTTTTTCAAAATTTTTAAGTTTTATCCACTTGTCTGAATGTTTAGTTAAGGTTATAAGACAATAAACAAATATTTCATCGTGATTGAAACATAAGAGTATAAGTATATTTTGAGAGAAAATGAAAATGAAGAAGTGGTTGTACTTGAGATTCTTCTTTTTTTTTTATTTATTTATTTTGAATTACTAAAATTTTCTTGCTTAAAAATTAGTATTTTTCTATTTCTAATTAAATCATTTTAAGGTAAAATTGAGATTACATCTCAAAAGAACGAAACAAGACTTTTAAATGTACTGTAATAGAATTTTGGTTGAGTACTTTTTAAAAAACTCTCTTTACCTTCGGCAGCAGCTAGTGCTGTTTGCGAACGCTGTGAGGCTCTTGAACCACAGGTGGCTTCCTGAAAAAGCATAATACCTTTATATTAAATATTATCTAAATAATGAATAGACTGACCCTATTAGTTGAAGCAGATCGTTGTTTATTTTCAACAACAGGAACCGAATGTTCGTCAATAATAGCAGGTGCTGTTTTTGATGATGAACAGCGATAAGACACCGGCGTTACTCCTCGATTTTCTTCATTTTTTTTTGTTGGAGTAGGCCATTGAATTATTTGTTCTTCATTTGTTGTTGATGACAAACACGTATTTGTTTGTTGTAACTTTTGTTGTTCTTGTTGTTTTCGCAGTTGCTTTTGATATTGTTGACCATACGTTGAAATCTTTTTATCTTTACTAGTTGATCGATATTTTCGCCATTTAAACGTATCAGCATATGTTGTAGGTGATGATTTCCATCCAAGTGGATCATGTAATAATGGTTGAAAGATTACAGACGACATATTTGTACGTCTATTGAAAAAATGACAAAGTGAAGAAAAAAATTGAAATTCTATTATAAAGAATGAAAAAAGAAAGATTGGACAAAATATGCAAACGACAAAAAAACGAAAAAATGAGAAACAAAAGTATTTTCATGCCATGTACACATGTATGTGAATTTCAAGTTGGTTACCGATGATGCTGGTTGTTATGGATCGATTTGATGACAAAGTTACTTTTCAACACCCTCAAACGCTTCTACTTCGTTCGCTACTCTTTCGTTTCTGTTAATTGAAACAGAATTACAATAACAACAACTGTAGAAGTAACAGCCGAAGCATTACTATCAACATTCGAGAGACATCCAAAGAACGCTTTGCACGAGAGCCGATTTTCTTTTTTTGTAAATTGACTCTTTATTTGCTGGTGAGGCGATGATGTACTCGTCTTCAACTTTGTTTTCCTAGCGAGCGAGTAAGTAAACAATGGCAACTAGCAAAAGTAAAATACATGCAATTTAATGAAACTATTGAATTTCATATATATATATATAGACTCTAACATACTTATGAAGATTTTTGCTTCTTAATGTCATTGTAATACGATAAGAAATTTTATTGATTATTTAAAAATTTAATAATTAACCTTCGAAATATTTAGTTTTATGACACAGTTCTATTCTTAAAAATATTGACAAACAATAGTAAAAAATCTAGATGAAATTACTTGAAAAAAAGTAATATTCTCTTTGATCATGTAAAGCTTCATTTATGTAAACGAACAAATACTGAAGACCTTCATAAGACCATATTGGTCTATAGATTGTGTTAAAAAGAAAAGAATATTTGAATGTTATATCAATTTTTAGCTGTGAATATAAACTTTCAAGATATTCTTTTTTTTCTCACGAAACATCAAGGTCATCAATCAAATTAAAAGATTCAGATTCAACTAAATTGAAGAGAACAAAAAATTCATCTTTCATTTATTTATTGAATAAACATTTTATATTTATCATAAAAACTAAAAAATATATAGTCTTTTGTTATTTTTTTAACATTCATTTCGATGCCATTGATGAATATTCGTATAAAATCGATGTTCATTTTTATCTTGCATATTAAGTCTCATACATAATTCACACATACGTATTGGTTCAAGATCATATGTTTGATAAAAAATTTGATATTGATTTATCCATTGAAAATAATTTCGATAAAGAAAATAATCATTTGCAATCTTATGTAAATATTTACCTAATTGTTTAGCTGATTTAAAATCTTCAACATGTATAAAAGCCGAGTTCGGTATACCTAAGTCTAAATATGATTGTTTTCGTGGTCCAAATACAATTGGAATCATTCCATAATGAAGTGCACGCCAAAATTTTTCTGTTATATAATCTGTACATGTTTGAGATTCAAATGCTAAATAAAAGAGTGCTAAACGAAATTGTTCCATTTCACATTGATCGTTTTTATTACATATATTTTCTTCATTATTTATACATAGACCATAGGCATGTATAGGAAAATATTTTTTTAATTGTTCATAATATTTAAGACGTTGTTTTGGTTCACAATTCGATACAAACCATAAGGCATGTTTAAAACGATAACGATAATTAGTTAAAATATAATTTTCTAACATAAAATCCGTTATTAATATACTATGATTTGTTAAAATATAAAGAAAATCTGATGAAAGTAATAAATCTGACTTATTATTGAAATAAAAATTTTTATTATCATCATCATTAGGAATTAATAAACCATATGTACCAATTGATATTTCGGAATCTTGTCGAAAGCTTAATGTCCAATTAAATTTATATTCATTTAAATGTTCTATTTGACGATTAGCTTCATCTATCCATAATACCCATATATCATTATGAGAACGATGTTTTTGTTTTTCATACATTTCTTCAGGCTTTATATCAACATGATGAAATACATTAGCTCGACGGATATTTTCATAATTAATTGGAGATTTTCTACAATTCCATAGACAATTTTTATATGGACATTGTGAATGAAAAATATGTGTTGATGAACAAAATTTAGGACGTTGAAAAACCTGCAGAAGAAAAATAATTATATTTTTACAAAAAAAATATTTCTTACAGGAGTTTCTTCGAATATTTCAAATGTTGTTTGTGAAATATGTTGTACATTTTCTATTACACTATATTTATATACATTGTTCATATCTCTTTGATTAAGTTTTTCAATTTTTCTTCTGTAAATATCATCAAATATATTTGTCCAATTAAGTTCATTTTTCTTTCTTTGTTTTTCAACTAATACAATGTGTTCAATTCGTTGTTCATTTGTTAATAATTGATCTTGTTTTACTAAGTTTTCCCAATATAATATTTCCATTGGACTTCTATTCAATGTATTATCATTTTTTAAAAATATTTTAATTTCTAATAAAAATAATAATGTAATTAATAAAAAACAACATCGTACGAGTACGAAACGTAAACGAGAAATACGCAAATGCATTTAATAATGCCGTATTATAAACGACAATAATATCGAATGAATGTTATCTTTTAGAAAAAATTTCTTTCGACGCTTCATTACCGGCATCGGATTTCTAGAAAATAGAATAAAAAACCTATATGTCGAAAGAAACAAAGAAAAAGAATAACTCGATTAGATATAGAATTAAGTAATACTTGACATTTCTGAATATTCTACATTGATATTATCAAAGATATTAGAAATTCAATCAATAAATAATTATTTCTCTTGATGATTTTAGTTTGTTGATGTACATGGTGTTAGAAACAACAAAGAACAAAAAAAATCAATCTCAGCGTCTACACAATGTCGTATTTATATTGTAACAGCTGTCAAACAACTTGATCGAAAAACAAACCTGTTCAGATCTCATTTCTTTTGTTTTCGTTATTATTGTGATTATAATTATGGTTTTCATAAAAACAAATTATTAAAAGTAAGAAAAAAGATATGATTAACTTTACATAATTTCTATTAATTATATGGGGAAAGATTAGAAAAAACAGCTTACCATTCATTCATGCATGCTATTCTATTTTCATTCTTATAAGGTTTTGTACTTATTAGATATTCTGTATCATTTACATACATAAAACCGTTTCTTTTTTTCTAAGACATGTTATTCGTACACGATAACTATAGTAATAAAAGTTTGATCATGTCATGAACAATAAATAAATTTATTCGTTTGCATTGTATAGAAAATAATGAATAATGTAATAGCATAGAATCTATATATATATGCGACAGCACGTAGTAAAATTTTTAACAATGATGATAATCGCAAGATCTTGATCGAAAGATAATTCTCATTTTTTTTAATGTTCTCTTTTATGCTTTGTAGATAGCGGCATGAATAGAATGGAATAAGAAAAACGTGCTATCTGTCGCTCCCGAACAATCGTGTTCTTTTTTTTTCTATTGCACAGCTCCTTTTACTAGCTATGTTGGGCCGTTCTTCTTTTGGAAGCATAAGCGATCGAAGACGGACGTAGATGCACACGGAAGATGTCCTAGACAGAACAATTATAGCTATCTTTCTTCATAAGGACTGCATCGAACGACAAGAAGAACGAAAGAGGAAAAAAAGGAGACTGATAGAAGAAGAAAAAGAAAGTGAACTACAATTACACTGACTTGTCATACAAAACAAAGATGAATGATGATGATCGACAATTTGTTCTTGTAACGCGATACAATAATTAAAAAAAAGAAGTCCTTCTATCTTTATAAATATATCTTAGTCATTTAAAATTCTTAATAATTTTCTCATTAATTGATTTTTCAAAGAACGAGTATTCAATAACTTTTATATTCACTTCTTATTAATAAAGTCATTAGTCATTTGGATTTTTTTTATTAATCCATATATTCCATGCTATATTTAAAATAATAAAGATTATAAAGATGCTCACTGATTCACGTCAGAAATGTGATATGACATTATATATATATATATATATATATATTAATAATATGTTATTTACCACATTAATCATGAGATATAATATTTTCGTACATTATATCGGACACGAAGAATATCTGATAAAGATTTCCAGCTGTGATAATAGTATGATGCCATATTTTGAATGGATGTTTTTTGTCAGATCAAGAAAAAGTATAAATGAGTTCAACTATAAGTTAGAATATGCTCACTTTTTATATGGGATTGATTATTTTTCTTGGTGGAATAAATAAAACTTTTCAACTGATATTTCGCATAAAAGAAGGACAATACTCCATCTCTAATTTATATGATTTTTTCTGTAAACACTTGATTACTACAAATTATGTGCATGATGTATGTCTGTAATCAAAGTTTTGACTTGTTTACTAATAAAAACTTACTGTTTGTGTTGTTTATTATAGAAATAATTAGCTCATCAAAAGGTCAGCTGGAAAAAGAAATATATGCTTACTAGAGAACGACATCTTTTCATCTTGCAAAGTTTTGATCTAAGCTATTCTTATAAACAAAAGAATATAACGATGCCACATGGACAACTTTCGCGAATAGAAATAAATCATTATAGAAAATTTCTAGTCGATGATGAATCGTTACTCTAATATTGATTTCTTTTTTTGTTGGACACATTTTGTTATATAATTTATCATTTGAATCAATTTTTCACCATATGACAAATAATCAAAGAATGTCTATGCTCTTTTTCAATTACATCATATATAATACAATATTTCTCATGGAACATTGAAACTGTCAAGTTTTGTTGGAAGGTAATTTTCCTGTTATTATATGAGTAAAAGAAAGAAAAAATGTATCGAAAATACAATTAAAACTTAGTCAGATCAACTCTTTGTTTATCGTCAATGATATTTATTTGGATGAATGAATAAAGAGTATTTTTTTCCGGATGTTTACAAATAATATTAGTAGTAGGCATTGAAACATTATCGTGCCTGGAACAATTATCGATATGAATGAAAACAACAAATGGTTGAAAGACATTATAAACATATCGTCTTTCCTTGGTTTTTCGACAATGAGAATACTTGTGTTATAAAGATAAGATTTCTTATTATAGAATGTTTCTTTTTAAAAACAAGCATGTTCTAAGTTTCATAAGTACCCAGCAAACATAGTATTTCCTTTGACCTCATATATACTAAATTAAAACAAATAAATTTGTCTAAAAATGTAAGAAACACTGCACGGCCTGATGGTCTAATGGTATGATTCGCGCTTCGGGTGCGCGAGGTTCCGGTTTCGATCACCGGTCAGGCCCATTTCTCGATCTTTTTTTCTTTCTTAATTAGAAGTCAACTCATCAAAATGATGTAGTATAGTTCCCGTTCAAAAATTCATCTTCAACTACTTGAGATCAATTTATTTTAATTCTGACAAGAAATGTCTTTTCAATCTTATTGAATTAATTGCAAAAAAAATCAACGATAAATGATTAACAGCGTTCATACATTCTTTGGTCATCTGTTTAGAACGATTTAGTATGATTAATTGCTATTTTGTTTGCTTCTTCTGATTAGTATTCAAAACAAAATATACTGAAAAAACTTCGTTAATCTTTCTTTACATTGTGTATATATGTATATCTATGCAAATGATAAGAATATTCATATAAAGGCTTCTTATATATACATTTTTATTTTAGCATTTAGAATCACTATTAAATCATTTTCGTTGTTCATAACATTGATGATGCTGCGTCTTTGCTGTTACTAGCAAACGAACCTCTTCCGCTACCCTCTTCCAATTCCAATGATTTTTTGCGTAAAAATACTACGTACTATTCTAACAAACAAGCTAAAAGAATTGAGATTCCTATTGAGATTTGCTTAAACTTTCTAGTTTTTAATACATCTATTTTCTTGAGACTCCAGGTTTTAGAAAAACTCGTTTTTTCGAATTTTGATCTGAAACTTTTAGCATAAAGAGAATTCAGCTAGAATTAACTACATTTAAAAAAATTAGTATTTGTGAACAGAGATATTTTGAGATATAAAGCTTTCAAAAAATGCATTTCGTATACACTATCCATTGAAATGGGTCTATATCTTAAGAGTCTTATATTTCGAAGAGACTTTGTTGAAACGCTCTGAGTTTTTTTTATGAAAACTAGTCTAGTTAAGCCTGTATATGCACAGAGTTTCAGAGCAAAATTCAAAAAATATGAATTTTTCGAGAACCTAGGGCTCTGGCAAATAGATGTATTAAAAACTCAATAGCTTAGTCACATATCAGTAGGAACCAGGATTGCCAGATGTTCTGAAAAAACGGGAAAGTTTCTGAAATTTTAACATTGTTCTGATTTTGATACCTTCTCTTGTTTTTTCCGAATTTTGCACATTTTTTAGGTCGTAGCTTTGCTAGTGAAACTAAGTGCAATTGTAACCCATTAGAATAATAAGGATCTCTCACCCCTTCCGCGCTTCGTCCCATATTTGTTCATTATCTCCAACTTGTCTCTCAAATTATTTTCTCAATTCGTCCCCACACATATGGCTTGTTGTAAATTAATTCTTAATTCGTCACTTTTCTAATTCTTCCCTAAATTATTACTAGTGCAGTAAGCTAGCTAAAATATGAAACTTTGACATCATAAATATTTATTAGTAATGAAACTACAGGATGAAGAACTAGACAGCATTATAGCATACTATTATTTTTTTGAATAACCGATTCTTCACAGCTCGGTCTGATTTTACTGCTAACTGAACATCATACAAAATGCCAAGGAAAACAAAGACAAAAACGATCGAATTCTGTACGATCGCTAAACAGTGTCACTCGAGAAAGTTGACTAAAGTCAATCGTAACTGAAAATTTTGAATTAAACATAAATTTGACTATCTATGAATGAAGATGAAAGAAGGCACAACTTGAGAATCAATTCAGAATGAGCTAATTATGCAAGGAACGAATACGGGACAAGCCGGGAGTAAACTGAATAATAGATCAATTCTGCGAGATCTTTTTTTCCTATTAATCATTGGTAGTTTCTGAGTTACACAACTATCTAATAAACTGAAGCTGAACAAATTTTTTGTTTTAGTGCATTTGGATGGTTTTATCTTATTTTATATCACGCAAATAAATATTAATTTTTTAAAAGCAACATAAATATGATTGAAAAACCTATATTATCTCAAGCACACTTGGTTAAAGGAAATTGGAAGAAATGCAAAATATCAACAGTAATATCGAGATGATGCTATATAATCTTGTTTTTTCTTTGGCTCGATCGATTAACCGATACCATATATATGTGGCTTTTTTTGCACATTTTTTTGTCAAAGAGTTTCGAGTTAAGTGAAACAGTTTGACACTAACGAGGGAAGGTCACCAACTGTTCAATCACTTTTGAATGAAGACTAGACGCCTTATGTAGACCCAGATGAACTATGAAAAACCCAATAAGAGTTCGGGGAGTTAGCTTATTGCTACGGAGATACTGCGCTTTTATGATTTTGTTTTTAATAAATGCCGTGGTCCCCTCAGGAATACCACAAAACCTTATTTTCGAATTTAGACTTGAAATTTCACATAGGGATAGACATTAATAAGAATAGATTATTGTAGAAGTCTTAGACCTTTTCATTCGCTTCTATTCTAAAATAAGGCTATCAAATCTGCTGGTTCATGAGTTATGTAAAATACACGCTGTTACCATAGTTCTATCTTAGAATAGGGACAACAACAAAATCCGAAGCACTCATAATAAACCATTCTGATAAAGATCTATCTCTGCAAATTTTCAAGTCGAAATTTGAAAGTAAGGTTTTCGATATTTCTGAGGGAGTACGGCGTTTGTTTAAAAAATATCGCAAAAGTGCAGTATCTCCGTAGCAATAAGGTAACTGCCCAAACTTTTTTTAAGTTCTTCATAGCTCATCTGTGTCTACATCAAGTTCATAATCTCTGCTCAAAAGTGATTGCATAGTTGATGCCTTTCCCTCGTAAGTGTTTTTATTACTTTTTTTTTCTATTAGCTAAACAAAATATTCCTTGTATTATCTTGCTTTATAGTGGAACACAGTTGAAAATAAACTATAAGTCAATGAACAGAAAGGCAGTAGAGCATTGGATGCTAGCATAGTAATATAATACCCAGCGGTTTGCAAAAAATTGACCTTTCTGATTAATTTCTGATTTGCAACGTTTTGATCTGGTAAGCTTGCATATAAGATAATAACAAATGTATGTCTTGTGATTACATTTCATTTTCAATAAACCTACAATCGAAATAAGACTTCGATTGGGTACATTTTTTCGTTGCATATTATTTATTTATCTATTTCTTCAATTGTCACGTTCTCTGTTGAGCTCTTAGTTATTAATAAGTTACCTATTCTGAACTCTTTATGAGAACCTCAGCTATTTAACTGACATATATTTCTAAACAATAAGGAGATATTCATGTTATACTATATATATAAATTAATAATGGTGAATATAAAAGACTATTATCACGACAGAAAATAATCATTGGTGGTATAGTATTGTGTTTATTTATTTGTACTGCAATTATTTTATTGATCGTATTCAAATATGCCATGTTTCAATCACGTCATTTGAGTAAGTATTGAACTTAATTCAACAAACTAGATGACATTTAAATTTCACTCAACTAAGAAACATGGTGCGAAGCTACAAATGTCGATTATCGAAAAAAACCGATTTATGATAACATCCTATTCCCCAAAAAATATTTACACATTTTAGTGGAATCAGAGTTTTTTCAAATGTTATAAATCAGCAAGGTAACGTTTTCATCAAACAGCTAGTTAAAGTCAAAATGAAACTTAAAAGTAGCCATTGCGAAATTATATTACTAAGAGAACTCTAATAACAGATAGCAACATGTTTCTAATGAAGACTATTCATTAATTGCTTGATTCTCACTCTGATTCATAATCTATCATCAGCTGTATTCACGGCTGTCTTAGATACGAGTAGATACATTAGCGGCGAAGTTTTTGTACTGATTTCATTGAGGTGCGAAGTACAGCATTGATGTAGGCCTTTATCAGTTTGCTTTTATACTGCCGTTGAAGTATGCGCCAACTGTCGCTTTTTTCTGAGTTTCCGTAATCGAGATCATCGTAGAAGAAAATGACGACTTTTGGCGACATAAGTCGAAAGAAATATAGAAAAAAAAACTTGAAACGGACTATATAAATGCTGTGCTTTCCCCACTTCAATGGAATCGGGTACGAAAGGTTCACTGCCAATTTCTTTGAGTATGTGATGATTTTATCTATTACAATAATGACTACAGCTGATAATAGATAATGAATCAGAAAGAAAGAATCAATCGATAGTATTCGTTAGAAATATGTCGATTATTCTTAACTGAGTTCTCTTAGTCATAAGTTTCACAATTGCTACTTTTTGGCTTTAATGATTTGACCAAGATTTAATATTTCTCGCTATCAAGATGAGAGCAAGCCACTGATTTTAACAGACTAAAAACGCTTCTTTGAGGGAAACTATCCTTACTCAATCGTAGAAACGATTGTTCATTTTTTTATCTGACGTTGACTTTTTTTTCAATAATCAATATTCGAAGCTCAACAACAAATTTCGGACTCGAGTGAAATTCGAATGCCATTTAATCTTTAGTATATTTGCAATTATTGATAGGTTATAAACAAACTCAGAATATGCAGAAAATGTTAATCACGTAGAATATAATAATATTTTCATTCATGTATGACTGAAATTATATTAAAACAATCCTAATTATTCTTATTCATTATATATTGATTACACTCTAATTCTTCAGTTTTTACCCGTTTCTAAACTAAATAAACAATAATAAATACTTTATATTATTCTTATGTTATTATACCGAGTTGATCGTTTGAAAAGTTGAACAAAGCATCTATTCAAAAGCCTTGAAGAATATTTAGTAAATATATTTGATACAATTGTATCTAGTTAATAATGAATATTTCTTTTCTAGACGGAATACGTCTTTTGTTCATTAGATAATCACTAAGAGAGATCAATGCCAGTCATGTCGAAAGACTGCTACGACCATAACTAATTAATGCTGTGCTTTGTCGATGGATAATGCATTATTTGCTATTCTAAATTTCTAAACAATGGAAAATATGATACAAGATTTTATACTTGAACGTTAGAGACCTTTGCTCGGTGGATTTATTAGTAAAACACTAGCGTTAGCGATGTGATATAAAAAAGGAGATCAACTTTCATCTCATGTATGTTAGTTGAAAAAAACTCCGATTTGATACAGCACTTTTCAAAACTAAATGGTACATTCTGTAGATAATTTTTGAGGCTACAAAATCTCTATGCAAAGTTTTTTTCTGAGCATTCCTAGATTTTTTCAAAAGAATTGTTTCCTTTTCGTTAGCAACGTGACGGAGTACAAATATGCGAACGAAAAAATGCTCTTACAACCGAATGAGAAGCTTAAAATCCATACCAAACGATACAAATCCTTCTTCAGAGTCTCTAGTTAATAGTGCGACAAGAATTTTTGTTTTGGAACCTGACAAGTTTTCTAGAAAATCGGTTTTCAAGAGAAAGTCTTTTGGAATTCGATCTTGCTAAAAATTTCACCATATATGCAACTCATGCCTTGGAACCTATCCTGAAGTTTTACAAGTTTTTTTCGTGTGGTTAGAGAGTTATCTTCTAATTACTTTTTAATTAGTAGTCCGCTGAAAAAAAACAACATTTTTACATATGTCTATGTTAATATATACTAATAGAACTCATTCCAAAAAATAACCCTCACAAAAAATCCAATTCAAATGAAAGGTGGATATATCCTGTTTTGTCTGAAGTGGCTCATATCAAAGATGTCGGAAATGCAAAATTCGAGTAGCTTTAGTTTCTCAATCATCCATAGACGGTTTGTTAGAGCTTGACAAGCTCGTCAAGCTCTAACAAACCATATATAAATGAATGAGAAAGAAAAATCACTCAAATTTTGCATTTCCAGCATCTTACTCTTCGGAATCGTACAGGTTTTTTCGTTAATGAATTTGTTTGTACTATTTTTTCGACTATTACGAATAATGTGATATCATTTTATATCGACACTTATGGGCAACTTTTCATTACGCATGCTGACACACAGTCAACAAGATCTTCTATGCGTGTATACTTCACTAGTTCATCGCCTGTTGTTTTCAGTGCTTTTCCCAACATAATCGACGATTTTCAACTTTATTTACGCGAACTAAATAGTCAAGAGATTTTCTACCTTGCTAATCCTTAAGCTGATAGAATCAAATACATATTAATTGTAATTGTAATCTATTCAATTGAACGTTACTAATTATTCACTTTCGATTTTTGAAAAAAATACATGTCTATCAAGAAAGGAAGAAAATATGTGATAAAAAAAAATGACAACAATAGTAAGTGATTTTTCTTTTTTAAGATACCGATCAAGTTCAACTTCCTCTAATTCTGTTTAATAGTTATCTTCGATCGGAAACGAACTTAGGCTTCATGTTCATTTCCAGTCGAGTGAACTGAACCTGATGACGGCGGGCATCCTTTCACTTAAAAGCGTTTCCTGTGCTTATCAAACAAGAGCACACAAAGTAATTGATTTCTCTATGTTCTTGACCTTTACCGATCGGTCTTTTTTTTCTTCTCTCTCTCTCTCTCTATTTCTATTGTACTCATCATAATAGTAAATCTTTTTTTCCCATGTCCTACTAATCACATATACCTTTATGTCTTCTTGTTCTACTTCATAATTAGTTGAACAAACAACATCAAAGAACTCATAAAAAATGAGAATATATCACAGTGTTAAATTAAAATTTTACTCCGCCTTTTTATTGTTTGATACGAGCAGATGTGTCTGTATATATAGGTAAAAACTAATTTCTTAAATCATACCGATTCGATCTTAATACAAATTCAAGTTCAGTTTACTATGATAATAAAGAAAAAACGAAATATCTTAAAAATTAATTCGGACGTATAATGAAATCGAACTACAAATAGTCCAAATATATATATATATATACTATTCAGATACGTATAGTCAACATTCATGTCAAAGTTGAACTTAATCTAAGACATGAACATTAATATGTATACATTTATTTATTTATTCGATAAGTAAAGATGAGCATCACGCGATAAACAAAAATTTTTTTTCAATTGTAAATCTAACAACGTGTCATAAACGTGATGAAAACGATTATTATGGTATTATATTTGCTATGTATGTATGTCTATGTCGCTCATCAGGTAGATGATGATTGTACGATACGTGAAGAAAAAAAAAGAACGAAAGTAACCAATCAATATCAATGTGCCTCACTTTTATTTTCTTCTTTTTTATCGATCGTTCGTTCGTTCGTTCATTCATTTCTATTCAAACATATAAAATCTTCATCATCAACATTCATACGCATATTCTTGTCTCGATCTGTCTTCTTCATTTATCATCTTAAAATAAATGACACGAACTTCATCAAAAAAACTAAACATGACAAAAGTGGAATTAAAAAAATTGAAATCCATTTTACCAACATTAAAACAAAAACCAACATCAACACCAATTGAAATTGTTCTAGAAACAATACGTTATATTCGACAATTAGAAGATCAATTAATTGATCGGTTTCAAATGGATGTATCTAATTCAACTTCTCAATCATCATTATTTGATTTATCAGCATTATCTAATGATTCTTCTGCATTATCAACATCAATTCCATTACAAGATATTGGAAATAGTAACTGAAAATTTTTCGAATACAGTTTCATGTGTTTATGTATATAGATTTCTCTTTGTTTTGAATACATTTGTATTGAAAGACATAATCTTCTTTTTTTTATGTATTATTTGATTATGGTGAAAAGAAAGTTACTTTGAAGAATCCGACATAGTTACATAAGAAAACTATATCTGATTGTTCATGTAGATGAAGGTGATGATTGTCACCTTATGTGAGTCGTATCTTATTTTAGATTTCTTTTCTTATGATAATAAAAATGAAACAATCTGTTGATATGTAATCATCAAACGAAAAAAAAAGAAAGAAAAAGAAAATGATTACCGATTGAATTCAATAAATTTTCTTTTTCTTTATCGAATAAAGAATTTGTATGAGAGCGGAACAAATATCCTATTCAATGAGTTCATAGTGATAATGTTTATGACACTTTACTACAAAGAAAGAATAATAACCATTTCGCTTGATTTATACAATAGATCGCTATTTTCCCACCGTTTCGCTTTAATTCATATATATTTGAACAGCATGAAACTTGTATACATTCAGGTGCTAATCATCATCATTATTATGTTTGTGTGTGTGTGTGTATTGTATATACCAGCATATTTCTCTATTCTTTTCGCTTAAGTTGTATACTATCATGTGCTTTTCTATTGAAAGGAAAAGAGAGATTGATTATTCTCCCATTCTCAACATTTTGAAGGAAGGTAAATGAATACTTGACGAAAAAAATGAGTAATTTGGAATTGATATATGAAGTTGTATCAACCAGTTATTGTTCGATAATGGTAATGATGATCGGAAGGAGGAGAAGGACGACGACGAAAATTCCAATAAAGTTCATACCTGATGGTATGCAATGAACGAAAAAAAAAATGAACGGATGCACTTATTCGAAATGACAATCTACTTGAACATGTAAATCGATGAAAAGGTCATCGTTTAATTACTTTTTCGCGTGAAAATCATCATTAAATATTTTTTGTTAAACTATGATTATAAATAATGTCGAAGATTATTAGCATAGTTTAAATACTGTTATAGTTATTTAATGCCACTTTTTTCTAATCAATCTATTGACATTTTCAATCAAAAATTTGAATATCTGATGTGCAAAACATGATGCAACTAGATGGCACATAGATTAGGCAATTATTGTGAACTTGTTGTGAAGAATATCTCCAAATTGAACTAACCGTTTATGAGATTATTAAACTTTCATGAAAAGTCGAGGAAGAAAAATGCCATTTTTCTGTCTCCATTCCATATGAATTTGAAATTTTTGTATTAAAATCGAGTCAAGAATGACTCCTGTTCTAGTAAAAATACTCATTCAATAAATACTCACGGATTTATGATACTCGTGTTAAAATCTATGCATTTGAGTACGACAATTGATTACTCGTCGTGTAATACTGAATGCTTCGTCAGTACTTCTATATAGCTTTTTTTGTATTCTAGTATTTTATGTGAAATACTTCTAAGCCTATATCCTGTTTAGTAGTGTTGTATTGTATTTTCTTTAGGTATCAAACGAAGTAATAAAAATAAAGATGTACATATTAAGTTGAGAAAATAATGAGTATGAAAACGACAACTATCATACTATCTTTATACTTTTTTAAAACAAATAATACGGCTAGAAGAATCTTCATCGTTACAGAAGAAACGGAAATATTTCTTTATTTTTATATAATGAAAACAATATTTTATTTATTTGTGTATAAGATCAACGCAAAGAATAAATTTTTAAAAAACAAGAAAATTTATTTTTAACAAACAATATTCAATGATCAAAGAATTGCACAACTACACGATCTCTAATTTCGTATTGTGAGCAATCGTTTCTGTCCTACAATTTCATATCTGTTGTGTAATTTTTTAATAATAAATTTTTATGTTTTTTTAAACTTTATTCTTTTCTTTGATCTTTTAAAAACAAATAAAATCTGATTTTCATGATACCACAAGAAAGAAATATCTAATCATTTCCATTAACGATAAAGATCTCTTTATCTCTATCTCATAAAGTAAAAATATACTAAAACCCAAATTGACTACAGTAAAAAATAGAATAAGAAAAGCAACAAATAAATTATTCAATAAACATGCAATGTTTACTACTACACAAAAAAGACTTGAATAGGCTTTTTTAATTCATAGCTATCTGTAATCATTTAGTAATGTATTAAAAAAGCATAAAAAATAAAAATATTTGCCTATAGTATATTATTCAGATGTCTTCTTGATTGTAAATTGCAATCGACTTGCAAAAAGGGTTTTAGTCCTTTTTGTTTTATTGCATCATACAGTTAATCGAAAAATCTGCTTTTTAATACAGAACTTTTTATTTAAGTTTAGAAAGCTAAATTTTGACGAATCTCTATTGATAAACTTAAATAACTACTCAATCTTACCCAATAAATTAACAGTTTCAAATAAAAAGTCACTTTTCTTTTCCTAAAGTCACCATTCAACAAAATCATATAAATGACTCACTAACAAAAAATAGAGGATTATTTGTTTTCTTGTTTTTATTCTTTGCTTTAGTTATATTGAATCTCATGGTTGTCTAGTGAAGATATAAAAAAGAAGAAAAAATACAACATATAAAGTCTACACAAGAGAGCGAGTACATAAAATATAGAAAGCAAATACAAAACGATAAAGTAATTGAAAACAAAACCAAAACTTAAAAACGTGAACATATCATTCATCAAACAATCGAATATGACATAATGTCGAACGCATCTCCGCTGCTTCAAGAGTTATCACAAGCATATCACTTTACGAGATCGATAAAAGGTAACCTGATGAGATGAACTCTACGTATCTGAACATGTCATAAGAACTTTCTCAAAACGTCTTCAGTAAAAATATAAACGATCAAGTAGAGTATATTCATTTGCCATAGAATCAAAAAGAAATGATCAGACCACTTAGTTAAACTATATGAAAGTTTTAAGTTATAACGAAAGTCTTTATGAGGGATTTACTGTTAGAGAGTAACACTGACAATTTGCTTCTCGTGTTTAAATAAGATGCTAATCAGGATCGAATTTCGATCAAAATATGATTAAGAAAGGTTTATTAAGGAGCTCGAATATTTAATTTCATATTAACTCTTTCAGAACCGTGGTACAAGGATTGTACCACCTATTTACCCGACAGGGAATATGTTTCATTTGCATTCCAGTGTTAAAACTTCTTATACACCAAGGTCATGGAGTGCTCCAACTGTCATGTTATACATATCTTTTCTTGATGCTGTATATATTCCTCTCAGACATTCGCTTTTCTTTCTGTGATTGTATAATGATGTCATAGTATTTCCCTCTTCCTCTGACATGTTGTTTTACGAGAATGTTCGATACGATTCTCACTCTCTACTGCTCTTGTATATATATATAGGTGTTCTTGAAAAGAAGGGTGTGGATTAGTTGTTAGTCTTACTGAAAAGTGACACTCACATCGGCATCCACACTCTCATTTATCTGCTACAACCAATTAGTTCAGAATGAGTTATCATACTTGAACTATTTGGTTTCCGTGGCTAAGTCTCTGTGTTCTGGTGTTGAACGAATAAATCTTGGAAGATCTCCTTCAGACTTGAAGCGTAAATTAGCATCACCAAAATCTGCTGATCAGTTGGATGGTGGAATGCATTTGCCGATCAAAGGAACACGGAAGAGATGTGCTTACTATAGCAAAAAAGAAGTGCAAGTTCGATCAAAGATCGAATGCTCTTAATTGCAAACTGGCTTTTTGCGTAATAGACAAGAAAAATTGTTTTTTTGAATACTATGAACTTTTCATGGAAAGATTTTGAGTCAAATTCGATAAATTGATGAAAAGAAGCAATTTTCGATAGAAAAAAAAATCGGTCCTGAAAGGGTTAAACAAAAGTAGGCCATTGATTCTTGTCGTCGCTTTATCCTTTTACTATTTGATTTTTAATTATCGATTTGTTATTAGTTGTGATCTTATATTGATTTTTTTATTAAGACATACTGTCCCAATAAATGGTACTTCAATCATCATATTTCAATCTTATTTAGCATTTAGATTCATTATTAAGTCATTATCAACTACGAAAATAGATCGGCAAGGAAAAAAAGTGATTCCTGATGAATACTATGATTCATCAAGTGAACGATATAACGAAGGTGTAATGAGGTAATTGCACATCACTTCGAAAATTTCTCATATAAGATATATTGCTTCATATCTACAAATATGTTTAATATGATATATATAAGCATGACAGATGTCTTTCTCATTCCTTCGAAATTCATTTTCTAGACTTGAAGCAACGAATTTTAACTAAATAAAATCTATCTAAAATTATTAATTATTTACAAGTAAGCACTTAATGTTTTCATATCGAAATTAAATATTCAATTGAATATCTATTGGTTAATTGCATGAGTAATTTTTTTTCTGCTTTCTTCAGCCAGCTCAAAATATCCTAGATTGGTCACAGCTTCGTGCTCGTTAGTAAACAGAGGTACCTTGGCTGTTTCTATGTGATTCATCACTCACTATAATGATTTCTATTTAAAAAATTTGTAGTCAATCTTACTTGTCCATTCGTGCTTCCATAACATCGTCCGTGTTTTCCCTTAACTCGTGTATTTCTCTTAAGCGGTACGCATAGATTACACATGTATGTATATACATATAAGGACCAGAGCTCGAAAACGAACCGAATCGAACCAGAACCAGACGATCTCGGTTCGGTTTGAATCTATGCCAGTTCTGAGGTCTGAAAACTCATCTTATATACTCAATTAAGGGCTCTCATTTCTTCCAAACGAGTCATTTGTGGATGGATAGTTAAAATAAGTGAATATCAACAGTTAAAATACTAAAATACAGCTTGGCTTAACTATTTTTTGTTAGCCCGAACCGAACCGAATCCGAACCGGAAAAGTTCGGTTCGTTTCGAGCTCTGATAAGGACAAGTAAGATTGACTACAAATTTTTTAAATAGAAATCATTATAGTGNCTTTGTATTTTTACTTTGTATTGAAAATATAATCATGGTGAACTAATTCAATTATCTCTTAATGAAATATAATAACGATATCTGAACCTCTGTGAACATATATTCATATTAGAAGACCACTCATAATAGAAGACCCCTCTAAAGAATTTTTACACTTCAACATAATAGAAGACCCAGAGTCTTTTATTGTAGGGGGGGGGTTTACAACTATTCGTAAGTGAGTGACGTGATTTCAGTAATGAGAGAGCAAGTGCTATTTCTGTTGATGTAAAATTGCGGTCTGTATAATACTCATCATCGACAAATAGTTCTTCAGCAGTATTTTCAGACGTTTCTTCATAATATGCATATTCATTAAGATCTTCATCGAAAACATTTTCATGTAAATCTTCATCACATTTATCTTCGTTTAAATCTTCATCAAGAATATTTTCCTGTAAATCTTCATTAGAAACATCTTCATTTAAATCTTCGTTCAAATTTGAATTTGATGCTAAATCAACTATCTTTTTCTTCTCTTACAAATCAAACAATATAAAAATGATAATATTCTATACTAAATATACTTTACCATTTTCTGTTGATTTATTATTATTATCAATGAGTATAAAATCAGATTGTACATTGGTTATATCGAATGATCTCGATGTAGCAGCTAATAAATCATGAATATTGTCATCATGTTTAGTCGGTAACAGTGAAGGTATAGAAGGTCTTGTAATGTTGGTTCTATGATGCGGATCAACTACTTGGCTAAATATATCATTCATAAGTACGTAAGGAAGTTCTTTTTAAATAATATAACGCGTACCATAAATTTGATACTAATGTATCTATAACCATTTGTCTTTGAATACGGTCTATTCTTCGATTGTTTCTTCTCTGTGAAGAACGACGTAGTGTATCAAGAGTCTTTCTTGAGTTATTCATATGATCTGTTGCGATAAAAATTGTAACAACATACTTATAGAAATTACGTTTTTAGAAAAATATTTTTGTAAATCAGAAAATCGGTAAAAAGCTTATACTTTGAAATATTTCTCACCAATTCATTTACAAATAGAATAACGGAATTTTATTACTAGATGAAAGACGAGTCTTGTTTTTAATTATTAAAGATATTCGGTCGTAAAATTAATTAGTCTCTGCACTTTATTTTATAAACTTCTGGAATAACCACATAAACAAATATGCATACAATAAACAAGACTTTAAAGAAAACAAGTGATATAAAAAATATAATATGCTACAAGATAGTTTCTCTTTAAAATAAAAACCTTCCTTTCTACTTTCATAAAGTTATAAAAAAATAATAATATAATCGTGTGATTTCGCATTTCATGTGAAACTACACTTAAGTCATAAAACAAGATCGCAATTAGAAAAAAGACAAAAAAACATGAAGTAATACATGTTCAAAAATATAGCAAAAAGTACGAAGTGCAAAAAAAATGGAATAAAATAAACGAGAGTACAGAAAACTAATCATATATTTACAGTTTCTATGTACATAATTATATTAACCACACATGTCCACCTTACCTTGTTTCTTTCAACAAATTACAAGCTTTCGTTATCATCAAATGTACTTCCTCCATATTTTTCCTTCATATGAATACCAGTAACATCAGTTGCATTATCATAACTTGTATTTTGATTCTTCCCTCTTCGAGAATCATCTCTATCAACGTTGTCATTGTCCAGAAACACAGCAGCATCATTAATAGTATTAATCTTTTTTCGAAAATGAAATCGAGCTCCTCTGATGCTATTGCCCAAAGTTTCTCGTATATCTTGTATCCGGTATCCAACACCAGGTGCGGCACGTTGAGCAAAAACTAAATGTAACAGATATATATTTGAAATTGGAAAAAAATGTGTTTACCGAGCATCGTCTCCAGTAGACCAGGTTTCAATAGTTCCAGGTTATTAATTGAATCTAAGTCCTTTTTTGCAGCATAACCTGGATAAAAATAGTTAAATAAATTTAGTGCCGTTTGTTGAGGAGTTATGTCTTTTAAATTCATTAAAATCACCAGACTAACACCCAAATCTTTTGCTAATTGTTCATTACTGCGTGAATCACCAGTACCATTAGATTGTTGAATGTGCGTGACTAAATCAATTAAATAATGGAGAGCAGGTGCCGATGGTCGAGCTGTCAATACATAAAAAGGACGACAGTCAAACAAAGAGTACGAATAACTTACGAAACGAATTTTGTTCTAATCGATCGTAATTTCTTTTCAGACGAGCATAATCACTTATCCATGTTTTACATTTTTGTTGTTCATGTTTATATGCTTTTACCAAATGACGAAACTCTGGAAACCGGGATAAAACATTCTTTGTTTCAGGTGGAATGGAGTCAATTGAAAATGAATCATCGTATATTCCTTGATTAGCATTACTGATTGGTTCATGATGAGGCGGCCATGAAGTAGAAGTTCGTTGATTGTAAATATTTTCTTCATTTGAATTTCTTCGAAACTGGTCCGCTGAGACAACAATAGATCGATTTGATATTTGTGAAAAACTGTTAGATGTATTTTTATCAACAGTAGGTGTTCTAAAAAAACACGTATATTTTGAAATTTCATGCAAAATTGTTTGTAACCTGATGGTGACATTTGTACTTGCTGTATTGCTATTTATCGGTCTTTCTTTTTGATTGATATTAAGAGATGAATCTTTATGAGAAAAGGAATGCATCATATACTTTGAATTATTGTTTGTTCTGGTGTATCCCAATGGTGTACGAGGTGGATTATAATTTTCATTTGATTGATTTTGAAAACAATTTGAAACATTAAATTGTGAACAAACAATATCTTCTGTTGTATCAATCACAAGCGGCGATGGTGAACTAGGTGGATCATGAATGTTATCATGCAAATCAAAACGAACAGGTTCCAATGTAGCAAATGTAGGTTCACCTACTCAAAATAAAAACATCAAACTTTAAAATAAACAAAAGACCGAATTAACCTGATTGATTTGTAATAAATTCGTCGGATGACAAAACACTATCTGGTTCATTAACTGATTGTTTCTTGTTAACAATTTGTCGTTGAGTACGAGCTCGTTTAACAGAAACTTGTTCATCTAAAGATTATCGTATTGAAGCTGATTTCTATAAACGCATACATACTTTGACCAATATTTTCATGTGTTGAAGACGTTGCAATAGAGACGTTTGATGATATTTCGGAATTCATAGCCGTACTTGATCGAGTATTCCGTTTTTTGATTGATTTCATCATAACCTGGTATTGTATAAGATTGAAAAATACGCCCCTAGAAAGAAAAACGCAATATACATAGCAAAGTTATAGATATGGTAGATACGTAAACAAAGAGAATGATGGTTAAAATAGAGATACGTACGTGGATTGTTTTCGACGTATATAACGATACTAATACATATAATCGTTTCGGTGGGTCTATTTATACCGTCATCTCTAGAAAGAGACGAGAACAATACGAAAGACTTAAACAAAGCCATCCAGGTAAAGGAATCGACCAGAAAGAGATAGATGTATCCAGTTTTATTGAACCAGACGGTCGGACGAAGTAAATAGTTAGTTATTTAACAAAAGAAGAATGTTCGTGACATAGCTGACGAATTTCGCAAATAAGAAATAATAGATTGTACTTTATTCTATCAGTTTGAGGTCATTTCTTCGAATCAATAGTATTATTATTTTATGCCCAACCACTACACAAGTCATTTTGATTGGATTTCGTTAGAAATACATTAATAGAAACTTCAGACAACAATTATTTTCTAAATTAATCAAACCTAAATGCAACAGGTATTGAAATTTGGCATCTTCCTTTAACAGCTTTTAAGTACAAAATATTATAATAGAGGTCGTCAGTCAACAGTCATCCTGTACACATCTATTCCTATACTTTTCTTTCGATTGGTGTTCACATTGTTCTTTGTCCCAGTTTCATTCTCTCACTGTTTGTCTTAACAAACTCATATTGCAATACTTGCATCATACTTATATCATGGAAGCTCTATCACAAACAGAGATTAGTCGAGACACTACTGTTCTTGTTCGCTAACAAAGAATTTTTTTGAGCTCAGTGAAATAAGCACTTATGTAGAAATAAATAGAATAAATTTCGTCGCTGTATGCTGATAAAATGGTTTTGCATGAATTTAGTTCGAAGTTTTTTGTGTGAATGAACAGAATCAAGTTTCTTATTTTTTTTTTCTATTGATCTAATTAGTTATGCATGAACTAAAAATAGAAAGTGTTTAATAGCTGATGAGAATAGTAGTTTCTCTCAACAAATTTCAAATTTTTTCTCCAAGATACACGATCTCATCATTTTCTCTTTGTATAAAATTCAATAGTATAGAAGAATAGCCTTATTATATGTACATTCCACTATGACATTCATTCACTAAGGGATATAAAGGGAAGGTTCCATTTTTCAGTATACTGCTAAGATACGTCAAAGCTATCTTCGAGAAGTTTTTCTTAAATATTTTAAGTAAGTTATGAACGTTGCTGACGAGGATGTTACTTTTTGTTTATTGTACGTAAATTTGTCTACAATAAATCTCTAATACTTCATTGTGCTTCAAGAGCTGACAACAGCGAAGTGCAATGAAGTAATCGAGATTTATTTTCATCTAAAGTTATGTAAAATGAACTCAAACTAGCATATTCGTAAGGCAGGTTGATAACAGACTTAAAATAGGCAGGAAGTTCTTGATTATAGCTTCGACATATTCTTAGGGCATGCTGAACCGCTGGATTTCGCTTACCTCCCTTGTTTTTGATATCTATTGTGCGCAGCTGCAGCTGTGTGCATTAACGGTTTTTACTCCATTGACTCTCGTGACGTTTCTAATCGGTAGTATGTGGAATTCATTATAATATGAATTTGAAACGGATTCTACATACTCAAAAATGTCCGAAATTATGAGTTTTAACCCGTTAATCTCGAAAATACGATTCAACGGTTTCATTTTTAAAGCGTTAAAATGTTCTTTTCAAGCGCGTTGAATGCCATCAAAAATGTCCGAATTTTTGCGTTTTTATGCGTTTATTTGAGTAATGTGTTTAAACGTTCTTCTCTTTTTCGTTCTACCTACCCCAAAAGCTTAAAATATTGCGACTGTTAAAACGCCAAAATTCGGACATTTTTGACTATGTAAAATGCGTTCAAGAAACAACGCAAAATGGTTGTTATAACGCGTCAATTTCACTTTTCTGACTGCTTGGGTAATGAAAATCAGATGGTAATTTTAATTCAATGCTAACACCAGAGCATTAATTTATTAATTTTAACACTAATGGAAGAAGCATTATTTTTTTTCTAATTCTAATACTAATGCTAAGCCAACACTCCTAGAGTCCACTTTCGAAAGACATACACTTACTTGTTGAATTTCTGTAAAGCCTTGTGTGTCCAACACCTGTTTAACAATGTAATATATCAATGTTGTTGAATGAGTATGAATAAAGCAATATGTTGTCTATATATTGTCGAACAATAATTTTCTCCTTTTTACATAAACACCTACATACAAATTTGTCAAGGATAGAATACTAATCCTATACTGCATTTATTTCATACAAATATTACTGTCGCTTTGTTCGCTCTGTCCCTTGTCGTTCACACAGATTAATCAACGGCGATGAAGAGTCAATTGAATGTTCGCCAGGTTACGCGCTACCCCCACGCATTCATTTTTTTGCAAACATTATAGAGAGCGAGCAAAATATCGTGACTTACCGACCATTGTTTCTTGCTCACAAACATAATTTCGATAAAATCCACCTTCAAACAGCATTTTCACATATAAACAAGACTACCTACGTTTTACTGCTATGAAAACGAAAGAATTGATTATGAAATAATAATAGCGTTTCAAATAACTCACTACTATTATCGAAATAACATCTAATATAATCGGTTACTATGCTGATAAATAATTCAAATCCTTTGACTATTCAATCGCTTTCACTTTCGTTATTTTTGTCGATTGTTTTAGTGCTAAATGTATATTGTTGCCATAATAATTTGTTGAATAGCTTTTGATGCAGTTCGGTGATCAGATTGGTGATTAAAGAATTAAAACCAGGTATTTTATTATATAGGAAATTTGTAATCGCACTTTTGTAGTTGCACTTTAGCGCTTTGAATATGAATGTGAGCTTTTCGTTGTGGGGAAAGAATATCAATCCCTATTATCGCTGTGTATCAGTCAGGCAAAATTATATAAACTTCAGGGGCATTGTCTACTGCACAAAACCAGAGTTCATGCAAAAGACGACCTATCGTGACTGGTCTTTACGATCGTGGAGTAAGCTGTACTAATTTAATCTTAGCGATATTTTATTTTAGAAGAGAACAAAATAATCGTAATTCAGAACCAACAATATTTATATGATGATAAAAGATGAGAAATAGTTCAGAAGAATAAAGTCATTAATAATAACAACAATAACAGCAATAACAATAACAGTCTCAGCAATAACAATAACAGCCACAGCAATAACAGCAATAACAATAACAGCAATAACAACAACAACAACAACAACAATAACAGCAATAATAATAACAACAGCAATAACAACAACAGCATAAAGGAGAAAGCGAAAAAAGAGAACAGCAATAGGCGCGAGAAAATTCAATAATAACGAAAGTATGGAGAAGTAGCCCTCATAGAGTAACATCTATTAGCAATAGTATGTCTCATTATTATCTAAGGTATTTCACTTCAGTATCTATATTATAAGTCGATGGTTTTAAAAGACTGCTCGCCATGCACATTTGAACACAACGAGTTACTCAGGGATCCCTGGTTATTGGTGGTTTTGAATGTTGTTCTCATGATTTTGAAAAGTATTCATACTTTTTTATTGAGACGGCGTGATGATCTTTCCAGAAATTAATCAAAAAGTACTATTAACGGATGAATGCACAGATAGTCTTTCACCGATATTTAAATAAGATTTATATTGCGTTTAGCTTGAATCAGTGATGAATAATACCAAATATTCCAAAAAATTGCATCAGTATTAGGAAATTCACATCATGTATATTTATCACTATGATTAGATAATTAATCAACAGCAAATCTCTTCATAAATATGAACCAGCTATACCTATATAGTTATCGGTCAGATTGCTAAAACAAAAGCTTATATTAGTTAATTCATATTCACATAGAAACTGTACTATGGAAGCTTGAAATTCCCATTTATAAATACTAACATTATCAATACAGATGCAAAAAAAATGCACAATGTTGTGTAGATGTTGCGTCTTAAATAAAGACTCAAAACCGAGACAAATTATTTAACCATTTGAATACCAATAAACTAAAACATTATTGACAAATGAATAGTTAAATCTAGATATTGTATCAAGCATAGTCGTTTCCTATCTTTTTGGAAGTATGAATATTTCAAGACTTGATTCTAAAGGAATATACTATTTGAGCTCCTTTAAATTAGCTGTTTATGTATGTCATACTTTACTTTTATCTTTAGATGTATTGAAAATATCCACAATGCTAATAATATCAAGGAAATGCATAATAAGAAAACGAAGGCCAAACTGTAAGCAACGGCATGACAACTATTTACTTTTGTACTATTTGTGTTATAATGATATTTTCTCAATAGTTATTGCGGATGCAATCCAAGTTTGTATTTTTACCATAAATCAATAGTGAAAATGAATTGATTAGAATATTTTATTCAAGATATTAGACATATAAACATACATATATATCTATAAATCAATAAATATCATATTATCAAAAAGTCAATATAGCATGCTGTTTTATGTAAGTATAAGATTTTAGAACTTAGGCATCTTCTTCCATGTCTTTTTAATCATTTCATCTAGCTTATTGTCAGCATGAACACATCAGATAGCAAGAACGATACAATTGACGAATTAGTTCACATCAACATCCTTCACACACTATGCATAACCTATACTATTCAAGGACAAAAATATATTTCTTTTTAGATTGATTTTTTCTCTTTCTTTCGTATATTATTATTTATATATTTCTATGTCCTTGTATACGTAAATGAAGTTAGTTGTATTTTTATACATATATTATACTGTATTTACGTGTTATTTTCCTATATTTTGTATTTATTTCAAAACAACTCATTTCAGTGATATTGAGAGAACAGAAACAATAATGCAAACAGCAAAATATGCTTTATAACCATTTTCAGTTTTAGATTGTAAATATGCCTAAACGAATGTTTTTTTGAAAGTTGATTGTTTTCTATGCTCGATAAGCTTTCAGCTGTGAGCCAGAATGGCGACATCACTAAAAGTTCTTGCTCGACTGTTCATGCTATCCATACATATAATATCAGACATATACTCATCACACACGGTATTTTTGTGTATCATATAAATGGAGATAGTATTGTGTGATGGAGAATTCCAATTGTCGAATAAGAAAAACTTTAAGTGAGATTACTGCCATGATTCAGAGCTGCATCATCATCGTCTATCGGTAATACAGTGGGCGACCATTTTTAAAGCTTATCGACCAGAGAAAACGATCGACTTTCAAAAAAAAAACACGTTGAAGCATATCAACACTGTACAACTGAAAATGATTATATAGCATATTTTGCTTTTTTGCATTATTGTTTCTGTTCCCTCAAGATCACTAAAAATTACGCATTTTGAAATGAATACAAAATAAAACAAAATAACACGTAAATAAAGTATAATATATGCATAGGAATACAACTTACATCCTTACCTATACAATGACATAGAAATGTATAAATAATAATACAAGAGAGAAAGAGAAAAATAAAACGTTGAAAAAGGAATCTATTTTTGTCCACGGTAGACCCCATCGTCCTTCATTCCATCTGTTATTTGCATTGTATTGGTAATCAAGGTCAACGCTAATGAGCATGCATACAAAATTATATAAGATCGATTTTTAATTATCAAAGTTATGAAATAATTGTTTAGTAACAGAATATGTATCTTTTGTTGCTACTAATTCAAAAACTTTTGATACCTATTATGTTTTCTCTTTTCTTCTTTATTGAATGATAATATAATATTTTTTCGGAGTTATATTGAATTTTTGATTATTTGTGATCATCTTCAAAATTTTACTGTAAATCATATAGATGTAAATAAATCATAAGTAGCATTATAATTGTTAATGTTAGTATGTTTTTGACGACAACCATGAACACGACCATCAAGACTAATAAGTTATAAATTGTTATTGTTGAGATTACGCAATAAGTTGTTTTTCTTTATAGAGAAAAAGAATATAACCTTTTTTTGTGTTGCTGATAATTAATACAAACGAAATTGTACAACATGCACGTTTAATTGTCAAAATTATGAAGTAATTGTTTAGCAACAGAGCATATATATTTTATTGTTACTAAATCAAAAACATTTGATTTCAATTTATTTTCTCTTTTTTCTTTATTAAATGATGGTATAATTTTTCTCGAGAGTCATATTGAATTTTCGATCATTTACAATCATCTTCAGCATTTTATAATAAATCGTATAGATGTGTATAAATCATAAATATCATCATAATTGTTGATATTAATATATGTTTGATCACACCCACATCCTCATCAAGAACTTACTATGCTTGGTGGTCATGGTTATGGTTAAATATGCATAAACATCAATGATTATGATGATACTTATGGTTTGTTTACATCTATATGATTTACAATAAAATTCTGAAGATGATCACAAATGATCGAAAATTCATTATAACTCTGGAAAAACATTATGTCATGATTTAATAATGAAAAAGAGAGAAAACATAATTGAAACTAAAAGCTTTTAATTTAGTCACAGAAAGAGCTATATGTTCTATTGGTCAACAATTTTTTCATGTTTTTGTTAATGCACATAGATTGTGTCTATGTTTTGTAGCCGTGTAATTTTGTATGAAGCTTTGATTAAGAATAGGTCACGACAAGGAAGCAACTATACTTTGAATTGATTACGGAATTTTGGACAAATTTACACTGGCTGTCATGCACAAACGTTGGAAAGTGTTCAGTGAGAATCCATGTGAAGAAAAATGATACGAAAAATCGATTCTGAACTGATTAAAATCATATATCTCTAATCGATTATAATCAAACGTTAATAAAAAATATCGAAACTTTATTGATAATTCGGCTTAGGTTTTGTTAGAATCTATTTAAAATTGATGAGGAAGTTGATTATAATTGATGTAAAACATACAAGACTAGATTAAATCCTACCGCTTTTAATTACATGAAATTGATTTAAAAGTAATTTTTGCACAATTTTGAAGCGGTTTTAATAAAAAATAACCAGATTAGCTGCCGAAATTTCGATTCTTTTGATTATTTTTCGATTATAATTAATTAAAAATTGATTTTTTCGCGATTTTTATAATATGCCTTATTACATCGAAATTCCAGAAACTACGATGGAGATGCTGCCGATCGTGTTTCCTTCTGCAACGTTTGTTACTCATAAAAGCATCATATTTTTCAAATATTGTATTTTTTAACCTTGATAGCTACGTATTCAAAGTGGAACATACCTGAACCTTATCTATCTTCGTAAACTGGTTCACGGCGTTTCTTTTCATAGAGCGAAAAGGAATGGCGTTCAGAATATAATCTAGTGAAGGCGAATATTAGAAATCACTGAATATCCTTTTATCATTTAATATCATCAATACTCCATACCCATGGAAAAAACACGTGCTGCATTATCATATATTTTTCTTCTTTTTCTTCTCTTATCTGACAAGGTATTACGATCATGCTTTTGATTAATACTATATGTATTTTCATTGACAGTTCCAATGATCATTTATCTCCTTATCAAGTGATTGTAAACTATAATCAACAAAAAAGAAATAGTTTGCCCAACATGAACAAACCATCTTCGAATAAACACAAAATGCATGTTATTCATCAAAGATTGTTATGCTAACAAGGGAACATTCCCAGGTGTCCGAGAGCTTTTGAGTCGGGACCTTACGCATCTAATAGCCCATAGTGAGCTGTGTCTATGGTAACAAAATTTCGGGTTTCCGTCTTGTTTCTGGGGAGATACCGAGTTTCTAGTGATTTTTTCCTTTAGCATCCCACTTTTGGAACAAAGCCATGTGTTTGAATTTTGACCTGAAACTTTGCCCACATAAAGACCTCAGCTAGGCTAGCCTGCATAAAAAGTTTCAGAAGTTTTGGACAAAGTCGTTCTAAGATACAAAGATTTGAAAAAATGTATACTATATAAGGCTGTAAGGTGGAATAGGCTATAAGGAGTGAACACTATCAGAGGGTAAAGTTATAGACCGTAAGGCTCTAACGAGGTAAGATTTTAACGGTGAAAAGCAATAAGAGGATATGGCTATAAGGGAGAAACGCTATAAGTGATGAACGCTCTAAGGCGGTTGGGCTACAAGTGGTAAGGCTAGAAGCGCGTAACGCTAGAAGAGCTGTGTGAAATATAAGGCTATAAGACCGCAAGGCTATATTGGGTATTACTGATATAAGAATATCAGGCCATAGAGCTTCTATGTACATAATATCGAATGTCTCAGTGTGTGTTACCGAGTGACAGGTTAAAGTTTTGAGGTCGTACGTTAAAGAAAAAAAATACTGGCGTGCAATATACACGGGTTCTCGCTAGGATTCTTAATAATGTTAAATAGAATAGTTGTCATTACTAGAGTGCAACTGTCATTATTATGCAAGCATTCTAATTAGCAGAGAAAAATTTCTTCTTGGAAATAGTTTCATCAATACGGTCTAGATCAGTGTACTTCCTTTGGATACCGCCATCATTCATCTTATAAGTATTTCTGAGCATCTTTTAATTTAGGCAATTTAATGTAGTATCCTTCGTTCTCTTCAAATGATGATCATCTTCAAACCGTTGCGAGAAAATGAGAGATGAATGCATAATATTGATAAATTATGAAGTTTTTACTTGATAATTTACAGAAAATCGCTTGAGTTCTGTACTCAAGAAAAGTCAAAAGTTAATTATTGAGAAAATCTTAGAGAATCTTTCCTATAGTTTGTTGCAATAATCAACAAACTCATTTTTTCACTATTGTTCGGTTAACTGATTCTAGTAAGTGATTAATAATTAATTATAGGGGTGCCGATAGATGTAGATGAGGGTTTTTCTACGTGTCTATGCCCACACTACAGTCGCAAGCGCCCGTTTGAAGCTATTCACTTTTCATGTCACTAATTGCTTGGAGACCGAATAGTTTTCGCTGCTATGCAGAGAGCTGGACCAGTACTCTGAGGTTTTGCTGGAAGCTTTCATAACTTGATTGATTATCGGAAACTTTCTAAATCTACCTTAACTATTCTCGTGATATCAAAAAGCGGTCGTCATGATGATAAGACATTGGTCGGTATGATGAAAAGTTTTGCCGTGGCATTGCACATAGACATAGTTCGCTTCTAAAACCTTTTCATCTACATCCCGCAAATTCTTCTGTGATTCTAAAGCTTTTCATTCTTCCAGAGAACTAGGTCAATTGCGTAAAGATTCTGACACCAACTAGCAGATTGATAGGTTTTTTTAAGTTTTCACTGTCCTTCTTAAATATTGTATTGCGATCAGAAAGCTTTCTTTCTCATTAGTAAACATTCAACGATGGAAGACGATTTTTATCACTAAGTGCACCCATATTAGTTTTGCAAAGTTTTTTCTCCTTCTATTAGACATCTTCTTCAGATCTGAAAGTTTTCACTGTCATCTCGAGAGATATATCGGTACATGAAAGCGTTGCCTGGCTTCAAACGCATTGATTGCTTTCTTTTATGTTTTTGATATCCTTCTAAAATATTTTTCTATGAACACTATGGTGTCGCCATCACTCGCAGATTTTTACTGAAGGGTGAACTTTTTGGCCGTGGGTTAATCAATGATGGATTCATGAAGCTTCTTGGTTTTCCTCTCGACAATTCCTTTGATATCATAAAGTCTTCATTGTGATCTAGATGGATGCATCAGTATTAGTCTACAGAAACTGCCGATAAAATAATAAAAATAATTGATAATATCATCGTGTTCTTTAGTTCAGTTAGACTTTATTGAGAGAGGAGTTCTAACATGAAATAAAATAGAATTTCCAATATGAAACGAGAACGAATAACAGAAATCTTTTACTGAAGTCATACGAAGACAAGTCAAATATTTTAATCATTTTGATAAGTTCCTAAAAACACCGAATATATCTTCAAAAAGCAAGTAATAGATTGGTGCTGCTATTACATTTTTGACAAAAATATGAACTATGACAATTCTCTAATCACCATTTTTGATCCTGTATTAATTTGAATCCAATAACAGCTATTGATATTTATTAAAAAATGTATCAGTAAAGAAGATTCTGCACAAGATACGGGCTTAGAATAGTTAACGCAGAAAGCTATTTGTAGATTAATAGAACTTATTTCGAATTTCGATGAAGTTTTAATTAAATCTTTATCTCACATAGTAATTTTCACAAAGCCACTGATGAAATAATCGTTGAAATAGAATATTAGAGTCTCCAATACATCAAGAGTATGGATCCATCGATCAGGGGCAGTTTTGCCTGTGATGACGGTTTAGTCTCGTCAATGGCCATTGTAAGGCGAGCCACTCGACAAAAAATTCTGTTAGAGGCCTTCCATAAATCTGACGTGGTTTAGCTTGAAAGCGTCACAGAGAGCTTGGGGGTTCCTCATTTTTTTAAGAAAACTGCTTGTTCTATCATTATGCATAGCCAGAGTACATTTTTTATTGAATTTATAGACGCTGAAAAACTAAAAGTTTTGCTTTCTACAGGGTGTCCCAAAAATTTCGACCCCTCTCAGGAAATCGATGATATCTACAACAAATGTAGATTAAGTTATTGATCAAATTATGTCATTTTGTAGAGAAAGATCAGAACTATATTTTGAAAGAAATATAGTTCGAAATACTTGAATCTATAACAATGCTATGGTTCTTTTACTTATCGTGAGTAAAAATTTTTACGCTACATGTTTTTGAAAAAAATATATGCTTGTAACATCCGAAGCGACATATTGTTTTCTAGATATTTTTAAATAGTTCGATCGAGTTTAACAAGCTCTAGGAGAAGATGAATGTTTAAAGAAGTTCTGGTCTTATTTTCAATATAAAACTTGAAGAAAACCAGAAAGACTAATAAAAACTTCATGTGCAAAATATTTTCAACAGTAAGTTGAGCTTTTAATAGCTTCAGTTGGTTGACTGCTGAATCTGTTGATGTAGCTCGAAAATGTTATTTTCAGCTTCAGTGTATGACGCTGCATCTCGAGACATCAATTAATAATCGATCAAATATAGTTATTGAAAGTTAAGCATACTATCTCATGCAACATATGCGAGATTTTCGTTAATCTGCGTGGTTTCTTCCGAGTTTTATATTGAAAACAGGATTCAAATTTTTCTTGACATTCATATTCTTGTAGAGCTTGTCGAACTCTATCAAACCATATAAAAATATTTATTAAAAACATGTAGAAAATAATATTTCGCTCCATTTTAACGACTCAAACATTCGAGATTTTTGTTGTTTTTTCAAAAAATGTAGCTGAAAAACTTTCACTCGCGATTGGTAAATGACCATAACATTGCTATAGATTTATGTATTTCGGACTATGTTTCTTTTCAGAATATAGCTCTAATATTTCTTTACAAAAAGACATAATTTGATCAATAACTTCATCGACGTTTGTTGTAAATATCATCGATTTACTGAGAGGGGTCGATACTTTTGGGACACCCTGTAGAAATCCCTTAACAACTATTATGTATCTTATGATCTCTTATTTATCTATCTGTTCTGAAACTTTCGAATGGTACTGATATCTGTAGTACCGATGATATCGCTGTATATGTCAGAGTTGTAACCGGTAACTGTATATGACCGGTCTGGTTCGGTAAATTCTTTTGCTTAATTTGTTTCTATTCACCATTCAGTAATTTATATTCATCCTAAAGAGGGTCACATAGATACACCTTAACAAAGGCAGGTTAGCTATTTTACTTCTTTTCCCAACGTATTATGATAGTTCAAGAATGCATCTCGAAACGATTCAGAATTTGATAATTTATCAAAGAACATTTTTCATCAGATCCAAAATCATCCATTTTGCGTTGTTTATTTGTTTTAAATCTTTACGATTAACTGTCTATTATTGCTTTAGCAGGACCATCGTCAGTGTTTTAAAGCTTTCATGGTAGCACCTGGTATCATTTTAAAATTGTTTTTTATGCTATTCAGATGCTGTGATCACGTAATCAGTTCAGTTGAGTCTTTCATATAGTGATCAAGCGTAATGTTTTCGGGAACACCACCCTCTCTAATTGGTAACATTTTTTCAATGTTTCTTAATATCCTTTTTACAATACTCTACCTTACACTTTTATGGAAGAACTCGTACATTTTTGTTAATAAGAAAGTGTCTAAGCGTAATGCTCAGATATTTATGATTAGATGCTGACAATAAGCAGTCAAAAAAATATCCGAATAACTTTCTTGTAATTCGTACTCTTGATTTGCGCAACTAAAAGAAATAATGCCGTCTTACATTTACTATAGTCTGACGTTCTTTTAAAATGTCAGTTGTTCGACTTTTTCACATCGATATGTGCTGTTTAAGAGGAAAATCAAAATTCATCCATTTACAAAAAAGGGAGACCTTATCTGCAGTGCTCGAAAAATACATTAGTTTCAAGAGAAGGCTTCCGACAGATTAAAATAACGACTTAGATTACTGATTCTTATATAGAATAAAACGGAGAATGATGGCTAACCATTGATAATAAGGAAAACTCTTAGCTTCTGTTTTTATACAATTCAAGATAAACGAAAACAACTGCAGTTGTTCAGATACATTCTTGACAGTCTGTGCACATAAATAGGACAACCAAATAAACTAGAAAGAGTGAGGGTATATTTAAAAAGTACTGATTCACCTTCTCCGTGTAACAAAATCTGGACTGTCAATCATTTTTGTTGTTATTTAATAAGTTTAGTAGAGGTAGACAGCTAGAAAAAATAGTGATTAGAAAGAAATTCTGTCATTATAGACGCGGCACTAAGAAATTTAACTATATTTTGTGTAAAATTTGCTGAAAGAGAGAAATCTATACGGAATAAAATTGACCAACTCTTGAACATTTTCTTCTTTGGGGGCAAAATATAGGTAAAATAGGAAAATCAATCAAAATATAGGACAAATATTCATTGGACAAAAGTTATAGAAAATATAGATCGAATCTGATCTCAGTATATTACGAGTCGCGTTTATTTTTTGTCGAAACTAATTTATCATTATTGACGAAATAAATATTTTTGTTTTCGAATATATTTTATTTTATGAAGTTCCACAATTTTCGATCAACATCTATAGAAAATCAAAAGCTTGTTAGTGCACCGGCTGAAATATGAAACTCATATCAAGGCTGACTCAGAACTGTGGACTAGAGAGACTCAGCCCTCCCTACTAATCTCTAAGCTTCACCGATGATATTTTCGAAAGATGTTTTCTTTCTGATACAAAAATGTATTAGTTTTTGCCATGAAACATTTAACACAAAATAAGATATACATGCTAAAATGTTTCATTGCAATTTTGCATCAGAAAAAATACTTCTTTCAAAACTCTCGAAAGGAGGCTGAGTCCGATCCTGGCCCTCAGCCACTGGTCACAGATATTTTCATACATTAAACATTGCCTCACTATCACTAGTGCATATATTAGTACTTTGATTCTATACTGTTTCTTGTACTTAGTTTTCTTTTTGATCTTAAAATTACAGCCAAGGTTGTTTGTCATGCAAACTCTTATTTTTGCCTGTGTAATTATAAGTGATAGCAATGTTAAAATGATTGATTTATGCCTGTGGTTGCTAAGATCTGTAATGGAAAAGTAGTCACAAGACTTTGACTGAAAACTTATATTCACCACTTTCTTTGAAAATATATGTGAGTTCTACAGAACGAAATTTTCTTTTTTACTATTAATTCTGCACAGATCGATATTAAGGTTATCATAATGCATTGTTGTTTGCAATTAAATCCGTAGAATAAACATTATATTGAACAGACCGTGATTAAATTGGTTTAGCAAATGTCAAATGATATGTCAAAACTTTTAAAATCATTTGCTTCATATATATTTATATTTTAAAATTAGACAGCTTAAACTCAAACTTATTTTTTATGAAAGACATTTATCGATTGTAAATAATTAGTATTTCTATCAATATTAAGTTACTGTAATAAATTTTCAATATGATATTTATGTTTAGTTGAATGCCTTTTTGATTGTTCATTTTTTCCAATAAAATTACAGATTGTTGAATCAATTTTCAAATGTTGTTCATTATTTAATGTAAAAGAAGAATTTTGTGTTATTGGCGATATTTGATGACGTATCAGATCGGATATTCTTGATTCATTTGCATTATTTGACATGATCAAATGTCTCTTGTCATTCAAACTTGAACATTCACTTAAATTATCATCATTTATATCAATTGTATGATTTTTCGACGATTGATCAATAAGCAATTTTTGTTTTTTTCGAAATTTTGCTCGTCGATTTTTAAACCATACCTAAAATAAGAAAAAAATCTGTAACATAGTTCATTTTGATATGCTCTTACTTGTACACGAGCTTCAGGTAAATTAGTATAGAGAGCAAGTTTTTCTCTCATAACAATATCAGGATAATGAGTCTTAACAAAACATCTTTCTAAGGTTTGTAATTGTTGACTGGTAAAAGCTGTACGAGAGCGACGTTGTTTACGTGGATGTCGAGAATCAAGAAGAAACTCTATTATGTATTTGGATTCATTTAAAAAAAAATACAATGAAACAAAAAAAGAAAACAAATACCTGTAAATCGATCAGGTGATCCATGAAAAAATGGCGTTACACTAGCACTTACAGATGACATCAATGGATTGACAAAAGATGACAATGATGAATAATAGATTGATGCATATGGATGCATTTTTTAAAAATCACTTAGTGATCTTTCTCCTTGTATGTGTATGTGTTTTTCTTTTTGTTTTTTTTGCTCTTCTTATTCTTCATTTCATAAATCCTTTGTGCAATTAAAATCATTCGATAACATTTTCTCGGATTTAGATGATACTTCGAACGTGCTATCATTTAGATCTTTTCATTCACACAAATTAGTTTTTTTGTAATCATCAATTGATCATTCTATTTTGAACTTAAATGATGAACAATGACAAAAATACATTCGTTTTTGATCATGTTGTTATTATTATATAATTGGCTTTTTTTAACCAATGATAAACATATGAGAAGAGGCTCAACTTCTTATCATTGAGAGTTATGGGTGTCTTTGTTTTTTTTTTCTATCAAGAGAAAGAAATTATATATGCACTCTCTATTATTGATAATTCTTAAGCGTTGTTTGACACGTTTGCTCAACAATGAACTAAGGGATTGCTTTGACTTATTGAGAGGAATGTAGAACATATCAGAAAGAGATAAAGTAAAAAAAAAGAAGACAACGAAAAGAATGATAGAGAAGATTAACACTCAAAAGTTATTGAAAGATTTTTTTGATATTGTGAATTAAGAATACAACCATACAAATTCGATTAAACACGTAGATCATCACCCTAATAGGTCAATAGAAAACATTTAAAGACATTTTTCTGTTTTAATTAGAAGAATCAAACCATTCAAAAGTCATTCATGATAATTGACATGTTCTCAGTGTTGTTGTTTTTTTCAATGTACTAAGTCTCAACATAAGTCATTGTAGAATGTGGTATTGAGATCAATCTTAGATTGACCTATACAAATCTTGGATATTAATACATCCAAGATTTAATAATACTTATGAGTAAAGTTCCCCAACTGATTAAACGCTTTTGAGTCGAGACTACATGCATTATGTAGACCCAAATGAGCTATGAATAACCTGAAAAAAGTTCGTGTCTTTAGCTTATCACTCCGAAGATAACATATTTTAGGGTATTTTTTTAATGAATGCCGTGGTCTACCTCAACGACACCAGAAAAATAGATTTTCCAATTTCGACTTGACTAAAATAAGAAAATCGAATCTGCTGGGGTAGATGAGCGATGTAAGAAATACTCTCTTACTGTAATTCTATTTTAGGATAGGAATAATGAAAAGATCTGAAACTTTCAAAAGAAACTATTCTCGTTAAGGCGTGTCTGTATGCAAAATTTTAAGAAGGAATTCGAAAATCAGCTTTTCTTCTGCATCTGAGTGGAGCCACGACATTTATTCAAAAACATACTGTAAAAGTGCATTATCTCCGCAGCAATAAGTACATTGCATGAGCTCTTTCACGATATTCATACCTCATTCGGATCTACATAATGCACGCAGTCTCGATTCAAAAGTCACTTATCAGTTGAGATACTTCTTTTATTAATAGAAATTTAGTTTGGACTTTGAAACATGTCAAGAATGAAGCATCTTATATTTAAACATAAAGACATGGCAATTTTTTATTCTTATTCATAACTGACATTTACATCATAGCTCGAAAACATCGTATCTTCATCGTTTAATATTATTAATCGTTTAAGTACTACTCAGTATATTGTGTTTAGTGCATAATTATAAATATATATACGTATATCAGATGAGAGAAGTATTTTCAATGGTATTATCTTGGAGCGTTTATTAATAATGAAATCGTAGAATTGATTTTACAATTCAATCTAGATTTGAATTGTTTCATTGAACATTTTTATTATTTTAAGGCAAAGAATTCTCATACTTATATATGTAATTATTTTTAGAAATATATTCCTTGACCAGCAAGTATGATAATGATTTATGAGAACATACAATAATGCAATTTTTTTCGTCATTTTATTATGTGTTTTTAAGTTCAAGACTTCAAGGTTTTTTGAACAAAGTCATATTTCAATAAAACTTGCTTTACAAGCACTCAAGTAACAGCAATTTACTATTGAGTTACTTCAAGGATTTTATGTTCTTTTATTTTATCTTGAATATAAGCATAAAAAACAATAATGATATTTCATTGGGTATTTGATGTATCATCTGAATTTGTTGTTGGTAGTTGTAGCTGTGGCTCCATATCTTGTTTCTTTTTCCTCGATTTTTGTTGTTGAATATTAGTACCGCTACATTTTAAACAATCATTCATTAACTTTAAATGACCTGTTATTGGATCTAATTGACTATCAGTACCAAAAAGACCAAGACATGTAATTGATCCACTGGCGATTTCAGTTCGACCTGCATCACGAATGATTGATGCAACAACAGATTTATTTACGGATGCACGCTGTTCAATATCAAGTAGCTCTTCAGAAGAATCACCACGAACAACAATTTTTCTTTGACCACTAATGCGCCAAAAATTTATAGCCATCAGACGTCTATCAAGAATTTGTTGATATAAATCAACAGCAGCATGTGCAACTTGTGCTGCAATCTTTCCGGAACTCATAGAAAGTGAACCATTAACAATAAATAACATTTTATAGTTCATCATGTTTTGATCAGTTGTATCACTATCAGTTGGTATTACATTCTGAAGAAAAAATAAATTATATCTACAATTAAGTTTAATTTAATGAAATATGATAATGAATAATATATTAACCAACAAAGCGATCATAAATTTTAATTTGATGTTTAAAAGTCAATTCAATAATGTTATCTTTTTCGGCTATGAAGAATTAATTCTGATTGTTTTCTAAATAATTGAAATAGTCGCGAAAAACAAACAGCACTTTTCTTGTCTTTTTTTTCATATTAATGCCATGATGATGATGGTAAACAATGATATGAAGAAAAGAAAGAAGTTGAGGGACAATTCTCAATGATAGCCACATCGAATATATTTTCATAAATCAGAGAAGAACGATAAACAGCAGAAAATTACTGATCAACTCTAATTCCTGGATCATTCATGATTTTAAAAGAATGATTTTTGAGCACTAAGGCTACCGATTCATATGAAGTTTTTACTACAGATAGAGCACCTAAAATAAGGGCACACATATTCAAGGACAAAAATTTTAAACGAACATTACGCGGTTTTTTTCGAGAGACTAACCTTCCAGAGGACCATATCGAGTCTGCTTACGACCTTCATATAACTTTGTTTGATTCTGCTGAAAGAAATACGTTAAGGTTCAGATCCTAAACCTGAGTGCTAGTGTTGAGGACTCTATAAATCCCGAGAGTAAGGTCAAAAACAAAAACGGTCAATTTCACCTCTAGGAAATATTTCCAAGTATCTGCACTCGAAATTTTAGTCTGTTCAAACAAATTTATAGGGGAGTCATAAGCACACTCGACGTAGTCCTATAAAAAGCCGGAGTTTTCTGGAAAACCCCAGATACTCTGCTTAAATTTTTTTCCTCTAATGCATATCTCTTTATTTTAAAAGAAGATGAGACTTTATTCAATAATATTCTTGAAGGAATATAAATATCCAACCTACCGATTCATAACATACTTGAGTGGCCTGTTCTACACTAGCTCCATTAGTTGATGCCACAGACTCTGTAGAAAAGGAAGGCGATTCGCCAAAAACAACAGCCAATGCATCTTCCAAACTTCGATTATTAACAATTCTCAAAGCCTGAAATTGAAATTTTCCTGACGAAAATATGAAAATAACAGAAAATAAGAACCTGTCGAGCATCTTCCCGATGAATACCCATTTCCATTAAACTCTTAAGAAATTGTTCATTGACATCACTGGTCGAATAAGAAGATGCAGCAGCAGCTGCTGCTGGAAAACCTTCTGCCATAGTGATTATTAAACAATCTAAAATAACTATATCGTCTTTGATTGGTTTATTTAAATAGATTATTCATGCTCAAATATGATGCAATAGTGTCGCTTTTCGATGACGTCATCTTTATCATGCATAAAATGAAAATAATTTTTATCGAGTTATTATTAAAATTTGAGTACTTATAAATAGACAAACACGCATACTAAGTCAACATAGTGTAAAAACACAAACGAGAATAGCAACCCACAATGTTCGGACTTGAATATGTGCACGATAAAATATGGAATGATGATGAATAATAAGCAAGAAAAAGCAGAAGAAAAAAACAAACAAAGCAATCACATGTTTTTGTATAGGTTCAGATCTTTCAGAATGAAAAAGAAACTTGAATTTATTTGGGCGGAAGTGCCGTAGATCGATACCGGGCCGATTTCGGTTTATCAACATTTAATGATGGACGTGGAATTTTCGATTGAAATGCTGTTGTAGTTGTTGGTGTTGTTCCAGTAGTATTTAATGTCGGTGGTGGTGATGGTGCCACAACAACAGATGGTGAAATACCTCGTCTTATTGTACCTGTTCGATTTCCATTATTTAGTTTTGGACTAGAAACAATAACTGGTTTATTAGTTGTCGCCGCAGCAGTTGCATTGGCAAATACATTTGATAGACGTGGTCGACGTGCTACTACGGATGCTGGTGACTGTGTTCTTACTGTTTGTGGTTTAGACGTTGGTAATTTTGCAGTAACTGCAGAAGACGTTTTTCGTTGTGGTTGTGTTGGATTTGTTTTTGTAAATAAAGAATTTATTTTACGCGATAATGTAGAACGTAATGAATCAGCTGGTTGAGTAGTAGTGATAGTAGTAGCAGTAGCAGCAGTATTAGTGGTGGTATTTGGTAGAAAAATTGGTTGTGTTAAAGTTCTTGATGGACGTTTTGATATAGTCATAACCCAATCTCGTGCACTGCTTTTAGTTGACTGCATACTAATTATAGATGTATTTAATTGTTCTTCAATATTTGCTGGAATAGCTTCGGGTTTATAAACTAAACGAAAAGCAAGGGGAGAAAGTTTTTCTACTTGTGCCATTATACGATCAAATAAATTAAATGTTATTGGAGTAAATGTTAGAATTAGAGCATCAGGAGATTGATAATAACGTTGAAGAATTTCTTTTTGTTTCATAAAATGATAAAGCCAATTAATGAGTTCATTTTTGCTAGAATATAAAAATTAAACAAAAGAAAACAAAAAAAATTATTTACTTTAATAGTGCAAAAATAAATGCTTGAAATTTATAAGGCCAATACGCTGAAGCATTCTGAGCAATTTGTTTAGCTTCATAAAATACTTGAAGAGCTTGTCCTGGAAGAGAGAAAAAAGAAGAAATTAAAATTTTCAAATGATTATTTATTTATTTACCATGATCAATCGATGTTTCAATTATTTTCCATAAAGTAATTTGTTTAACTAATGGAAGATCTTTTCGTTGTGGTTTAAGACCATGTTCAAGAATGTTTTGAAGAGTTGTACATAAATCATTTTTAAGTAATAAGTCAAATTGAATATGATTTTCATTAGTAAGAAAAAATGTCTAAGGCAAAAAAATAAACAGTTAATGATTAATTGCATTAAGAGTATTTTTACTTTTCCTGATCGTTTTATTTCGAATATGCGTTTAACAATACCACTAACTATTTCTAAAAGACCTAAATAAAATAAATTATTTGAAAATAATCAATTAATCTTTTTGTTTCTACCATCAAGAAATGGATCATTTGTTTGAATTAATGTTGTTGTTGATTCGTTCATAATTAATGCTTGCTCAGGAATTTTATTTTCTTTATCATTTGAAGATGTCATTTTTTCAATTGTTGAATTAATTTCATTAGTATCGATAATAACAGGTGTTACAGAAGATTCAACAACAGTTGGTATAATATTCACGTGGGTTTTTTCCATAATAGTTTGATCATCTTCATCTACTTGTTCTGGAGCAAGACTATCAGTTTCTTGTAAACGAAATTCATTTGGCGGACTTTCCGTAAATGAATGTAAATGATGAACACGATCGACAACAATAATATCAGCTTGAAAAAACAAAAATAAAAATTTCTCACATGAATCAGATAAAATACACATTTTTGAAATAACTTACTTTGACATCGACGCATATCACCATAGCGTAGTGTAGTTTTTTTTGTTAAATTTTCTTGATTACCATGCAATGCTACGGCTAGATGATTATTATTTGATGTTTTATAATTATTGAAAGTATGTATTTCTGGTGCTGGATCAAATTTAATAGCTGGATTACATGGTGAAATAAGATGTTTAGCAATATTGTCGGAAAAACTAACACTTTTTTTCGTTTGATTTTGTTGTTGTAATGATGTTAGATCATGATCAGAACGATGTTCACGAGAAAAATCTTGTAAAACATAGCTATTTATATCATTTGATGAACCAGTAGTAGGAATATTTGATGGCCAAAGATTATTAGGACGACCTACTGGAACATCAGCTTCTGAACAACGACGTTTCGTTGTAGGAGACGATGAATCCTAAATAAAAAAAAGCTGCTAGTGCGATTACTGCAGGATTAAAATTTAAAACACAATGTAGCTGCTGTTGCTGATCGCAGTGATATATTGAAGCGAGCCATTATTGAGATACAATCTCATGGAAGTTTGTCATAAAATTCGAACCGATTTCATATATGCTTACCACATCTCTTCTTACCCTATCGCTTGTTGGTTGAGGAATAGTTAATGCAGGTGCAGGTGCGAGTGATATTCTGTCTTGTAACATAGCTTGAATATCACATGAATTCGCTCTGGGTCCATATTTAAGACAAGATTTGAGATTTGATGTTTGTTGTTTTTGTCCTTTAGGAAATGAAGAAGGTGGTGGTAATTTCATTTTAATTATTGTCGGCGCTTCATTCGATCCATTAATAACTGCTGATGCTGGCACAGCAGCGAATGTTTTACGTAATTGTGGGCTATAAAAAACGCCTAAAGGTTCAGTTGAATGTTTACTGTTTTTATAACGTTTTATTGATTTAAGTGTACGTGGTCGTTCCGATTCTTGTTTTTGTTGTTGTTGAGTTTCTGTTGGAGAGAATATCATATAGTTAGTATTGGTAGGAAGTGAAGAATTAGGTGGCGTTGATGTTGGCGGTAAAGGTGATGTAGTACGAGATCGAGGTAATTCTTTCGAATATTGAGAAATAAAGGCAAGATCAGGAAGAGATTTATGAATGGATGATGATGAGATAGGTACTGGCGATGGACGTGAAGGGACAGCAAGATGATGAGGTGAGTTTGAACCAGTAGGTGTCTGGAGATAATTTGTTGTTGGTGTAGGTTGAAAACGACTGTTCATTTGACTGCTTGGTGAAGAGTCTAATATAATAGATGTTTGTATCGCTTGATCAGTACTTGAATTTGTTTGCGATGATGGTCTATCTGTATGAATTTGTCTTTTATGATAATGAGATGATTTCGGTTTTTCTGTTATCATTTTTTCACCTGATATTGTCATGCTATCAATATTATTCGGAACCGTTGAATCACTTTGTTGTCGATAAAATTGAAAAGCACTACGTGGTGATGACGTTGATGTACCTATTTGTGATTTTTGTTGAAAGATTTTATAAAGACTTAATGGTGATGGTGGTCGAGTTTCTTTTGGTTCCATACCAGATGTTGTTCGTTGACTTTCTTTCATACGCCTCCATGACGCTGATGATGATGAAGATGTTGATGAATTTGGTGAGTTATTATTAATTGGTAATTGTTGTTGAGGAGAAAATGATGTTGGATGAGATTGTGAACGAACAACTGTTGCTTGTTGATCGATTGTTGGTGGTATTGGTGTTTTATTTTCACGTTGTTCCATGGATTGTTCTAATGCATTGAATGATGACCGCATTGACCAATCATTCATATTATTTGCTGCAGTTGGAGATAAACCATCATCAGAATAATTTGAACTTGATTGTGAACTAGAAAAAAAATGTTCATTTCAAAAGTTGTTTTCGATTTGAAAATTGTTATTTTACTCTGTTGTTCGATGTTTGGGATGACGATGACGATGATGATGATGTTTATGCCGATGAGACCTATCTTTTTTTGATTCAGTTTGTGGTGGCTTATCAGTGCTAAATGTTAAACGATAATTAGCTCGTGTATCATATTGATCATCCCATGTAAAACCACCATCTTGATCATTATATAAACTTTGATCATTAGCCGGTGGTGTTTGTTGTTTTTTAACATCACTTTCGAACAAATCACGATGATTCAAAAGACTATCCATAGATAAATTTTCATTATTATAACCACCTATAGTACTTGTATTATTAGTTAATGCAATACTTTTAACAAGAAAATTATCATCTGATGGATCATCAATAGCCATTGTTTGTGATGTAACAACTGAAAATGATCTTGTTATAAGTTCTTGTCTATTACGATCACTTAATATTTCATCAAAATTATCTAAATCGAGTGTATGTTTTTCGAGATTTTTTATGAGTTGTTCAACATTTTCAAGATGAGCAGCAGATGAAAGTAAAATGGGATTAATCGATGAATCGTTCATGTTTGCAGTTTGTCTACTGTTGCTTCTTATTTTGTATTTTAATTTAACGATTGTTCGGAATGGCAAAATGGAATGACATGAGAAGAGATGAGACCACTGGTCTAGAATACAGAAAAAATGTTTATCAAAATAATATTCATTTCTATTCTGAAATAGAAAAATAAATTCATTCTTCTGAGATGGCTACAGAAAACGAAACAATAATAAATATTGTATATTCTTAAAAAAATAAATACTACATGTGAAAGTTGCCAAATATAAGAGAATACTTTTTTTAATATACAAAAGTTTTAATCAAAATCAATTAAATTTGATCCGTTCGTCTCTGATGAAGAATAAGAATTTTGTTGAGCAGGATTATTAGGCTTTGAATTCAGTTGAGTATTGATTTCATAATTTGATTGAATATTTTTCAGCATATTATTCACATAATTTGTTGGTATTGTTTCAGAAATCGATGGGTGACGATCAGATCTATTCATATCTGAATGAAATGTCATTGACTTTATTTGATTTACATTGTTTGAATTATTAAGTGGATCGAATTGTTCAATAAGTTTATTGATTTCTTTTTGTTCTTCATTGTATTCATGATGTGGATCAATAGGTTTATTATTAAATGTTTGAACTTTATACTGAAGTTCATTTTGTAATTGTTTTATTTTTGAATTTATTTGTAATGTTGTTGAACGAGGAGTTTCAGGTGTTTTATTTATATTTAATTCCATAGGACGTGGTAATAATGGATTCTAAATAAATGAAAACATGAAAAAATTAAATTAGAATATGATTGTACTTCATCAATATTAAAATCAATTAATTGATTGGTTTTATCTTGATAAAATTTAGGAGTTGAATAATGAAATAATGAAGGTGATCTATTAAATATTTGAATATGATTCTATCGAAAAGGATTACCTTTATTTTTTTCTTACTTATCACTTGAATAATTTGATGGGTTTGACTGGAAGAATAAGAATGTAGAAATTATAAAAAGACTTTTTTTGCATTTATTTTACCTGTTGAACTGTTTGATGATTTGTTTCGACCTGAATAAAAATAATTTAGAAGCTTAAAAGTTTAATAGAAATTTTTACTAACTATATCGTCAGTTTTTCGTTGAATAGTATTGTTTATCTAATACAAACGATTTTTTTTCAGTATTTTTATGCGAAATTGTCAAGAACTCACATCAAATGACATGAAGTGAGCTTTTACGGATGAACTTTCATTCGTAACTCGTTCTTCAGGTTTATTTATCTATTAAAACAATTATCAAACATTTTCTTGTGTTATAGGTTGTAACTTACCACAGGTTGTAACTTTGCAGCTATAGTTTGTATTTGTTCAATAAGAGGATTAGTAGTCTAGAGAAAATTTTTTATTTCTAATTATTGAAGTGATATGGGTCAGCAATATCAGTAAAACCAAATCGAAACATTTAGGTAAAACTTTATTCGTTTTATGGATGAATGATTCTTTTCCTTTTAAATATATTAGTGCTCGTGTTTCTAATAGTGTTACCTGTTACATGCTATGTAACTTACTTTATCCGGAATTTTGTTGATTCTTTTGTTGACATTAGGCTAAAAGAAAAGAAATTAATTATTCATTGAAATTTCAGGTTTTTCAATTAAAGACTAATTATATTCGTAATAAACTATCGACTACGCTAGATCACTTAAGCAGAATAGTGTGTAATTGATCTGGTCATCGTGCTTTAAAGCCATCAAAACCCGAAAATGTCTTGTTTACGCATTACTCTTTTTGCAATTACTTAAATTCATTTACAAACAACTAAATGGTTTTTTTCCTCCAAATATATGATAGCATCATTATGTTTTGCTTTCGTTTTCATATTGAATTATTATTGGCATCTAAATATAAGGCAAGTAAATGTTTTTTGAATAGCTGTCGATAGGAGCAAGATAAAGATGCGCAGATTGCACTATTTACAAGAGGACATCGGAGAGCATCAAATCAGCTCAATTTTGATTGCTTCAACGGTTGATCGATGAAGTACATTTTTACAAGATTTTGGAAATGGTTTTCGAGAAAACTATCTCATCATATTTCGACTCATCTTGTGGTTATTCGATAGAAAAAGATTGTTCTTTTCTGATCCATGCATAGTTGACGTCTCTAGCATATTCTATTCAATAGTTATAAGGGTTTTCCAGATATCTCGATCACGGCCTAACCACCTTAGAGCACTTAGAAAAAGTGCAAGGAAAGAGTAATTCATCACATTGAGTCGAGTAGTAATGCTTGTTTTCAGTTTCAAAATTATCTAAAACCATGATTTCATGATTTTCGAAATCTCAAATTTTTGCTGCGACATTGTGAAGAGTTGGAATTTCGAAAGTCTTGTAATAATGACTTGAAATCGTGTGGAAACTAAAAAGAAACATTGCCACTCGACTCAGTATGATGAATTATCCTTGTCTTGACCAATTTCGAAGTGCTCCACGATTATTAGGCCAAAATCGAGACCATCGCAAAACCCTTATAACGCGTGAAAAAAACATGTTAAAGACGTCAGCTTGCATGAGTCGCGAGAGAACAATTTTTTCTATAGAACAACTATAACATGTGTCGAAATGCAGTGGGATAGTTTTCCAGACAACCATTTTCAAAATATCCTCACAGAAACTTACTTAATTCGTCAACTGGTGGGTCAATCAAATTCAAGTTGATTTAATGGTTTCCTATGTACTCTTTTAAATAGTGAATTTTGTAGGTCTATGTCTTGCTCCTATCGAAAGTTATTTAGAAAACATTAAACTTTAATATATTTGGCGTCGATAGTGGTATTTAATTATGTGTTATTGGGTTATAAACATTACGAATATCACACAATGGGTAATTTCTATAGAGCACCTAAGCATGACTTATTTTCTCTCAAAAACCAATTTTTTCATACGAATATTAATTTCCGGTACTCAATAAAAATATTGCTCGGAAAAAAATAAAATTCGTCAAAGAACACTTTCAATGTAAGATGCACCAAGGGCCTCTCATCGTAAACTTTTGTTCGAAAACTTTTTATTTTAATAATTAATAAATAACACATTATTCGATGCAACTTTTCGTGCTGATTCCAAATGTATCCTTATTTTTCTCTTGAAGTACTTCGACGAAAAAAAACGAGAAAGACTTTCAAAAAGCAAAAGTTGTTTTCAAAACCTGTATCTCCCTCCACAATAGACATCGGTGTGACTGTGGCTCGCGAAAATTTCATAGCTTGTACTAATGAGATCTGCTACAAAGCGAGAAGCCACACTAGTAATATGCAAAAGTGCATTGACTCATATCATTGAAGTTGTCGTTTACTTGACAAGTAAAATAACAAGAAAATAATGAAATATTCTGATTCGATGAAGAACAACGTGAATCATGTTCTCCACAGCTGAAGGATGAAATCACCAATGCTTCAGATGAATGTGTCATTCTTTATACTGACTCACTTGCGATTTTTAACATACCAGCTGCTATAAATTTCTTCCAGCGTGATTTTGCTGCTGTTGGTCTTACTCTATTCAAATCACATCATATAATGGTGTCAGATTTGATTACAAGATCTCAAAAGAAGAGTTTGAGTTGGTTTTTAATATTAGTCATGACTGTGAGTCACACCGATCTCTATTCTACAACTATTTATACACCTTTATGCTAACTGATTCGAGGCGTTAGACAGAAAAATATTCTGTGAAGGTTTCATAGAGTTTGGAATTATTCGAAAGTATGCATACTTTTTCCAACAGGGTAATTGTTAAAACAAAGTTTTTCATATAAAACAATAGAGCAAGAGCTCTACGATTTATTCCGTAAATCTTTCTACTTTCTTTAAAATAATTTTTTAAACCTGAAATTTTGCTCTGGCTAAAGTATATTTGATATTATTTAAACCCCAAAAAATATGACTTTCATTTTTTCAATAAATGTTTACGTTGTTGCCACTGTGTATCTGTTCGACTATCAATAACTGATCGATAAATCAAAAAAAATTGTCCAAAAAAGATCTAGTTCACTTCCTAAAATGTATTCAAACTTTTCTTTCATACGACTTACTGTTTTTAATTGTTTGCTTTGTTCAAAATTTTTTACTTCAATATCAAATTCATCAATATCAATATCAGGATGACGTTGTAGATAAGTTCGATGCCGAGAAAACTTAAATTAACAATAATCAAATGCATAAAGTTGTTGTTTCGTTATTACTTGTTCAAATATTTGTGTATTAACGACGGAAGACATAAACGTATACAAGTCAGATTTAAGATATTGTCTCAAGTAAACATTTCTATCAAAATCTAATTGTTCATTTATTATTACAAATCCACTTGCATAATTTCCTGTTAATCAAAATCTAAAACTTTTATTAATCAAATGTGTCTTACTAACCAAAAATAAATGCCATAGCTCGAAGAAAAATTCTTGCTAAGTGATCTTCAATAAATTGCGATGATTGTTGAATATCTTTTTTCATATTACGTATCAAATGTTTAGGAAATAAATTTACATCATCATATTGAGATTCAATTCTTCTATCATCAATATTTACTATTACTACATCACCTAACTCCTTTTTATTCATTCTCGAATAAATACTTGAATGTATTCCAATAATATATGGTGCTGTACATTGTGCTGTCCATGTCATAGATTCGGGAAGAATTGGCAAAAAAATACTTTGCCTGAATGAAAAGAGAAAATATATTTATTTGTTTTTTTTTCTTTTTGTTTTTAAATCAATATAATTCTTACCAATGCATTGGATTAATTAAATGTAAACATCCACAAGTACATGCTAAGAAAACAAAACTTATAACAATAAATTTTCATTGACTATTAAACTAACCAGTTAAATGAGAAAGTTTTGATGAGATAAATAAAATTCTTCTCTCAAAAATTAGATGTGCAAAAAGACGTAAAATCGTATCTGGACCCAATCGAGAAAACATTATTGTAAAATTGCTCTAGAAAATAAATTTCGCTTTTTGTTTTTTACTGGTCATCTTATTTCAAAAAAATATACATTAGATGATATTGATGGAAGTTTACGTTGATCAGGTCGAGGATAACTATGAATCTACATAATTTCAACATAAATTAAATATTCAACTATATTCGATATACTTTTGAAAGATTAGTAATCTCAATAATTTCTTTTGCTCCATTTTTGTAGAACTCTTCAATTGACATTAATTTATAATTATACAATGATGATAAAAATGCTTCAACTTCTGCGACCTTGAAAAGAAAAACAAAAATAACCAAATTGCAGCATGGCAATAAAAACGTACTGATTGTGTGTTAATTATTTGTGATAAATCATTAAGAATGTTACAAAATATCTCAAACCATGGATAATAACTATCGTAAAAAAGTTTCATTTATCTCAAGGGAATTAAAAAATATGCTTACCTGAGTATGCATAAACAAGTAGATTCTCGATTAGATCGACGACAATATCCAAAACGGAAAATTAAACTTGTTGAATCAAGAACAACAAATGTAAAATATTCACTTTGATCATCACTAGAAAAAAATCATCTATTTTTCCATACTTATCTTTTTTTAAAAAAAAATTCTCATACGATGGTATTTGACATGGATATGCAAAATTAGCTGCTGTTTTGAGTATTTGATCTGAGAAATCATTTGGATATTGAATTAAAATTGCAGGTGCTAAAATAAATTTATCTTTTACTTTTAAATATTTATAAAAGTAGACCTACGCTCGTTATTGATCGGTTGATGAATTTCAAGAAAAACTTCAAAAAGGTGTTCAGGAGATTGTCTAAATGAGAAAAATACAAAAAAACGATGAAACAAATCATTGAATTTATCACTTAATACGAGATTCAATTTCTTTTGTTACTAAACCAGAAGCCATCTATATAAAAAGTAGCATGTATTATTGTAATCAACAGTTGTTAGTTCAGGTATATTTTTTACCTGTTGACGTTGAGTTTTCGTGATAAATCACATACCTTTCTCTACCTAAACAAAAATTCTCATTGGACAATTCATAAAAGCCAATAAGAAAATAGCTTGAAGACTCTTGAAAGGAAAGAATTTATTAAAATAAATATTTTTTAAAATGAATTTTAATTCTTAAAGAATTTTACAAAAAATCATGCAAACTTTTTTTGGACAGAATAGTGATCAGTCATTACAGAGAATGAGTAATGGCGGACATCTGTAGCACATCGTAGCGTAACAAGTTGTGACACGGACTCTTATCGGACAAACTATAGTGAAATAAGCAAATGCTCATTGATTGGTCTTTTGATTTTTCAATGAAGTTAGATATAGCTCTAATATCAATAAATAGAGCATATTTTTCTTTATCGAACTGTATTTTTAGTTTTTTTTTAAAGTGGCATGTAAAAGTAGAAAAAAATAGAGGGCACTATTGTACAATGTCGGCATTGTTGCTTGAAGAGAATTGAATTCAACGTCAAATAGTACTAGATCACTCCTCTGATATTTGTCTTGGCTATTTTTGTTAAATATGAATTTAGCTAAACATAATTGTCTCTTGTACAGCAAGCTAATAGATGATGTGCGACCTAATATTATGTGTTATGAAAAGGCACACTACACGATAAATGTTTTCAAACAAAGAAAAATGATCTCATGGATGGACCACGTATAAGTTATAATGGAAAATGTTAAATGCAAAGAAAACTGCCGTCTCCTATTTATTACAATCTAACAGTTCTATACATCAATATTTATCGTCCGTTGTTCTCACCAATGTCAATTAGAAGATACAGATATAGACAGATTGACAGAAAGTTACCATATGAGTTAGACTTGAATAGTTTCAATAAGAATCATGTGAATATATTCAAATTCCCAAATGAAATGTTACTTACTATTTGGAATAAATTGAACATATTCGATGCTTTTAATTCATTTACTGATGTTAATGAACGATTTGATCGATTAGTGCTTCATCTGCTTCGCATCAGTCATCTTGATATGACCATCAAATCATCATTTTATCATATCTCTTCAATAGACAGTCCAGTTTTCCATAGAATTTGGAAAAAATTCTTCTCTCGAATTCATCATCAATTTAATAAGCTAACTGTTGTACTGTATTCAAATTAATATAATATTATTTCTGTGAAGTATTCTCAATTTTTCTTTCGTTATCATTGATTAATTTTCCAAAAATACTTTTTCAATATTTCACAAGTATATTATTTTATCCTTTGTATAATTAATAAAATCATGAATTTATTAAACATATTTATAATTATCTTTGCTTTTTAAATTAAATGAGATTAAAGACTTCATCGTCTTTTTTTTTCAAGAATAAATTTTGTACGTATATTAATATTGATATTCATGATGAGGCAATAACAAAATGATCTGATACTCTTTCAAAGAAATTTCTTTTAATATTATCTTTAAGTAAAGCATTAATCAATTTAATTTTTTGTCAATTATTTTGTAATTAAAACTTACCGATTTGATTTTCAAATCGATCATAAAAAAAATGCATGTCTAATTGTAACTAACAAGGGAACATTTCCAGGTGTCGGAATGCTTTTCAGTCGGGATTTCGCACATCTTGTAGCCCTTAGTGAGCTCTGTCTATGGTAAAAAAGTTCGTGCCCATGCCTTGTTCTTAGCGAGATGTCGATGTTTTAATGAATTTTCTCACTAGGACCCTACGTTTCCAGTGCAACCATATTTTCGAATTTTGATATGAAACTTTGTCCACATAAAGTCCTCAACTAGACTAGCTTGTAAAAACAAAATTCAGAATTTTTGGACAAAGTCTCTTCGAGATATGAAGACTTCAAAAAATGCATTCTGTATATACTATCAGATGAAAAGAGCCTATTTCTTGAAATCATCATATCCTGAAGAGACTCCGTCGAAAAATTGTGAATTTTGTTTTTGCAAGCTAGTCTAGTTGAGGACTTTATGTGGACAAAGTTTCATATCAAAATTCGAAAACATGGTTGCACTGGAAACGTAGGATCCTAGTGAGAAAATTCATTAAAACATCGATATATCGCTAGGAACAAGGCATGGGCACGAACCTTTTTACCATAGGCACAGCTCACTAAGAGCTACAAGATGCGCGAAATCCCGACTGAAAAGCGTTCCGACACCTGGGAATGTTCCCTTGTAAGTTGAATATCAATGTCGCGACTGTTGATGATTACTTTTATCGTCTTGATAGTCGTCTCCGTTGTTTATCAACACTGATTATGCATGTTAAAAAATTTTGGGTGTTGGCTTGAGTATGAACTGATTGACATTTCTGCGCATGGTATTTCCACGCCGACTTTTCTGGGCCTGACACTACCGTGCCGGTACTTACGCACAAAATGAAAAGTTCTTATTCCGTTCTGATTGTGTTAAATTGCGTGTGCGAATGTGAAGATGAGCGGGTGTGATTAGTACGAATCTGGATGTAAGTGAGCGGAAGTGTTGCAACTGCGGATGTGGCCGTGCATAAGTGACTTCTCTTTGCATAAACATTCGCACTTACGTCAACATCGACAGTTACAGTCACATGCACCCACATCAATACTTACCGAAACTTACACTTATACGCACCTACACCATCGATAATCCAGCGCGAACCTGCACCCAGGCTCACTCTCGCTCACAGCATGCGCATTCAAACCCACACCGAGACCCAGACTCACATTCCTTTTCTTTTATTGGTACAGATAAGTTCGATTAATTCAGTAATATGGAAATGGAACAGTTAATTATACTGCGAAAATTTTATGCACGAAAGCATCATGTCATGAGGAGTATGATTGTAGACGTGAGTAGGGCATGGGTGAAGAATAGGTATATACACACACGACCGTCGCCTACACTCACAGACACATAGTGCAGGGATAGTCCATGCATCTTGTTTTACGATCACTGTCTCGTCGTCATGTCATGAAACAAATATTTGCACATTGGAATTTTCTGACAGTGACTAACTGTTATTGTCCTTGTGGAAGTCTGTTGGATCACAGCTCTATTATTGAAGGGTATTAGTAAAACACGCTTTTGCCCACTCTGACCACCGTTTAATTCAAAAATAGTGTCAATCCATAGAGCATACAATTCTCCATTCATGAGACCCAACACCGACCCATTTTCTTCGAAAAATCTTAGACAAAGGAATCAAATATCATTTTTATGAGTTCACTCTCACCCGCTCTCACCCAGATCTTAACAAGAGGCACAGTGGGCAATTTCTAGAGGGCATGTGGGCATGGCTTATTTCATGTTAAAATCGCATTTTTTTCACAAAAATACTAGTTTCTATCCTTCAGAAAACAATCACTGATGAAAAAAACGTGAAATCCAAAAAAATAAGTTTTTAATGAAAAATCCCTGAGGGGGACCCTTGCCCTAATTTTTTGTCAAAAGACTTTTTATTTGAAAAGCTAATAAATCATATATCATTCGATGCAGTTTTGTGCGCTGATTCTAAATATGATATTTGTATTGAATAAGAGCGTCTCTAAACCCGAGAAAAATTGAAAATACCTGAAAAAACCATGGTTTTTTCGAAAACCTGCTGTAGGGTCCACGAACATTTATGCTAATTTATGCTAACTATGGTTATGGAGGGCATATAGAAGAACATTCTTCTAAAGTTTGAATAAGTTTCAAATTCGGGACTGGAGGGGGCGCTCATTTTACTAATATAACCGTTTGGAAAATCACTGGAAAAAAAGAAAATTTTTTTCTCAGAAATCTTCAGTAGTAATTGACCACTTTATTTTATTAATCGGTAACGGACAGTATACAAATTTATAATATATATTGTTTTTGGTTATCACTTCAGTGGATTCTGTGAAAAAAAAGTGTGTTGTATAGATGGCCCTATTTTCAGGTTGATGTTTAATTGTTTTTAATTATCTCATCTTCCACTCTACTTGAACTTCGTAGTAAAACTTTTAACGCCATTAAGTAGTTCATAGTCCGAAGTATATCTAGCACTAATTGAATCTTGCAAAAGTGCACTTTCGATTTTTCACCTAATGTCCACTTGGTTGCCCACTGTGAGAGGGTGTAGGTACGGGTGTGAGTTGGATCAGAGTGTGCATGTGGGTGAGGTGTCTGGTAGATTTTGGGCTCTGAGTGGGTTGTGATTTGGTATGAGCGTGAGCGTGGGATGTGAGCAAGGAACGAGTGTAGGTGTGAATGGAATAAAGCCCACATCCACACACACAAATACGCACTCCGATATCCACACCTCGCTTACACCTACGGTGAACCACACCAGATCCCATGCCACCACACGTACTCCACATCCACGCCTACATCCAATCTCACATGGTATAGATGTGAGAGTGTGAGATTCTGTTTCGCTTTTGGATGTGTGCGTAGTGATTGTGAGTATTAATTTGGCTGTGAATATGGAGGGTGTGGATGCGGATTCGGATTCGTCGTGGGTGTAAACGAAGTGTAGATATGGGAGTGCGTATTTGTGTGTGTGAATGTGAGCCTTATTCCATTCACACCTACATCCGTTCCTTACTCACATCCCACGCTCACGCTCATACCAAATCACAATCCACCTCGAGCCCAAAATCTACTCCACACCTCACCCACACCCCCAACTATCCACGTCCACACTCTGATCCAACCCACACTCATACCTACAACCTCTTGTTAAGATCTGGGTGAGAGTGGGTGAGAGATTATTTTACTAATACCCATTATTGAACGCTTAAGAGCACCGTGTCTATTCATGTTTATGTTGATATAAACTATGCAACCGTTAACGGATGTACTAAAGGTTTGTAATGTCTCTCGTATGCACTATAATAAACGAACAAAAGGAAAGTTTCGAATTTGCGATAATTCGGAATCGCTTGAAAACTGATATGAATGACATAAATGCTGTCACGAATAGTTCGATGAATATTTTTAGAAAAAATTCTACATTATTTTTCAGCAATTAGAATGATGCTATAGTTATCCCAATGAATAATGCTTCTTCACATGTAATGGAATCAAATCAACAACTTAATCAAGTGATAACTGATGAAGTACTTAAATCATAGCTGAATTCGACTTTATCTTCATCTACGTGAAAAAAAATTGTTTTTTGTAATAAGAAATCTATAATATCATTCTTTAGAGTGTGTTGTAGTTAGCAAAAATAATTAAATAGCTATTCCGTGAATCAATATTGTTTGCTGCCAACAGACAAAAGGTGGGTTCCAGAGGGGGAACGGTGATGCTGCTCTAAAAAATTTAATTAACCATGAATTAATAATCAAAGCTACTGACGAAAGTAAACCGTTCTGAATACACTAGAAAGAATTAAATTTCTCCTTATGTTCAACTTCTCATAATAAAATCACACAATTTACTTGAATGTTAAGGAAACATTTGATTTCAATCATTCACGAGGACTTACAGGCGACAAATATGGCTTAAAAACTTATCTTTCAAGATATAATTTTCATGAACATGTTGATGGTGTGAGTGTGGACGAAGAGATACATACACACATGAATTAAACAAATAAATAGGTTATATATATATGCGGATAAATGCGTCTATCTTTTGTCGACATATTGGACATGACCGAAGTGAATGTCCACATGGTACGCACGTGGCCAGATGGCCACATGGAATACAAGCTAGAGTCTTGTCTTCGGTCAAACACAGTGCGCATGGGCTCGTTGAACTGGTATCTATCGTTCGGATAGGCTGAGAATTGGTACTCGTTGAAGTCTTCTTGGATGTTTTTATCTCTCCGGTGACCTGATCTTTAAGTGTTCTTGAGTTCGATTGGGTCGTAGATGATCCAGACGTAATGATCATTGCAACATTAGAAGTGTTCGATGGATTGGTTAAGGCTGATGCAGCAGAAGATAATGGCGACGATTGTGCAGGAAGAATTTCTAAATGATAGTTATAGCATAGAAGTTATAAAATACGAATGATATTTGAATTTTACTACATAGTAATGAATGGTTAATTGATACCCTATTTTCTTTTGTGAAACATGATTGCTTATGACTGTGAAACTATTAAGCGAGACATTTAAAATTTCATTCGACCTTCGATTGTGATCTTAAAATGCAGATTTATGATCCCGTTACAAATTGTAACAGGATGTTAGACTAATGTTTAGATTAGGAATAAACCAACTTTATCATACGTCCCAAGTTCATCACGTAGGCATGACAGTAAAAAGTTTTATAGATAAATGCATCGTCAAAGATGCACACCCTACTTATTGAAGTAAACGAGCAAATATTGTCCTTAATGTAATCTTGTACATAAATCATTGTTTTATTTAAAGTAGATTACGTAAGTAGGACACGTCATATTCACTTGTCTACATCAATCAGTAGATAGCTACTTTATTTTGATGCCCGTGACACCGAGAAAATAGAAAAGAAGACTCGTACTCGATACAGCGATTCTTTTTTCTATAAACAATACCTGACAGGAATGCTTCGCGCAATTGTCGCATTTTAATACTTGGCACGATGATATTCTCTTTCTTGCCGTTAATAAAATTAATTTGTTTTTGTAGAACAGTGCAAGCTATCAAGAGATCGCAGTCTGTAGCAAAATCATTGGCTAAAAGACAAAAGTGATTGCTAGTATTTCATGTTATAGTTGTGAATAACATGTGTTATTACATACATTTCAAGCGGAGTTGATCTTCCCAACAACGTTTAATGATTGATAATTTGAAGTTTTGGTTAAGCAACTTTTGCGATACAGGTAAATCTAGACGAGCAGCCACAAAACGCGACAATGTACTTTCATCCGATATTATCAATTTTTGGGCATTACTAGTAACATTGTTGGTTGGTTCGTTGGGTTTAGCACGTTCTAAAAACAAAGTAACAGGGTCATTTGATCATGTTTTTTGAGCAGCCAAAAAAGTCTCGAAAACGAACCTTGTGCATTTCGTTTTGATTCCTGAATTTTTCGATATAGATCATCTCCACAAAGTTGTTTTGCGTATCCACAATGCGGGAACCACCGAGCATGCTCAATCGTAGGATTATCGTTCGCACCCCAATTTTGCAACGAACCATTGCAGTAGAAACATGTAACTATCGTTCCATTACCAGTATAAAAGAATCCGGCGCGAACGAGGTCATCAACAGATGGAAGTAGTTCATTGGGCCATGTAGTAAATGATTGATGGCGTTTTGGAATTTCTATATAATATGAGTTGCAAGCGGCGGCAAGCACCATTTCATGAGAACGAAATGCATCGGGAACACCAGCACCAGCTGATGTTCCGTTGGTCACGGAACTCAGATTAATGATTGATACAGGTGTAGCCTCACGACGCACTAACATACTGACCACGAAAGGACATTTAGGCGAAAGTATTTTATGCACTTCACATGGATCGTCTGTATGTGGCGTCCATTGTTGACAAATAAGGTTACAATAGATACAAATTACCCGATCGCCAACATTGCAATTGAAAAAGCCAGCTTGAATCATTTGTGTTTGAGATGGTGAAGTTCGATGTGGCCAATGCGAGAATGTCTGACGACGTAATTGTTTCATCATTTCTACTTCGATAAAAAGAGGCGTCTGAATACTTTCGTTGGTTACTTCTAGTTTTTGACGTTTAGAGGGCTCATCATTATCACTGGCATCAATAGTTGGTAAATCAATACTATTAGTTGTCGATATATGTGACGGAGATAAGAAAAAGTCTCCAGTCAATGGTTTTACTGATTTCACAAATGTGCAATTTGGACTACGCTGCGCATGAACTGAAAATGGATCCATATCCGACGTCCAACGAGTCACTTCTAATTGACAATCATTACATCGAGCTGCATCACCAACATATGTATAACGAAACCCAGCTGCTTCCAAAGAATTAACAGAGTGAACACCTGGTTGTCTAGTAATATTTCGGCATGTTTCTACAGCCTTAGTTAACGTATGGGCACCGTGCGATCTAACTTTCGATTCATTCGATGTTAATACGTTACACTGAATGTCGCCATGTACTCGTGAGTTCGAACGCTCAGGTCCTATTTGATTGAGGCAGCTTTTCTCAGTATTCGATCGTACTTCATCCGAGCTCCTGCATATTTGACTCTTTATACTGGAAATCTTGGAATTAAAGAGTTCTTCCTCAGCATGAGTCCCATCTAGTTTTACTAATGGCTTTAAATTCTCAAATTTCATCGAAGATTCGAGGTTTTGTTTTCCATCATTCAACACAGAAGCATCGTTCACCAATTGCTTAGTTGAAGTAAAGGACTCTGTTAGTGTTTCTCTCATGCTAAATGTCGTAGTTGAAAGTGAGATAGTGCTGTTAGTGTTAATATTTTCGTCTGGATAGAGTTTAATCTAAAAATCTAATCAAGATAAATTGTTATAGCAATTTATTGTTTTCACGTCAAATATACAAATACGAGAAAAATAAATTAGCAATGACCAAATGAGGATTAGCCTAAAACAAGATATGCAATGATAGAAATAATATTCTAGTTTCTAATTAAATTTGGGTCATGTATGATTCTCTCAGATTTATACTGAAGCTTTCTCCTTATTAAACTCAAGCATCATATTATGACCTACACGATCTATACGTGAAGTCATAAGAATTTTCCTTCTTGCTTCTCTGAATACACAGGGTGTCCCAAAAGTCCCCAAGAAAAGTTTTCGTAAATATCTCTTATACAATTCAAGCAATTTAATCGTTTTTTAATAACATGATAGCATATTCTTTTAAGAGAGGGTTCGCCATAGGATCGAGAAACCCCCTACTCCCGAAAATTTTGATCCATTATTTTATTAGTGGAATTGATAGCCCATGAGTTGAAATTACTAAACCCAAAATATGAGCTCAATTCATCATATAACAAAAAAGTTATAAGGACCACATCGACGACTACTGAGTGATTCAGTCAAAATCGGGACTTTTTAGTGTGATACCCACATCTCCGCAAAATGTAATCGATTCCTTAACAATTATATACCATTCGATAGCTCTTCGAATGCTCTACAAAACTAAGTATATGACAGGATAAAATCAAATATTCAGATATGACTTTCCATCAAAATACTGAAGCATGGTCGTCAAGCAAAAGTCAGTATTTTGAGAGAAAAATTCTTAAGGTTAGTTTATCCCAGAGATTTAGATGGTGCATCGGATAGAGCAATGAAAAAGCCACAAAATTAACCTAAAAGAGAAAATTTTTAATCGGTGAAAAAACCATTTTTTTAAACATTTTTGTGTCAAAACTCGTGAAACATGCTGTTTTTCGGTTATTTTTCGACTTTTTTGTGTGCTCTACATACTAATTGAGTTAAAGTGAATATGATATTCGGAATCATCATCAAAAACTGAGTCGACTAATATATGTTTCAACCATATTCGCGAACTTTTTTTTCATCCCAAAAATTCACCCGTGGTTCGCCTGAAGGTAGTTGTCTGAAAAAAATATATTTCATCAAAAAGTTATTTTGTCAGTAGGAAACAAGTTCTATGCTTGTAAAATGATACAAAAACACAAAGCGGCAGATGACTAAGCAATAAAAACAGCGCTTTGATGAAATATATTTTTTTGAGACAACTACCTTCAGGCGAACCACGGGTGAATTTTTGGGATGAAAAAAAAGTTCGCGAATATGGTTGAAACATATATTAGTAGAGTCAGTTTTTGATGATGATTCCGAATACGATATTCGCTT
>CAJNSZ010000008.1:0-165267 GCA_905329745.1 Rotaria sp. Silwood2 | reverse complement strand
AAAATGGCAATATACTAACGATAGCTTAAAAAGAGATAAATCACTTTAAGGCTATTTTGAGAATAATAGTATGTTCGAATTTTTTCATAGAAAAACCGATCTGAAAATGTTAAAAACAATATTTTTATGGGTAACTCGACGAGCTCTATCCAACCATGCCAAAAATTCGGCAAAAAAACATTTTGCTCGAATTTCGATTTGCCGGCACTTTATTATTGTTGTAGCAGAACGTTATATGCAATACAAGAGAAAGAGAGAGATTTAATCTCATTAATACTATGTGGCAAGACGCTTTAGTCTCATGATTAGTGTGAACCTGTTCTAACTTCATTTCCATTGTTATTTTACTCTCTATGTTTTCACCAAAATTGCAAACATTAAAAAGATGAATGAAATAGCTATAGCACAAAAGAAATGAAGGTGTCGGTAAAAGGAATAACAAGAAAAAAAAGAAGAAGCAGAATTCTCTAATAGCCATTTCGATAAAATATTCATTCAGTAGATTATAAAAGTCTTGAGAAGAAAATAAAATTATTGGTTGAATTATTGTCTCATCTTGTTAGTAAGACAAGTTAACAGTAGAACGCTGATTATAGAAATAAGCAAAGAAGCACTTGCAAGCGATTTATACAGACATATGTATAAGAAACAAAGGATGACTGTCTATCTTTCCACACTGATACGATTCTTTTTAATTTTCTATTAATTGATAGACAGACTCTTGACTGAACGTCGAGAGTAACAAGAATCTGAAAAGAATATAGGGAAAGATATCGACTTGTGAAGTCTTTATTGATGAATTTTGGGTGAAACAATGAATGAATACTTTGACTTATAATTTATTGCTGAGAATATTACATTCTTAAAATGTCGAATAGTACTTGAAAACAGAATTACTGGCAAAAAGGTAAGAACTTGCAATATTCTTCACGACCAAACAGTTCATGATCGACAGTGAAGAGTGTCAGTCAGAATGAATATTCAAGATTTTTTCTACTAATGTCTTTTATTCTTCGAATATTATTAATTGTTTTGAGGTATGCCAAATTTTAAAAAATGGCATGCATCGCAATGTTTCCAAATATCGCACTACCAAACTCTCGTTAGAGAATGTTGTTTTTTTCTCTCAGTCTTCATTGTGATCAACTGGTGTTACAGATAGATAGGGGCCAATAAAGAAAAAAGAGAACGTGTAAATTGGAAAATCTATTTGATAGTGAAAATCTCAATGTAGTGTGTTATACAAATGCTTGAAAGTAAAATACATCGAAGATTTTTCCATGTTCGAATCTCTTTTCATTTCATCTCACAATAAAATATTATGATACGTATATTCATGCTCGCAAGTATGTTATATAATTTACTCCAGTAGATGATGCAGGCGACTACTAGCAATCTGAGCAGGACGGTTTTATCGAAACGTTTGACCGCACAGTTGCGGTCGGAAAGTTGTTGTTGTCTTTGAAAATAAAACGCATAAATTGATTCTACGAAAGGGCAGACAACATAACGATAGACGTACGATAATATAAAGGTTTGTCAAATATTGTACTAGTCACTTATTATCTTTTAGTAACATGTCGGCATCTGATACAAATGTAGCCGCTGCCGTGGAAAATATCAACCAGAATTTGGCTACATTCTCCAAATGCTGGAGCGCATTTCTTTTCAGTTTTGGTGCTGTCGGTCATTCGCTGAGTATTTACGTGTTCACACGTCGTACATTTCGCTTGAACCCATGTACCAAATATTTCCTGGCATCGACCATAATAGGTTGCTTGATTGTCTGTTGCACGATTCCGCTGCGTGTTCTACAATTTGGTTTTAATATTGATGTATTCATAATGTCCCTTTCAATGTGCAAAGTTGTGCCCTATATTTTGGCTTGTGCAAGGTAATCCAAATTATAGTAAAATACATAAAGAAGCGAACTTTATTTTTTGATTGTTTAGAGTTTTACCTTCTTGGTTCCTTGTTTTAGCCAGTATTGACCGGTGAGTATTGACCAAACGAAATGTTTAGTCATCCATTGACCTCAACACTGGTGCTGGTCTTTGAGGTACAAACTATTTTTCATTCAAAAAGAGTAAGGTTTATTAGATATGTAAAGTATAAATTAAAAGTCAGAGTATTAAGCGCCACTCTTCTATGACAGGTTAGACTTCTGAAGGGCAACAAAAAGCCTGTTCCATCTTGATTTTCGTGGTTTTGACTGCTTGTCACGTTCTACCCAGTTTTCTGCGACAAAAATCTTCTTGTTGTTCATCAAAATTCTGCTGTTCCGTTTTGTGCCATTAACATTTTATGCGCAAAAGATGTTGACATTATGCATATATATTTACCTGTTTCTCAGCTGAATAGCGCTGGCTTGGCTCAGAGGTATGTGTCAGGGGTCAAAACGAACGGGAAATTTTGGGGTTCAAATTGACAATGTTGCCGGTGAGTTTGATTTGTTTTGTCTGGGCTGAATCGAGCTGAACTGAATTACCAAATATTTGGTTTGGTTTCGGCCTCTGATAGTGTTCGTGGGGGACAAACGATAGTCAGAGACATTCACAATACATCTAACGTTATTAATGATTGAACACTCCAAGCCAGTTGGCAGTCCTCTGCTCACTAAAATGTAGAGCTGCTACACGCATTTGATGGTTTGGCACTTATACTTATCACCCAAACTATAAATGGTTTGATACGACATTCTGCTAAAAAATCCCTTGTCTGGAGAAATGCTCTTAATGAGGTACAATTTTCTACGGAAATCCATTGAAAAGGGTACTATTTTTATTCACAATTTGTTGAAATTCTTGTCCTGTTAAACACTTCTTATTGATCAACCACCCTTGTAGACACTTCTAGCTCAAATCCAAAGGATTAAACTTGATATCCAAAATATAATACTGAATTTCAATACGATTATTAAACTAATCTCTATTTCACGATAGACAGCCACCCTATATACTAGAAACTCACTGAGCAAATTTTTAAACGCCTTATTAGAAGATTATGCAATTTTCCAACAATTTCTGTTCTAAAATTCCTAAAATGTTGCCGTTTCAAACAACAACAAGTAGTTTTTCGATCATTTGTACTGTATTATCTGAATGAGAAATGCTATTTCTTCGATTTATTCTTCTATTGTGAAGACAATGAAGATATTTCTGAATTGAAAAACCCAAAGTTTTTGTCAAAAAACTACTGATTGTAGGCGAATTTGCTATTCTTACACACGTACAAGTGTAGAATAACGACTTTTATAGAGTTTATAAACGTGTAACAATCTGTAAATCTTTGCTACCAATGTGTATCATAGGCAATAACGTTCACCAAAAGTTGAAGCTTCAACAGCAGTTGCTTGTTTTCGTTTTCTATCGGCCAATCTTTAACTAATTTCATGACTTTCATTATCACTTTTGGCTTGAGTGTTACAAATATGATTTTCTTTTTTTTAGGTTCCTTTGCAGTTCATCGTCTGGCATTCTACGCAACTGGAGTAATACTCGCATTGCTTCTCGTGCCATTTCACTCACTATTCTGATTATCGGCCTGGCTTACATTCATATGCCGATTTATTACATAATACAGTTACCACAAAAATCATGTGCTGGTCAACCAGGCATCTATCAAGCATTTTTTAGCTTTTGGAATCTGATTTTCTGGAGCTGGTTGCCAACTATTGGGATGCTCGTTTTTAGTTTGCTCACTGTTCGACATGTCCGTCAACGGAGAGTCAGAGTGGCAAATCAAAATACTCAAAATAATATGCATCGAAGTTATAGGAAAACAGATAGCCAACTCATTCAAATGATGCTCATTCAATCGCTCGTGTTTGGTTCGACAACAAGTGCCCACGCATTCGTCAGTCTCTACATTTCATTCAGTAGTAGTTCTCCAAATGATGCTGTCAAACGGGCCGTAAATAATTTTCTCTTGAATACATTCGCTTATATAGCTCTTACGGGTCCATGTTTGAGCTTCTATCTCTTTGCCCTATCCAGTCAACTATTTCGTAATGAACTGATGTCTCTATTTCGTTGTCATCGGCGGTCACAAGCGGAAAGAACTACTACTACATTTGTCATTTCCTACAGAAACAATCGAATTCATTAATCTTTTTCCTTCAATATCAAGCATATTATCGTCGAATATGTCGCTTAGATTTGGTTTACAAAGCAACAATCATATCGTACCAGTTGAGATTTAAAAACGCTATTTTATGGCGTCTTTTGAACACATTCACATCAATTGAGTTACTATTTCTCGAAATGACTTGTGTGGGCATGTCATGATGTTGTCGAAACCCGTATCTAAATAGCTCTCTTTTCTGTATTGCACGATGCATCACTTTTCTTTCTGTTCTATCATATATATTGTTTTATGTTCACAATCGTCTCTATGTCGTATATAATATTGTAGCTTCCCAATGAAAAATATCTCAGCAGAAATCTTGTTTATTTTTTATTATGAACAATTAGTTGTGATTACTCATGCGACGATACCATTTTTCACAAATAATCCAATTAAAATCGATTTTATCCAAAACCGCTCAAGAAAGCAAACCTTCTTTCGAGATAATAATCGATTATTTAATTTGTAAACAGAATTATATTCAAAAGCATTATAATTTTCAAAACAGATTAAAACCATCATTCCGTTGAATCATATTGAGGTATTTTCATGCGATTATAATTTATTATTTGGAGTTGAATTGGATTGATATTGGAAAATAATCATAACCCTAAAAAGATTGATCAAAATCCTGACCCTATTACATTTGATTAAGGAAATCTCAATGGATTATAATCGATTAACTATAGTGAATCATATTTTTCTATATATTTTAGCATAATTTTGTAGCTCTCAATGAGCTCTATCGCATTGGTGTCAGGTGATGATCATAGGTACTGTGCCATTCTATTTGAAGCAGATATCTGCTATGGGTAGGTTCATTGACAATCTCGTCGAATAGACTATAAAGTGTTCGCGAAGATTGTTCATGTGACTCGGGAGTGGTAGTGTTAAAGGGAGAAGCATTAATTCTAAGGTGAAACTGATTCTGAAGTGATTTTTAAATAGGGCCGATATATGGATCAACCGTCCCCTTTTCTGAGATTTGCATGTCAGAAAGATAAAAATACCCTTAAGACATAAACAGCTAATTTACGCACACATTATCAAAATGTTTATGTAATACATGATGGATATTTTATTTATTACAACAAAGACTTATAAAAATGAATAAACCTATTGATAAGATTAATCAATTATATTCATTGTGCATGACATATTCTATTTATTTGATACGAGAAATTTTGACAAATATATATTGTTTATAACATGTAGCACCTGATATTGTAGACTTTGTTGTAAGATTTCAAACGAAAATAAATTTAAAAGTTGGACTAAAATATATCGAGATATTTTCTTTTCTATAATTATAACGTTTTTTTTCAAATAAATCGTCGTTAGTTAAATAATTCGATTATTTAGTAAATGTAATAGACCGAATGAATGTTTATTGAATAACTACTTTTGTTCGTAGAGATACTACGATATTACTGATCTTATTTTCTGTAGCTTCGCTGATTGAATAGAATTACTCTATGCGGACCGTATATAATATGAATACCACTCTGTTCTGACCCTACACAGTCAAATAGGTGCTTGCAGTGCATTGATCAACATAATCTCGATTATCCCATTATCAACAACATCTACACATTGTTTTCATATTCTCCATTCATCGCTTGTCTGCATAGATAACTAATAAAGATTGAAGGACACTTTGTTTTTGTTTTTTTGTATTTTACATATTCAATACGAACTTTATTGAACTTGCAGTCCTTTTCTTGTTCACCTTATATAGAAATAGCAGCTCCTGAAAGTCGGAAACTCGGATAAAACGACTTCGATTATTCTTAAATTCAAAAAAAGGAACAATATCTTATAGTATTCGAAGAATATATCAAATTGACCTGATAATACATAATATGCTCTTGATTGACAAGAACAAAGTTATAATAATGAAAAACAATCGAAATAGCGATGAAACTACAAAATTAATCATGATTTTTCAGATTCATCATAGTTTTATGCGATAAACTATTCTCTTCTGACTTAACGTAGACATGAAAAGAAAAAACATAAAATCCCGGCAATTCAAAACCTGAGTAAATTTTTTTTTGGCGGCTTTTTCCGCACGGTTGAATAGAGCTCGTCGAGTTACTTTTGAAAATGTTGTTTTTGACATGTTCGGCTAACGCTTTAATAGCAAAATTTAAGAAAGTTACGTTAAAAAAATTAGAATAACCTATCAAAATTGAAATACAACAAAAGCATTAAGTTCTAGTAACCTCAATATTTATCCAAATATTTCTTTGAATTTTACTTGTCATATGGTTAAGAACAAAGTGATGAATGCTTTTTAAATAGTAATTGATTGTCGAGACAATTAGTTTTTGTTACGATAGGAAAGGGAAAAAACATAAATAAGCGTTTCTACTATAAGATTTAGTCATCATAGCCTCAGTTCCAAACAAAAAAATGATGATCATATTGAGAATCAACGCAAAAATCTACATCGAGTACTATTCTCAATAATTAAAGCTACTTTTCATCAAATTTCGATCTCGTAGGAGCATAGATCAGCATATTCCAAAATGAGTGAGGATTTCTTTTGAAAGCGAAGGTTTCATGAGGAAAATCATAGAATACAAGTCGGTTTTTATGATTTTTTTTCCCTTTTCTATCGAAAAAATCAACTCTCTCAATAATCAAATACTATTCAAAAAGCATCCATTATTTTTTTCCCCTAAGTATATGATGAGGAAACATCATAAAGAAATATTTGGATAAATATTCAGACTATCAATACTTGATGCTTTTGGTCTATTTCAATTTTTAGAGGTTTTCCTGATTCTTTTTAACATAATTTTTTAAAGTTTGGCTACAAAAACATTGTATGAATATGTCAAAAACAAAATTTCTATAGGTAACTTGATGAGTTTTATCAAATATTGACAAAAAAACAACGCCAGAAAGAATTTTGTTGAAGTTTTGAAATGCCCACACTTGACTTATTTTTCTTTCTTTCGCATAAGAAAACTGCATCTGACATCAAATCGATTAGTTTGTTTTATATATTTAAATATTAATTGACATATTAAACATAATAAATCTATTGCTTATTATGAATTTAATAGAAATAGCTATTTGTTTGTATAAAACCTATTGAATAAAAAATGAAAGAGGTATAAATGTATTTTGTTTTTGTAAATCTTACATTACTATTATTACAGCTGACTAATATCGACGCATGTTGTCATGCATGATTGCCGACGTTGATTGGATCTGAAGTTTTTTAATTTGGTGATGTAAAAGACATGAGTAAAACACCTACGTCACTAATGAATAAATAGATGCTTACTCATTTTCTATATAACAACAACGAAAATAGATGATATGATTGAGTATAAAAGGCTCGTAACTTCTTCGTTGATATTCATTTATATTAAAAATACAAACTTTATATACAAAACAAGTAAGTGTACATATTAAGTAACAATAAACAATCGATTTATTTCATTTTTATGTTATTTCTAGTCTAATTTAATATAAACAATGGGTTGGAGTAGTGATAATCTCTTTGGTGGATATGGTGGATATGGTGGATTTCCATATGGAGGATATGGTGGATACGGTGGAGGATATGGAGGATACGGTGGATACGGTGGAGGATATGGTGGATACGGTGGAGGATATGGTTATGGAGGCTTTGGTGGATTTCCATATGGTGGAGGTTATGGATATGGATGGTAATTGAAAATATTGGCATATGTATTTTTATAATTGATTCCTTAAATAAATACAAATTTTTTTTCTATTAAACGGTTTTGTTATTTTATGAGTCTTTTCGGATCAGACCACATACATTGAATCATGGTATGAATCCTAAATTTGAATGATATCAAATTTTGAGTTAGCGAAAGTGAATCAAGTGCACTAGACATTATAGTGCTCTTCTGAATAAGCACAGCAAAACATAACGTAGAGAGTTCTTGAGCACAGACAATTTTCAATAATTTTTGAAGTTTATGGATTGTTGTTTAGCATTTCTGCATAGCAATAGTTCAGTTCCGTATGGACAGTGTCTTGCTTGGCTCACCGTTAGGGATTCATCGGCTCTGCATTAAATGATTCATATGAATAAGAAATTAGGAAACTATAGCTAATTACAGATGCATGCATGCTTTTATTAAATAAACTTGTTTCAAGGATATTGCACTGGACGTATACAGCATCTTCCGATAATTCATTTTTCAGACCATCGACACTTCAAAACTCTGGAGCTCCTAGGTATCGTTTCCTCGATATCGCAGGGTCTATTTAGCATTGACGATCAATGAAAAAGATTCCTTTCACTCATCTCAAGGACAGCATATATCTATCAGTTAGAAAAAAAGATGACTCTCTAAAATAAAAGTATTGGAAAAAAAATTGTCTCCACTCAGCTCATTACCGAAAAAGATCGGTTTCGAGAAAAATGCAAGCTTTTTCATTTGATGTAGTCTTCTTATTATTACTTGAAATACTTGAAATGTAGATGAAGCATAAATATGTTACAGTTCAATGGAACCATTTGTCTATGTATGTTGTATTGTACTCGTGCGATATATATCATGATAGATGATGCTACCTACCATTGTCTTTATGCTTGTTATACCACTCAATTTGCAATATAATATAGACAGAAGAGCAACAAATTAGTTTTCCGTTGAATTTGTTTGTTGCGTTACAGCTTTTTAAAAGGTGATAGTGACAGTTGGTTTTTACTTATAGTAACTATTAAGAGGTATGCTATTTTATTTTATTTAATGCATTAACTTTGAACATGTGAATGTGAGTGAATATAAGAATCATGCCCATATCTTCAAGTCATAGGGCATCTGAAAAATGTGTCTCTAAGATGCACAAGATCTGATTACTTTTGGAATTTTGTTGTTGCAGATTTAACATAATAAACAATGCACTAATTGCTCTAAACATCGCTATTTGACCAAATAGTTTCAAAGATCACCATAAAACCTTCGAGAATCAAAGATATTTTTTTATAAATTCCTACATTAGACAAGCTAGATAATATGTTCAGATGTTCATCTCAAAGATCTTTTTTTTGACGAAAATCAAGTTTTCTACAATAGAGGAGAGGAAGGGTTTAATGCAGTATCCATTCAAATACATCATAGGTAAAGAGATTTTTCTCAAATATTAAAGTATTTAGTAAAATCTCAATTTCTATTACTTAAAGCAATATTCTTACTATGCACTATCTTCTAGAAATTTGAGCAGATTTATAGAGCACAAGAGTATATTTTTAACTGAAAAAGATATGTGATTGAAGATGCAGATTGAAACATGTTCAATGAAGAATACCTTCTACACATGACAACACATTGATTTTCACAAAAAAAATACAACGATATTTTTTAGAAACAAATGCAAATCACTCTAAAACCATCTTGCACCTGTATTTAGCCATCCCTTTTCTATAAACCTTTTTTTGAACATGAATAATCGTATTCATTCGGATGAGGTAAATATTAAATAAATAAGGTAGCAGTAAGTTGCATTTTGAACGGATTTCGTCTACACTAATCAAATATTGGCACAAACAATTATCGTATGTAAATAACATCGATCAAAACTTTTGTAATTTTCTTTGTTTCAGTTATTTAACCATATTGAACGTTAAATGATGCGCATGATAGACCTTCCGTTTGAGGAAAAGTTGTGCTATTCTAAATGGTAACAAGAGTTTCGGATTTTTTTGATTGTATTGTTTCAAGAACGCTTTTCTTACTAATGACCTGTGTAATGTTTTTTTTTCTCTTGAAATATAATATTTCTTTCCGACTCTATTAGCCTCAGATAAATACAATTAATTCAATGCCTGACAATACATTGGACCAAAACGAAAGATTTGAATTAGAAATTGTCTTTGGAACCATTAAATAAACTATAACTTTTTTCAGGCATACACAGAAGGACACTTCTCTAACTTGTCACTGATATAACAAAATACAAGTTCGTACGCCTTCTCATATGTTTGAAGTTTTATTCAATTTTTCACATATCAGATTTATATCTTTCTTTATCTTTATTTGTTCTTGATAAAGATATAGCCTGTAGATGTGATCGATTAAATATGGATTATATCTAAGAACATTATAATTATTTAATTTTGAGAATGGATTCTAAATTACTCTCATTGTAAACTACATTCTATATCTATATCATTTGCTCGATTATTAATTTGTATTCATAGTTATAGGTGCACTTAAATGTTTGACTAATAATTAGTCATGCACTTGATTGATATAAAACTGCATGATTCATGTGACAATAACACGACTATTGCATGTAATGTATCGATTAGAGACTTTCGCAAAATCAATAGTCAAACTCTAATTTAAAATTGTAAATCAAACTTGAAATATCAAACACGTTGTATTCGTTGTTTTTCAAATTAGCAAGGACCTGTTTTTATTACACTTGAAGATTTTTATTCCATTTCCTCTTATCTATAAAAATGTTAGTTTTTGGTGCAGATCGAGATGCTGTAGAATTTCTCGATTCTGATCCAAAAATTCAAAATGAAAATGATATGCATTTAAATATCATCGTTCAGAAGACAATGGAATTAAATATATCTTTCTTGCTAATGCTGTTACTTTTCATATATAAAATGGAACATTTGCAATTAGTAGTTCCGATGCATTTGTGAATATATCGAATGATGCCAATAAAAAAAACGTTAATGTCGTTTTCATCAGTAAAATATTATTCGTTTGATTTTCAAATAATTCAATATTTTTCTGTATCAGTTTAGACATCAAATTGGCATAACAAGTTTGTCTTTTTGAGCCGAAGAAAATATGCTTGCTAGAGCATCATCATATAATTATGAATATGGTGCTGATCTACAATTAGCACCTATTAATGTTACAAAAAATAATATATTTGCTAGACGTGTATCTGACTTAGAAACTAAACCTAAAGAAGAAAAAACAAAACATGATTGTATTTTTTTTGTTCTGTCTCTTGTTGTTGATATTATTCGAAAAAAGAAAAGAGATGTGAATATATGATTCTTTAGAAGGTTCATGAAACACTTTTTGATTATTTCTGTATGGTTCTTATGGAATTTTACAATGAGGATTAGAACGATGTGGAATCAACATCGTTATATTTATCACAAATAGGAAAAATTTTGTTTTCTTCTACTTCATTTATTTATTTTTTTGTGTATTCGTTTGTTATATATGCTACCGAGTGAATTATCTGGTTAGTGGAAGATTATCAAAAGAAAATCCACGGTATCGTGATAAATTAGATATTATAAAATATATTTGTAATTAACTTAGCATTTATTTATTTAGAAAAAATGGATAATTTATATATAACTTAATGAGGCGTTTACGTACTACATGAATGAAGTTTTCGTTTATTATGACAAGCAGTTATAGCGATGAATAAACTTATTAATAAGATTACTCAATTAAATACATTGCATATAGCGCATTCTACTAGTTTGATACGAGGAATTTTAACAAATATGGGTTATCCATGTCGTGTAACAGCTGAAATTGCGGATTTTGGTGCAAGATTTCAAATTGAAATAAATTCAGTAGTTGGGCAAAAATAAATCAAAACATTGTCTTTGCTATGATCATAATACTTTTTTTAAAAATAATTTATCACTACAGAAAGAATTACATTATTTAGTAAATGTAGCAGATTCAATGAATATTTTTTTTTCAATTAGTAATTTCGTTCGTAAAGATTCTTGAAAAATGACCAAGAATCACACTCTTTCTAGAAGAATCTGTAAACTAAACAACAGTTTGCTACAGCTCAGAATCTGTGATACGATGTGTCCGTCAAGTTGCTACGAAGCATCTGCGATGTAAAGATAAGTATAATAACGTATTAAATCATTTCAATCAAATTCTGGTGACCGGACAATTCGTTGCAGGATAATTCGTTGCAATGACATAATCCAATCATATTTTATATCTGTTTTTCAAAAATGAAGCGACTTTTTCAATTAAGTTTGAAGCATGCAATCCAATGACTTTAAAAAGTACTGAAAATATTAATAATGATTAAATTTTTATTTTTGATCACGGGGTGTGTCACTAGAGCCCTTCATTGGGTTCAAACAACGTTTTTGGACCTAGTCAAAGAAATATAAGTTGCTCTATCAATTTTTGTGTTAATAGATTTCTCAAACATACATCTTATAGAGAAATGTTTTCTCTTTCATCTCATGCATTTAGAGAAGCAATAGAATGTATTATACCAAAAATATTTTAATAAAAAAAGTCTGGGTTCACACTTGGATCCGATCGGACCCGGAAAACCTGGACCCCGACTTATTTTTATTAAAATATTGTGACTATTAAATATTGTAGTGCTTCTCTAAACATGTGAGGTGAAGGAGAAAACATTTTCCTACAAGATGCACGTTTGAATAATATATTAAGATGAAAAGTGGTAGAATGGCTCAAATTTCTTTGACCGGGTCCGGAAAGTTTTTTTGACCCGATGAAGGGCTCTATGTGCCACTATAAAGAATCCTAGCAAGACAGAAAATCGGATTCATTTCCTACCCCATGATTAATGTCATCCCAGGCAGACAAAACTTTCGAAAAACGCGTTTAAACGCACAATCGGGAACCGCGACTGTGATCCATTCACGCTCATTATNCATAGTAAAATTAGGAAGAAACTAAAATTTGCATCTTAAACGACAGAATTATTATGAAGATATAGATGTTACAAGTTTACGTATTTAGATACGTTTGTAGCATCTTTCGAGCAATACTTATCAGTTAACTTTTGGTTTTCTAAAGAACAACAAGAGTTGTAATAGAGGCTCCTTTACCATAGATACTATCGTCCATGGGATATGATACCAGCACTTCTAACTTGAAAGTGATTTCCTAATGAAGAACATTCTCTTTCAAAAATGTTTGAAGTATTGGGTGAATCGAAAAGCAGGCACTAAGATTTGAGAAGTCACATCTTCTATCATCTTTCATAATTATGTCTAAAAAAATTAAGAGTTGGACTTTAGAAGTTTCTCAACATAGATTCTTTTCCAAATTACATAAACCGAACATTTGAGATAAATCATCAGTTTGTATTGCTAGAATCATAGGGCAATGTCGACCATTTTGGCTTTGTTCAAAAAATTTTGCGTACCAAACTGGATATGACTTCTACCGATGCCACATGATATTAGCCACAAAATGATTTGACACAGCAGTTTCAAACTCATAAAATGATAAAATATGTTCGACAGCATCTATAGAAAAAAAAGTTTCTATTACAACTTTTGTTGCTCTTTAGAAAATCAAAGTTAACAGATAAGTATTGCTCGAAAGATACTACAAATGTATCTAAATACGTATACTTGTAACATCTATATTTTCATAATGATTCCGTCGTTTGAGATGAAAATTTTAATTTCTTCCTAACTTCACTATGCCTACGTACTGTGAAAATGTCAGTCAGATTAGTGTGATTAATTGAGCAAGGTTCTGTTGGATTTGGCTTTGGCTTACGCACAATGCCTTCCAAATTGCTTCTGCAAATCATGTGATAAAAAATAACTGAAAACTATCATAAAGTGACTCCGAAATGAGCTAGCCGGGCTCTACAATCAGCTCTACACATGCTAACATCTCTTTAGAGCCACAACTTCAGAGAAAGTTAATGTTTCCAAGTATTGTGAAGAAAACCTAATCGTTTGAGGGTGATTTCGTCACGACCCACTTGATCAACCGAAATGTTTGGAAAAACAGGCAATCTACTGATTGGATAGAGCGCAAAAAACTATATTTAGGACACTGCTTTTTAGAATGAAAAACTTCATATTCCTGACTAAAAATGAAATGAACGCTATTTTCGTGATGGAATCACCTTCACCAATGTATTACCTTTACAGATATAAATAAGTTTCTGCGGAAGTGATGAAACCTAATCATTTTGTTACCATTAAGTATAGTATCGAAAGCATTGTTGATTACTCTGATAAGTTTTCGAAAAGCTATATTTATTTATATAAAATTCTTCAAATACAAAGCCGTTATAAATATTGACTTTTCTCGTTGCTAAGACATGCCTCTTTCTTGGCGCAATCTTCTCTAATAAATATCATAACAATGTAAATAAAAAATGTATTTCTATATGTTATCGACATCGCTCTACACTAATGGTCATATTAGTTTCGAGTAATTGAATAGGTCAACTTCGCCTACTAAGGTGTACCGTTACGTGGACAGGCCGACATACAATTTTGTAGAGCTCGACAAGCTCTATCAAACTAAGTAAAAATATCAAAAGAAAATATTTTAATCTGTGTTTAAATTACTAGCGTCTCGATTTTTCTATGCCAAAAAAGCATAAAATTTCGAAAAATTTCTTAAGTTCGACCTTAAAAGGTTTTAATAACTCTTACTATTTAGTACTAACAAATCTCGTTTTCGACACGCTTTAATTTGGTATTCAAATAATTATGTATGCTATTTGAAATTATACTGTTATCCCCTGGAAAAACATTTTTACGCACCCTGTACACCAGAGCACTGAAGATACTGGAACACCAGCTTTTACTGTTATTCTAGACATATTTATAGCGGTAAATGTCTGTGTCTCAGTGCTTTCTGTGCTGCAATATATACCATACCAGTGTAGTCAGTGTTACAGTGGATTTACTAACGGCGAATAACTGACAGTTTTTCAGTAATTGCACTGACACTGCTCATCCCTAGAGCTATATACATGCAAGTTTTCAGATCAACAGATCTTTTAGTGATTGAGGTCCAAAGAGAACACTTTTGGTCTGTAGTGTATATCTTTGATAACGCCATTTGAAAAGAAAGAAAAGAAGATCATTTGCCCTGGACGACATTTTCTGCCTGAAATGAGTCTTTTTCACATCGATCGAAAAATTGTTCACTGCTGAATAAAAATATATCTAAAAACGATCCGACGTGGGTAGAAAGAAAATACAAAGGTAGAATACTCCTTATATTTGTCAGTTGCAATTCTTTTGATTGCATGTACAATGAATTAGTCAGCTACTGCAGAATGAACTGCTATCTACTTTTGAACTGAAAATAACATCGAAAACTTTACTTGTTGGATTACTGATAGGTGTGAGATTACTGATAGGTGTGAGATTGCTGGTAGATCTTGTCCCCAAAACAGAGCCAAGAATGATTGCTCCGATGGCCAGAGTAGTAAATAAAAAGATCGGAATGATGAATCTTTTCATACGATACCAGTGACGTTTTGTAAATGTACTGAAAATTTCCATCAGAAATACAATTAGAAAAAGATTAGATTAGACTTACTTAATTGTTGGATAAAGGTGTGCATCTAAGTGTAGAAACAGTATTTGTTTAAAATAAACGATTCAAAATGTTCAAAGAATACCTTTAAATGGTGGTTTCAAGAGTACTTCTTTCGGTATAATCTGTTTCAAATGAATGATATGAAGATCGGGTGCTGGATTCAGTTGTGACTGAACTATCATGTAAGTACCAGGCAGAAGAAGAATTTCATCTTCAGTAACAAAATGTGAATGATTACGTATTGTTCGACCATTAATTGCTTCTACAGAGAATAATGTTCGATCGCCACTATTGCCCAAATACATGTTGTTCTCAAGCACAGTCAATTGAGTTGTGCACGATGAAAATGCCCACCAAATCACTGGAGTGCCAGGTGGAAATTCTGCACTCAAATTTTTAGTCACTCCTCGCCAAACAATTAACGGTGGACTGCATGGTAATTTGACCAAACCAGTTAAGAATAGTTTCATATACTTAAAATAGGGTCGTAGATGCTCGCGATCGCTGTTCTTGAGAGTGTGATTGAGCATGAAATAGAGACTTTGATGTGGTCCTTCCCATTCGATAGTGTAAAGGCGAATTGCAGCACTTTCATCAGTTGTCAGTCCATCGGGTGGTTCTTTTGGTGTTTCGTCGAGTGCCATTTGGACATAGAACGATAAATTGTAGATGATATTTGTCAGTGGAGCACATGCTTTGACAAGTGACAACAAAGGCTCTTCGACGTATTCTACAATAGGATCCAAGTCTGCTTGAATATTATTGATGATGTTCGTATGAATCAAGTTACGTTCGCCAGTGATTGATTCTACCACTCGACGATTTTTTCTCATAGAGTCCTCTCGTGCAATAGCAGAATCCTCTATTACTACTGCCACTTGTCTTTGATCAAGTGGTTCTGTTTCATTAATATTCAGCTGTAGCTTGTCAAACTTGGATGATGAATCACTCTTGGTTTCGATGTCTTCGCTAACCGCATGTGATTCAAGGTTCGATTCTTCATTATTGAGCGTAATCGTTGTTAGTTCGATTGAAATGTGGTCATGTTTCATCGCTGCTTTTTTCTTCTTATTACGGTCTGCCATCGTCTTCTGCTTTACAAATAAATATCGATACTTAAAAACCAAATATGAACTATTTTTCATGATGACTAAGACAAGTAATTATTAGCAATTGGAAATTACTAATGAAATATCGACAGCATAAAGATAAAGATCAACAAGTTTCGAAAGATTATCATTACTTCTTACTATCAGGTTTGCATGAATTCCCAATAGAGAAATAATGAATTTGAACTCGGATAAGAAGAGAAACCATTACCGCTTCCTAATCTATAATGAATCTTCTACATTGTTCCTTTTAAACAGAAATTGCCTAGGGCAACCGAAAAGTAATGGCGNTTTTATCTAATTTTTAATTTTGAGTTTTATTTTTGCACCTCTTTAAAATATATCGAATGAATATTGGGTTGTAGAGAAAAGCACTTAAACAAAAATATTTTGACAAGATACACAAAATGAAGCAAAAGATCCAAAATATCATTACACTTTTCGAATCAGGTCATAAATACTGAATCGTAATATAAATCCTATATTTGAAGAATATCAAGTATCGACTCAGCAAAGAGTGAATAAAATTCACTAGACATTAGAGGATTCTCTTGAATGACGCAGCAAAACACAGCTCAGAAGAGTCTCAGGCACAATCGATTTTTAATCGTTTCTCAAGTTTATTGGTTATTTTTAGCTTTTGCGCACATTTCATTATTTAAAGACTTAGCATGAACAGTACTGTGCTTCGATCACCTTAGCGTTGTATAAGCTCTAAGTTGAACAACTCATAACAACAAGAAATTAGAAAACTGTACTTAATTATTAATGCAATTGTTTTATAGAAAAAAACCTTTCTCGAGGACACTGTGGTAATCCTCTACAACACGCTCTGAAGATATTTTTCAGGTTTTATTTACGAAAAGTTCTTTTCCCCTGTCACTCCATTTAATCAACGTGGTACATATCCAAGTGTATTATAGGTGAAGACGTGTTCTTCAAACTGAAACATATTCCGAACAATCTCGTTGTCTGGTACTTATAAAACTACACTTTTTTTTATGTACTATCTTCTAGAAATTTCAACAGATTCGTCGAATGGAAGAGGATATTCTTAGTTCAAAAACAATGACTGAATAGATGAATTGGGATATGTTCAATGAAGTATATCTTTTACACCTGAATACACAACTTCTTTTCGCAAAAAGAAACAACAGTATTTTTCGAAATCGATGCAAATGATCGTAAAACCACTTTCCACATATATTTAACAGTCCTTTTTCTAGAAATTGTTTCTCTTGTCTACACTACTGAAACCTTCACATAAACAGTTGATCTATATAAATAACATCGATTAAGACCTTTTTTTATTGTCTTTCTTTCAGTTATTTAGCTTTATAAAATCACAAATGACGTAAGTGATTCATATGATATTTTAGAAAAAATTCTTCTATTGTAAATCGTACCTGTGTCCAGGCCTGAATGACTGTATTATTTCAAGAATACTTTTCTTAGTAATGCTCTGCTTACTTTATTTTTCGATTGAAAGATAATATTTCTTTCTGATTGAACAAGACTTTGATACATTGAATAAACTCAATTCCTGACGATGAATTGGACAACACTACGTTGAAATTAGAAACTGACGTTGAGGTAATCGAACCAAAAAGCAAATCTTTTTCAGAAAAATGATAAGGATCCTTGTATAACTTATGAATGACTGCACAGAGTAGAAGATCTTTTGTCTTCTCATGTATTTAGAGCTTTATTCAGTATTTTATATGTGAGATAGATAGTGTTCTATGTCTCAAGTTTGTTCCTAAAAAGAGTTCAGTCTGTATACATAATTAACAACACGTGTTTAACACGTCTGAAAAAATCATCATTATTCAATTATAACAATGCACAGCAAAATACTATCATTGTAAACTGTAGTCTCCATCTACAATGTTAGCACCAATGTAAATTTGTATTTACAGTTGTAGCTGCAAATAAATCTTTCATTGATATTCGTTGATGAACTTTATTGATATAGAACTGTATGATTCATGTAAGGATGAAAGAATAACTATACATAAAGTATCCACTAGAGTTTTACGTTAAATAAGTAGCGAAACTCTAATTGAAAATGGTGAATTGAATTTAGAATATTAAATAGATTGTATTCATTACTTTCCAAATAAACAAGGAGAAGTTTTCAATTCGAACACAGAACTTAAAAAAAAAACAGAGACGCATATAAATATCATTGTTTATAAAGACATGGAATCTAACAATATCTTTGCTGTTAATGCTATAATGTCGATTTCATCAATACAACATTGTTTTATTTGATTTCAAATGATTTAGTTCATTGTGTTATTTTAGATGTCTACCTTGTATAACAAGTTCATGTTTTTTTTTCAACCAAAGAAAATATTCTTGCATCCGGTGAGACGGACATATCGAGTTTTGACGTTTTTTGAATAAAAATGATTTTAAGCGTGCTGTTGTATATCTTTTTCGGCCAGATCAAAAAACGCACAAAAAGTCATGTTTTGTTGATTGTTTTCTACCATTCAATTCTTTTTTACTTTTTTTTTTAAATTCATTTTCCTGTTAGATTTCGTCATATTTATGCAGAAAAGTGGTTAAAATGTTATATCAACCAAAAAACGCCGGTTGTATATCAAAAAGGTGGATTATTCAGTGCCTATGGGTTAATATTTTTTTACTCAAAGGTTTTTCATGTCTAATTATATTTAGTTTTTCTTTAGAAATTCAGTTGAATTGGCTATTTACTTGGACCCTTTCTGGTCAGTTGTTGCCATTTGGCAACAGTGAGTCGAACTTTCGCAAAGGGTTGTGTTGTAGTAATGGCATATAATGCTTTCAGAATTCACTAATTACTGTAACACATTTCAACACATATCCGTGATATATAACACAAATCTTTTTCACCGAGTAGATGGCCGAATCTACCGGTAATGGGCGAAAATAGCATCAGAATCGTCAAATTTATTTTCCTGTAAGTCTAAATATTCAATGCCAAAGGCAATTAGTGGTTAATTTTCCTTGGTATATCTGCTGTGTATTGCATGACTCAGTTGAATTAGTCAGTGTGTTCAGACAATAAAAATAGTGATGTTGCCATTTGGCAACATCCAGCCGAAAAGAGTCAAAAATTTGAAAAATTCATTTTTTTATGTATCAAAGCGCAATTTTGTGTTTTTTTTTCATCTATACCTGTATAATAAACCGACGTTTGCCTGCGTATTCATCTGTTTCAGGTCAAAAGTCAAATAATTCTAGAATGTTCTACAACCTATCGGTACGGTGCAAAGTTCTAGAAACTCCGGAAAATTCTAGAAAGTTCCAGAGTATTGCGGAATATTTAGAACTAGACTATTTCAAAATGCTCTGAGGTTCTCTAGAATTTTCTGAAATTTCTAGAACTTTTCGAAAAAAAGTTCGGCTAACTTTGCATTGTTCCGATAGGTGGTAGGATATTCTAGAAATATTTAACAGTTGAGCTGCAACGGAAGGGAAGACGGAAAAACTAAGGTTTATTCAAGAGACAAGAATGAAAAAAACACAAAAGGTTGCGCTTTTGGTAGGCGCGAAAAAATGAATTAAGAAATTGTTGCCTCTTCGATCGGATGTTGTCAAATAGCAGCATAATACCATCAGGTACACAATCACTTTTTTGTTTCGAAAAATAGACTTTTGCTATCCCTATGATAGAGTAACAAAAAATATGAATGAGAATACTTTTTTATTATCTTTCGTCTGGCAGCCGGCCCGCAAAGGTTAACAAGAGAGACAGCATTCTTTCTTTCTTTTTTCGTTCTGATTTATTCCAATACGAAAACTATTCGTTTCAATTGAACTAATGTTGTCTGTCGTTTATACTTTTTTTTATAATTCAAATTATAATGACGTGTTAGGGAATGAAGAAAAAAAGATTCTGAATCCCCGTAGTAAGCTATTCACTGCGTGTAATAATAATATATCTACTATATAATTACTTTCTTTTTGCTCTAGTTGCATAGAGATGCATTTTAATCAGCATATTCTCTGTTTAACTTTCCACGAAATCACATTATTCATTCAATTGTGAAATAATAAGAATGTTCAAGATTCTGAGTCTCACCATGAATGTGAGAAAATAAAATAGCTGTTATTTAGAATAATGTCGTCTAGAATTTCTCCAAAGCATATTCTTAGTTTTATAGTACTTTAAATTGCCGATGTACACTTATCTGGTTGACAAATCAGTAATACTTGTAATATCCCCAAACTGAATGGTAGGAAACCTCTTAATGGAGAATTTAAAGTATTGTACAAGTAAGAATATGCTTTGGAGAAATTCTAAATGGCGTTATTCTAAATAATTAATAATCTTGGACATTCTTATCGCTGTATAATTTCATGCATAATACAAATTTGTGAAAGATTAAACAGAGATTATGCTGACTGAAGAGCATCTCTAGCCAACTCGAGCAAAATAGCACAGTAAAACCTGTTATTTACAAAATGTGCGCATTTGGGTAGCATCAAATTTCCTCAGTTTTTGAGGAAAAAAGTTGCCTGTTTTTGAAAATTAAAAATTTCGATGGCAAAAAGTTGTACAAAGGGAACAAGCTACATAGAAAATAAAGCATAATGTTTTTACGACCAATTTTATGCAAAAAGTAACAAGTTTGCTTGACTGGGGCAATAGCATCATAATATAATTATGAATATGGTGCTGATCTATAATTCACATTAAATGATGTTACAAAAATAAGACGTTTATTAGATGTGTATCTGATATACAAACTAAACGTACGTGAAAAAAACAACACGTGATTGTTTTTCGTTCTGTTCTTCAGATAGTTAATGAAACACTTTTTGAATATTTTCATATGGCTATTGTTCAATATTACAATAATGAGAATGAGAATGAGAATGATGTGCTATCAGTATCGTCATATTTATCATAAGTTGATAAAATCTTGGTTTTCTTTTACATTGTTAATTTTTCTCTGTAATTGTTCGTTGTAAAGATTATCAAAACAAAATCAAAATTATTGTGATCAATTATATACAGCAAAATATACTTGTAAACAACTCTGGCGTTATTTATTTAAAAAAGGAAGTAGATAACTGACCTAATAATTATCAAGATAATTGCGTCATACATGATTGCATTTTTGTCTATTACCGTATATACTTATAACAATGAATAAACCTATTGATAAGATGAATCGATCATGTACATTGTATATAGTATATTTTACTCGTTTGATAGGAGGATTTTTAACAAATATAGATTATTCATGTTGTGTAACAGCTGAAATTATGAGTTTGGTATAATATTTCAAATTGAAATAATTCTAGTAGTTAAACAAAAAAATAAATCAAGATATTTTTATTTCTATGATTATGCTTTTTTGTTAAATAAATCATACGGAGGCAAATAATTGAGTTATTTAGTAAAGTTACAAACCAAATGAATACTTGTTCAATTAGTAGTATTTTATGTAAAGATACTTGAACATTACTAAGAAGTATATTTTTCTCTAGATAAATCTGTGAGCTAAATAAGAATCTGCTGTAGCTCGGAATTCGTCATATGATTGTCTCAATCAAGTTGCTGCTATGCATTTTGCGATGTAAAGACAAGTGATAAGAACGTATAATGTCATTTCAATCAAATCTTATCTCTCGTTCACTCACTATGTGTCTAACGAATAATTTGAATTAATCGAATATTATAGTGTTATCTATGCAGTTAATATTTATAACACTTAAACTACATATATAGTAGATTTTGAGCAAGTTTAAGATCTATACTCAAAGATGATTTTATTCGATAAAGTAGATTTAATGAAATTGTACAAGACTAATCAAGTTTGAAATTGCCTTTTTCGTCATTCACATTAATTTTATATAAATATATTAGTTGATTTTGATTGTTTCAAAATAAAGTCTATTCTTTCATTCAGCAATTCTTCAAAAGAGCATCACCAATCCACAACAATCGATGTACATTATCAGTATTTGATCTACATATTAAACGAATCAATATGGACGATTTGCGTATATTTTCTTATCATATGATTCAGTTGAAGGGATTGAACTATTTCCAAGGTCAAGTTTAACTATCACATATTTCATCAGTCATCTGATTTTTAATCGTCTGATGAATTATCGTACATACGCATTTGATTAAAGTACTGTTTGATTACATTGGTTTCGTTTAGATCACAATAACTGATATATTGATTCTCGCACTTCATATGTTAAACTAATAGCATCATCTTATTCAAATTGTGCATTAACTAATGCAGCTTTGCACTGTTGTTTTTAAGATTATCAATCTAATATGAATAGATTAGATATAATCTATGAAAATCAAGCATTGATTTCTTTTTCACATAATGATTATGTTAATCAAATCGTTGTTATGCTTTCAACTATGTTTATAATTGATGGTATACCATTGATATTCAAACGAATCGTGAAAACAAAATCTCTTTAGGATCATCTGTCAGCTCTATTAACAAAAAAACATTTCTATCTGTAAAAGATTCATTTATTCATAAATGAATTAGTTCTATTAACTGTTGAACGTAACATTATTGAGGTAAATGATTTTATTTTATGATCGATTGATAATTGATATTTATTTTTCACTTGGATGTCGTTGTTTTGATGAAATCAATAATAACATGTTTATCTGCATGTATTATTTATATTAATAATTGTTTAAGGTGTTCTTGAAAAATAACTTTAACATTAATTAATTTGGATTGAAGTTCACCTGTTTTGTTAGTAATATATCAATATTGCTTTTTTTTAAACGTAAAGCTTCTTGTCACCAATATATGTTGTTATTAGTTTTTCAATTTTACTTTTTATTCACATAACAAATCTTGTAAATGTTGATTATTAAGTATTTGAAAAATGTCATAATAACTGTCAATAAGGCGAATAAGAAAAATGTATTTGCAGAATTAACAGTAGTTTTTTTTTAAAATAGTTGAATTGTAAGAAAAAAAAACTACCAATACAAAATTAAATAATCAAATTTTTATAATTGAAATTCATTATTCAAAGGCTGAAAGATTCGATGCTTAACATTTTCAGTGTCGATCTCACGAAAGTTAAAAAGCAAATTCAAGATAATGAAAAACATACATGGAGAAGATTGAAATTCTTTGAACAAATACATTTGATGATTATCTATTGAATGTTATGCAATAGATTCTTCAGTATTGAATTAAATGGAAACAAAATTGAAACTGAAAATTCTACTAGAATTCTATGAAACATTTCGCAATTATATTGAAAATCAATAGAGTTATTAACATTGTTCTTTGATCTGACCGATAGATTTCAAAATAAAGCATATTGAAGTGTATGGAAAGTAACTTGAGATTAAAAAGATCTATTGTTGTAAAACTTTAGTTAATATGTATATAATTCGAAATTGTGTTTTTCAAACAAGAGGAAAACACCTGATTTTTTTTAGTCTTTGCTTATTCAAGAAAATAATTATTTTATTACACTATTAAAATGTACGAAGCCTGCTTTTTTATGGTTGTAGAGCTTCGTACATAGTTTTAAAACATAGAAACTTATTTTCTAGATACATGTAATATTTGTGAATATATTGACACGTCCTTAGCATTTGCCACTTTTAGTCGTTCTTTGTTGTTCAGAACTAAAAATAAATGGGAAACGATTTAAAACAACGAAGTTATGAATTTTGAATGAGTCTGATTGATAATATCAAATCAGAAGACAAAATATGTACTACAAACAGATATAAATGGTTTCAAGAAGTTCTAAAACGGTTTTAAAACTTACCGTTCTTGTATTCGATAAAAGCAATGTTATCGCAATTTTGGAAGATTATTATTGTACCTACTTAGTACTAAATAACTACAAAGCTTCAAGTGGACAGATTTTACTATAGATGACAAAGTGTAACAAAACTATCTAGCACGTTTTATCTAAGTTTTTAATTACTTAAACTGATCTTTTTAAATAAAAATACTTTTTCGATATAACAAGAAACATCTATCGATTTATCAATGTTCCTGTATTTGATTACTATTTTTATGCATTCCTAATTTTATTCGTACTGATATTAATCTGTCATTATTTGATATTTAAAAAAAATACGCAATTTGTTCTATTTCATGTTAATGTCATTTTCAATTCTATAATGTTATTGTATTACGACTCTCATAATTTCTCTTTCAATTCACACTAGATGTGTTCTCTAGGTTGAACAGATCGGCTAGTCATACAGTAGAATCTTCTCGTTTGAATCGATCAATAAAAACCCCTCAGACGAAATTCAAAAATACGAGCATCCTATGGTTAAAAGCTTGATTATCTTAAACAATTACATTACCAAAATCATCCAATTCTTTTAGCTGCTTTTTTTCTGTTATTAACATTTGTATTTATTCTATTAACATGCATACAAATGAAAATAGTGTTGATGAAGGAGAAATGCTTTCTACTGATACGTGTTTCATAAAGAAATCTTAGGATCAATATTTGTCCCGACATTGTTGTATGGCATTTTATCATGCAAATTAATTAGAAAATCGATGAAATAATGAATGATAGTCTTCTTCTAGTTTCTCATCCATAGTAAGTTATCGGCTTGAAAGGATGAGTGTGAGTAGGGATCTTCCGTTCGTCTAAGTTCATATCCACACTCTCCAATTGCATTATTTTCAGAGAACTTGCTCCATAGAAACATAAGGTTTGTTCTCTTGCGGTTACTATTTAACAAGACCTTAAATTTTGCAGTTGTTGTTTAATTACTGTGTTGATAAGACTATGAAATATTCTGAGCAAAGAAACACACTATTTCGCGTCATTTATTTTTATTTTTAAGGCTTGAATTTTTTTACCGCATGATCCGCCATTCAATTTTAAACAAAATCTGCATGGAGTTTTATTTCTTTTTCCGATAGTGAAGAAAAACATTTAAGAAAAAACGCAAACCAACATAACAGATTCAACGTTCCAAAATAGTTTAAAACGAAATTTTAGAAACATTTTTTTACAGCATTAAAGACAGCAGAGAAGAATTGAAAACGTGCTAGAATATTTTGAAGTATGCAGCTTCTCCATATGCTACATAAAGCTCGTGAAAATGAACTCAGAAAAAAAAGAACTTTGATTTTTCACAATCCTACTAGAAATGGTTCAAGTCTTATTTGTTTTCGTCAGCTGAATTGAAGAAGAGAATTTCAGGATACACTTTGAGTTCAGAATCTGGCACGATTTTCATTTTCTTAAGGAGCTACTGAACTGTTGCTTGAAAAAGTGAAATTTCAACAGAGGAGATAATTAATTTACTGCCTGACAATTAATGAAAAACATTTTTCAATTATAGGTGATCAAACGAGTTTTTAAGCAGCTATAAAAATACCTGTATTATTTTAGCTTTATGTTTAACAGTTAAGAGAAAATTTGAAATAAAGACAATTTCTAGCTAAGAAAATTACGTAGTTCTATTGTATATATTCAAAATTCTTCAATAACATGTTTGCTTCCATTTCTCTATAAATGCATTTGATATAAGACTTGTCTGCTATTGCCTGGTTAGCAAAGAAACTTTTAGTGTAGCAAAAATAAAATGAAGAAATTATCAAGAAATCACGAAGACCGTCATTTATTCTGTTTTGTCTCTTTGGTTTTCTAAGATCGATTCTCGTATAGAAAATATATAAAATTATCAAGGCATACTTTATTTATTGATATCCTAAAAAGCATACAAAATCAATTATTCTAAAAGAATAAGAAGAGTTCCATTTTTTTTCTATTGGTAAGATCAATAAAAATAACGATGACCATATTTTTTTAACCATTTTAATTCTTCACGTAGTTTAATTTTTCCATGCCAAGGATTTTTACTGAATGAATGATCTTCATTTGGAAAAAGTAATAATTGAACAGGTATATTTAAATAATTTAATCCACGTTCTAATATAAAACTTTGATCAACAGGAACTCGTACATCATTTTCACCTGTAATTATATGCGTTGGTGTACGTATATTATTCAATTGATATATAGGCGATTCATTTTGATATATATCTGGTACTTCCCATGGAAATCCACCATATAAATCATCAATAAGAACAGGTACATCCATAGTTCCCCAACAGGAAACAAATTCAATGCAACCAGCACCGGATAATGCAGCATGAAATCGTGTCGTCTGTGTAATTAACCAATTTGTTAAAAATCCACCATAACTATAACCACCAATAGAAATACTATTTGGATTAACAATACCATCGTTTATTAAACTATCAATTCCCGAAAGAATATCACGTCCTGATCGTGATAATGGTTGATAACGAACTTCACTCAAATATTGATCACCATATCCAGTTGATCCTCGATAGTTTGGCTCTAAAACTAACCAACCTTCGGATGCTGCTAATGGTGCCCAATTAATTGGATTAATATCAAATGAATTTAAATTAGCTGCATAGGGACCACCATGTATAAGAACAAGAAGTGATAAATTTTTTGATTCAAATTTTTCTGGTGGATAATGTAGAATACCTTCAATTGTACGATCATCGTCTCTATTTAGCCATTGATATAATTTTATTTTAGGTAAATTTCGTTGAGTAAAAAGTTTATTTTCATTTGTTATCATCTTAGCTAATTGAAGTTTATTTATATCATTAATACAATAAACTTCTTTTGGTCGTTGATAAGATGAATAGACAAATGCGATTGAACAATGATTATGTGAAAATGATGATGATGATGTAATTATTTCATACATTCCATTCCAACCATTATGTAAAATTGAATATTTTTCTGCTGATTTTTGTGTATAAATATGAACATTTGTTCCAATTTGTCCAAGTATATAAACATCACCATCTGGTTTTATTGAATATCCAATAATAGCACCATTAAAATCTTTTGCTAAACGTTCAATTTTGCCGTTCATTAAATTAATAGAGTACAGTCTATATTGTGTACTATTAAATGATCCATTACTTGAACTAAATGGAAGTGCTTGAAATAGAACATGTTTACCATCATTTGATAATTGTAAATATCTTTCGTATTGTTGATTATATGTTAATCTTTTTAATGAGAATAGATTTTTTAGATCAATTGAATAAATTTCAAAATTATCTTGTCTTTCGAATAAATCCGTTACCGATGTGAAGACAAGTTTTTCTTCTAATGGAACATATAGTAATTCACCAATTAAAAATGACATATTCTTTATAAAATCTATTTTTGTTGATAAATCTTGATTTTTTTTATCAATATCAATACGATATATGCTACTATAAACATTTGGTCGATATACTCGATATTGTATAACATCTTTCCATTCATCTTGATTGTGAAATTGTTTTGATATTATTGTAGAAAAATAAAGTGATGAATCATTTTGCGACCATGTTATCGTAACTGGAATTTCTTTTCCAATATGAATAGGAAATAAATGACTTGACCGAATAGAATAGAGATAAATGTATTGATCTGATTTGTTATCATACTGATTCTGTTTTTTGTTTAATATTAAATCATTATTTCCTAATAATAGTACAATCCATTCACCACTCGGTGACCAACTCGGTTTAAATAATTCAGATATTTTTTTTGTAATTAATGTTTTCCATTGTTTAGATGTATCGTATAACCATAAGCAATTTTCAAATGAATTAGTTTTCCATGATGGTTGTCGAGTATGAATTAGTAAATATTGACCATTCGGAGACAGACTCAATGATGGAAAATGAGTATAATTAAAAAATTCATCAAATGTTAATATTGGTTTTGATTTTGTCGACAAACATACAATAGAATTTAAAACGAATAGGACATAAAATTTGATTAGTATCATTAATTTGAACCTAGATAAAGAATATCGAAAAAAAAACTTCAATCTTCATTAGACGAGAATGAAAAATGTTTGTATTTTGTTTAAATAAAACATTATTGAATTGTTCCTATTTATCTATATAAGAATCTATTGGTTAGCTACTGTGAATATTTTTGAATGTAATCGCTCAAGATAGTAAATTAACTTTGGACAATTTTCAATCGAAAAAATGCGTCGATTACTTACCTGTGATACAAAAAGAAAAGACGATAAACAAATTTTGATTTAATAAATGCACATGGTGTTAATTCAATAGATGGCCAAGTGTGGATATTTGCTGCAAAAAACGAATGTAACCTTTCTTTGGATAGAAGATAAACGTACGTGCAAATGTGGAGACGTCTTGCAATGCGATAAATATCATGTCATATTGTACAGGTGAAATGTTCTTTCTCATCATATCAAATGTAACATTTGCCGTGATTAAACTATGTTTTATTTTAGGTAAATAACAAAACAAAATGATAGAAAAAAATATAATGGCGGAGAATGTGAAAGTTAGATTGTTAGAACTCTCTTGGTCGGCATTGTTGTCCACACACACACATTAGCACAACAATAATCACAAAATCACCATGGTAGATAGCTTCAGCCACACTCAAATAATTGCACCGATACCCATATGCTCACACTTAGCGTGATCCTAAATCCATCCAGTGCGTAGACTCGTTCTCTAAATACCTCATATTGCTTGATTCAGTAAGAATTGACTTGTAAATACTGCGTGCCTGCAGCCTAGTCGGATAGTTCTGATCATTTGAACAAAAATGAGGGTAGGTGAAGATGAGTGTCGTTTAACCTGAGATGTTTTTGTTTATACTCTCAAAAATTTCGACTTTCAACCGGACACAAAATCAAGAGACGTCAGTGTTACAGGATCCTAACTGCTTTTCATGGTTCGCATTATAGTCCGAGACGATTTACTGTTCTTTCTAAAGAGAAACTTGAGCATAAGTCTCATTCGACAGTGTGCACATTGTCTGCACTGTAAAATAAAACATTGAACACTAAACTCTAGAAAAGCGTTTATTGCGTTTATAAGCCTCACATAAAATACTGACAAGACCTTTTAGAATATATTCCAATTTCATAAATCCTGCAAGTGGGAGAATTTGCTTATTGATCAATAACACAAATGATTAAAAACTTATCAATATAAAAGAAAGTAGCAAATTGTTAAAGATACAAACTAAAAGATGTGATGATGATAAAATGTTACTGTATAAGTGCAAATCACTTGAATGTTGAATGGCATCATTTTCTTAAGGCAATCAACAAAATTGAAAATATAATATGTCACTATTCGAGACGGATTCTTTGATCAAAGCTGAATTTAGTTTTCGCGTCGTCAAACCATCCATTTGTAGATAAGTATATACTTTTTATTACTTCGTTTTCTCGTATTGCATCGAGTAGGAGTTCAGCTCCATTACTTTCATTGCATGTTCCAAGTAGAAAGATCGTCTCTAACGCATTATTTTCTTTGATCATTTTAGCAATGTTTGTGAGATCCTGTTCATTAAACTGTTTTCCACTCAATACGATCTCATTGATTTTTGTATTGTATTTTAACATCTTGCAAATGGATCTAAGACCTTCAGTACCAATATTATTGTGACTGATATTGAGACTTGTTAATCTTGTTTTCGAACCACAAGCATTGGCAATGAGACGTGCATGATCAGCAGAAAGTTGATCATGAGCAAGGTTCAATGAAGTCAACGTTTTGTTTACTCTAAGAAACTCGCATATTGCTTCGGCAACGGACAACGGTAGCTTTTGATGGGAAATAGTCAAATAATGAAGAGTCTTATTTTCTTTAAGCATTTTGAAAAGGTTGACCATGTTCTTATTATTAACTTTACACTCATCTAATGTTAGCCATGAGATTGAAGTATTTTTTTGCAGTGTCTCTGCAAAATTCACCAAGGCATCGTCACAACTAAATGCAAAATCGATCTTTTTGAAGAATACTCCTTCTAGTAGACTACTAGAATTAAGTCCTCTTGATATGGCTTTCAATATAGCAGAGTCCATGCGCATTTGATGAACGCGTAATTCACGACTCGACGTAACTTCGGCAGTTTTAATTACAGGAATGGGTTTCCATTCATAATCGAGAGCAGGGATTACATGAATATAGCTGTTGGGATCGGGTTGAAAAATAACGAAAGTATTCGTCTTATTTTTGATCATGTATTCAACTACTTCATTAAGAATCTGTGATTTAATCACATAAAGAATCAACAAGTTTTTCTTGTGAGAAAGTGTTTTCACAAGTGATCTTATCACTTGCAATTGTTTCTGATCACGCACTGTAACATTATTTACAGTCAAAATTTGTACGAATGACTGTTTAATTGTGTCTAAAATCTTGAAAAAACCATTTTTTTTAATAACACAATCGTTAATTATTAGTTCATCGATTCGCATGCCATTGTTTATGATTGTACACAACTGTTCAACGTTCTGAAAGTCTTGCTTGCCAGTAAAAGTGACTCGGTAGTTATCTTCATCGTATTCACCATTGATTTTCCTAATTTGCTGTATAAAATCGGCTTGTCGCTCGGCAGCGTCAGGCGTATTGAGATGTAGCATGCATACCCAGCGTATAGGTCCATTTGCATCCACTGCGTGGTGGAGTCCACTTAGCGTTTTGTTTGGATCAACATCTTGTAGAAAAGTAGCTAGCTCAGACCGATCAGCATCGTTCAGGCTCATTCGTGTTGAGTTGACAGAAGATGGTTCTGTTGTATGTTGATCTTGTAAAAAGCTTTCGGTAGCGACATTGCTGACAGTATTCATAGTATCGCATAAAGTATCGTCGTTGAGTTTGTCCGGAATGAAAATAAAAGGGGCAATAGATGCAAAGTCAGGAACGAGAACACCATCGATAAAAACTGTCCCTTGCACTATTCTTATTATATCACGAAGGTATGGACCGTATTTGATGAAGAATTGTCGAGGCTTCTTAATAATATAGCCTTCATGAGCAGTTTGATGAATATGATTTTTGCATTCGCATAGAAAATGAAGCCGAAATTGATGTCGGCTTATATCAGCTTTGTTAGTGTCTTTGATGGCAATAAACAATCGAGGTATTGAAAAGTTGGCAAGCTCTGGATATTGATTCGTGCTTTCCTTTGCGGTTTCAATCGCAGTTGCTCTCACATCATCGATCTGGATTATGACCTTGTCGATATACTTCTCGACTTGGTCTAGTCTTTCAACAATTTGTGAATCGTTTGTAGCTTCTGAATTATTTATTCTTAACTGTTCGGATGAGTGCGCCTCGATCTCGTTAAATCGGTTCGCGAGAATTCGACATGGCTCTAATAGACATCCTGTATTATCCAAAAGAAATGGGACCAATTTTCCATTGAGAGTAAATGAGGAAACTGTTGGAAAATAGCCAACAATATCCTTCAAAAATAAGCACTCTTTTCTATCCACATCGAAACAATCGATATAAATCGGCACTTTTATCTTCGTATCTTGATAGCACACCGTCTGGTAAACATTTGAATGCTCTCGAAACTGGGTTAGTTTTGGTGTCATAATCAATTTGAAGAAACCAGACTCACGAAATTTTGACTGATTTATATCTTTGTTTGACGTAGCAAATTTCAACTTATGTCTTTCGTATTCTCTTTAGCTGTTTTATATACCACTTGATATGACCACTTAAGATCGTACGATATTGACAAAAATATTTGCAGAATAGACGATGCATGATCTTGTAAGATTCGTCAAATATGATAATTGACAAAGCTACAGGCTTTTATAGAATTTTCATTGTAATCTAAAGTCTAGATTATGAAACAAACACAACGAAATAGTTATCGTGATAATTTTAATGAGAGAACTAAATTCAATTGAGTTAAAATAAGCATGAAGCTAAAAATGTGTGCAGGGAAATGTCGGTGTGGTTGTGATTGTTGGTGTAAAAGCAAGGATCTATCCTTCAGTCACATCCATGGTTGTTCTATAGAAATTGAAAACTCAAAAAATGCTCCTTATTGATTCTCCTAGTCTTGGTCAGTCGATTGTATATGTCATGCGATATATCAAATAACTTGATTCGCTATATTCATTGTGTGGAAACAAGAGAAAATATGAGCCATGGTCGGCAGCATGTAGATTAGTTTTCTTTTTTGTGTGCCTGTTACATTTTGAAAAATGAAAATAGGAAAGGTTAGAAATTATCAAGTTTTGTACAGAGCTGAATAATCTATGAAAGGCTGTAAATATATGATACATTATTTGCATGCACTAATAAAGATAAGAATCGAGCTACCATAATCTGATCACATAAAATAAAAATGTCATATATATCTTTTCTTACTCTTATAGAGCATCGTAAAATGAAGAGAAACTCATGAAACGAATTGAGTGTACACTTGAAAAAAGACTTCATACAGGATAATGATAAAGATATTTCAATAAACGCGATTATAACAAAGAAAATGGAAACTTGAGTGAGCTTGAACGGAATAAAATAAAAAATAGGATCATTTCATTCGAATCATCCTATTTCTCAGAATCGATTTTAACTCTGTAGGTACATTTGTAGTGATTCTCATACGTCATTCAATCTTTAGTTCGTTCTAACTGATTCTTGTGTTTCAAACCGATTCTATCTGATTATCTCATTTCGAACAAATCGTAATCAATTACATGCTTTTGAATCGATTTTATCTCACTAATGTTCCTAATAAGCTTTTGACCGAATTTGAACTCCGGATCTTGAGGATTTCCATAGATTTTCCCACCTGGTGGGCATTGTAACTGAATAGTCAATCTTTGATATTAGGACTGAACGACAACGACAAAAACTACTGTTCATATTGAAAAGTCTTTTCTGACTCTCAGGTATTTTATATTTCACAAAATAAATATTAAAATAAGTTAGCAAGCCCTAAAGTGCAAATAAAATCTAACAATCCAAAATTCACTTATACTTCCCTGCTTTGTTAGCAATGAAATCTTATATAAGTGTCCAAGTTCAGTTTCATGTAAGACTACGCTAATAAAGTTTTCAAAATCATATTTTAATAATATTATAGTAGAACACTGAATTCAAATCGTTTTCAACTTGATAAAAATATTGTTATATTTAAAATAATTGCAAAACAGCACTTCATTATTCTAACAACACATTCACGAAAACTGGATTTCATCATCATTCAGTGTAGGAAAAAGACTCGGCATCCGATGAGCACTACTTGTTAATTTTTATTTAAATTTTTTTGTAACGATCGTTATAATTACTGACAGACCGGTCAAAACATAAGATACAATCAAAACGCCAAGGGCTGATACCCACAATCGTTGACGACAATAAGTAGGCAGGAGAGGATTCGTATTTTGCGATTCACGTAGAGCTCGAAATACGTAGATACTCCCAGGAATACGTGTGGCAAACAAAAATAAACTGAAGAGTATCATGAAACCAAGGATGACATTGCTTTCATCGTCACAAGCCGCAGCGACGATAAAGCCGATGACACTAAGAGCAATACCAAGGCCTCCAGCAACTTTGAGATATACAGGTAATTGAGATTGAAATGGGCATTCACCGTATTGTGTGGCTAGTACAATTTGTCCAATTGATATCGAGAGAAGAAAAAATGCTAAAAAGGCGACTAACTTCGCGAGCATACTGCAAATTTAAAATGTCGTCACTGTAATCGTTGCTTGAAAAATATCATACGTTACGTCCTTCTCTTAAGAGCATATAAAGCTAGTTGGAAATTGTATTTCGTCGTATTCTTATCACATAATGGAAACTCATCATATGACTCATTCAATAGAATCGATGGATGTGCCACTGTTAACATTGAAAGTATCTTACCACTATCGCTAAAGAAAGTGAATGATCAGGATAGAAAAAGTAACCTTCAGCTTGAGGATGTAGATGGATGAGAATTAGTATAAAGCTTACGAGTAAGGATCAGACCTCTCTTGATTCACATTATCACCTACAGCGATATCAGCACATCAATAATCACACGCTTACTCGCTCTCCTCCCGGCCTCACAGACATCTTTATATACACCCTCATCACTGCACAGATAGCAAACCTTACCCCGTCATTCTTTCAATCTCTCTACCTCATACAATAGAAAAACAATTAGAAGTAATTATGTTGATCGATGAATTTGATTTTTATTATCAATTTACAATGTATCGATGGATAAGCAAAGCGGAGTCTGTGAATCTTTTGTTATCGAATATCATGATTTTACTACCTAAGTGGAAAATGTTGAGTCGATATGACAGCGGTGTAGGTGAGAATGAAAGTGTGCGTAAGGATCAGGTTGTTGTACATCTGTTCACCTGTATCGACATCGATACTCTGATCAACCCACTTATACTTATACCCACCTGCTCACAATCAATTTCACAATTACATGACCTCAATCTCGCCTCTTAGTTTTATCTTCAACCACCAACGGTCACTTTGTCTTAACAACTGGATGTTTATTTATAAGTTTTCCTTTATTCTTTACTTTCCTCTTGAAAACATCTACACTAATAAAAAATTGTTGCTAAAATGAATTTTTCTTTTTCTCTTTGTATTTCATTTTGTCTGTCATTATCTCTTTTGAGGCAATACTAACCAATCAATGAGTATATAAGAAATCATCAGGAAAATAATAACACAGTTGAAACAATCAAATAATATAAAGCTGATAGTCGCGTTTTTTTTCTCTTCTGTATCTTACGATGGAAGAGTTTGTGCTGTTAGTTAAAAAGACTAGACGTATTCAGATCAAATTAAAGCTTTTTAGCGGCAAATTAATAAATTACAATTATAGGCTGCTCTTGGTGTATACGAGCCGAGATATTCGAATTTTACTGTGTGCAAAATATTTGTTAAGCGCCCACAATTCCAAATATCAAGAGAGGCTTTCTTGTGATGGTTGGATAGAGCTCCTCGAGTTGCATAAGAAGTATGTTTCAAATAAAAAAAGAAACAATTTACAAAAGTTAGAATTTCGAATCTAGGCTCTCTTATATTTGAAGATGATACGATCTTACACGTTTTACGTGAAGTGCTTTTTTTTATTATTTGAAACATACTTTTTCTTACGGAACTCAATAAGTACTATCTAATCATCATAAGAAAACTTTTTCTCTGGTATTTTGACTTGTGAGCGTCATGCATATGCTCTAAACACCGTCCGTGCACACCAAGGGCAGCCTATAATTTTAATTTATTAATTTGTCGGTGGAAGCTTTGATTTGACCTGAATACGTCAAGTCTTATTAACTAACAACACAAACACACATTGATTATCAATTAAACCTAAAATAACTTCGAAGTGAACAAATGAAGACGCTGTTGGGAATTCATTTTTACAAAAATTGTTCAAAATATAAGTACTTCGTCAAATACGTCGGTAGGAAAAATACATAGAATTACAAATAACCTGTTTTTATAAGAGAAGTTATGTAATCAACCCTGCTAAGGACATTAGTCTCAATAGTATTAACAATCGAAACTGATTCAAAAGTATGAATTCAATCGTTCACCATGCAATGGTATTGACAGAGAAATCTCTCATTTTCATTTTTTAAATTGTATAATATGGATGTGTGGATATGGATGTCTGGAGATTAGAGTCTATGAGGGTATGATCGTTACCTTCACCCACATCCACACTGGTCCCGCAGCCGAATAATCCAAATGAAGGTCTTCATAGGCCAATCGTTTTCATTTTAGAGTAGATGTGAGTGTAGGTGAATCGGATACTTATATCTACAGTGACGCATCCACACTCTTGAGCTGCGATGAAACTCAAGACACTTCTTATGAAACGATCCGAAGAGACTGTCGATCAATAGAGAAGAATGACTGACCATACGCAAGATCGATCAGGTAAAAACTACATGTCACTTGATCGTCTGAGCGACTTCTCTTGTGTTGAACTCAATAAATATTGACGTTTTGATACGTTAATAAAAGAGTTCAAGATTCATACAAGTCGAATTTCATCAGCCTGTTTCTGAAAATGTTAAAAATTTGTCGTCTTTATATGATTGATCTTGTAAAACTAATGATTTTTAATAAACAACAATCCTTGATCGAATCATAAACATTTAAACGGGCTGACGAGGGAGATGCATGACGTAAGAGTAATTTCGTCATTCAAATTTGTTTGGTCATACAATGATTTAATAAACAAAGTTGACTGAGTAACAAGATTCCAATTTGAACGAGTCAAATCAATTAACAGTTTTGAAAGCTATTTCAAATTTTCGACAAGATTCGAATTGGTCGAAAATAAAGTGATGTATGTTTAGAATGTGATGGGGAGAGAGAGAATATCTCGATCTTCAATTGTTGTTCTTTTCTTCGATCAATCAATCAGAATGAAGAAAGAAAATGACTTGTCTCGATTCTCATTGTTTTCATTGTGAATAAATTTTCGATTGAAGAGATGGACTTTCGACAATTTTTTTTAACGAGAGATATCTAAGCTCGCATTGGCAAAAGATGCAATTTATCATCGACTGACAAGATAAGAACAACACAAATTTATATGTTCTTCACAAAGATAAGAGTTGTTGGCTCTCAAATGAAAAGATTTCTGTGTGGTGCAGATGAATCTTTCATTAGAAAGTAGAAGTGGAGAATTTTTTAGAACGATTTGATTAACATAAATATTAATTAGTTTCACTTAATTTTTCATATTAATAGACTAAATAATTGCTACAGCCTGTTTTTATTAATATTAACAGCTAAGTAAAACTACTTGATCTACACATGAATAATATTGTATTAGAAGAAAAATAGTCTACTCGTAAGAGAAACTCTTAATCGACACAATATATGTTAGAATTTTTTGAGTTCAGTTTTTCTGGCTAAGAGAAAGGTCGATTTCAAGTCAATAAGTATTTTTTAATGATCTTGATTAAAGAACTTCGGAGTCAGGAATGCAAATTAGCATTGATTTATCAAAAAGTTTTTAGTAGGCTTTTTTTCAGTCAACAGAAGCATATTACAAGTAAATGGCTAGTTTTATTAAACTTGATAAAGTCTTCTCGACAAAGAGGAATCTGAATTTATCATTCATTTACCGAAATTTTCAAGTTGGTTTTTTGGACCTGGCAACATCAATTTGATTAAGAAATTGTTGTTTTCTCTAAATAGGCCTTTCCTGATCGAAAATCTCGAAGCGAAACATTGAAACTCTGATCTCAACCATTTTATCCCTTAATGGTACGTATATTAAGTGTCAGTAGAGAAAGTCAAAATTAATATTAATGATGAAATAAACTGTTAATTGTTAATATGAATGAACTAAGTGGTGTATGGAACCCTTTTTCTATTTATCTTAAAGGTTAAAAGGTCAGTCAATGCATTATTTTAAGTTAACGTCAGTGTTCTTTTCTTGATACGATTGTCAACAACATTTCTTTTTTTTTTTATCATCAAAAATAAGATTAGACTAAGCTCCACTGACTTACCAGCGACCTACACTCCCAGCTAAATCAGAGATTAACTGGCATATCGATGGTCAACAGAAATTGAAAATAAACTCGGCATTTATGCTTGCTAATGTCGTTTCATGCAAATTTTTCTAAAACTGATTATCAAAACCTCACTCAGTTAAATAAGCAGTAAAAAAAGTAGAAGAAAATAGTTGAAATTAAGTTTTCGAAGGAGAAAAAACCTTGTTTTGATGAAATATTCATTGAAGTGATGGCTTATTCGATAATCGATGGTCTTCGTAGAACTCTACTATTTCCAGTAGAAAGTTATAATGTATCAAAATCGGACGATGTTCTCATTAAATTCCATTGTGCAAAGGTTTGTTTGTTTGTTCTTTTATGATTAATGTAAATCTTTGAGATTTGCAGGGTCTTCCAAAGAAAGATATAATTGGATCATGTGATCCGTATTTCATCAGTCAAATTGATGATGGACGAATTCAGTTCATGTTTGTATTCTTGAATAAATTCAATTGATTTCGAAATCTATTCATTATTAGATCTTCATGTATTCCGAATACATTGACTCCAGTTTGGAATGAGAACTGGTTAGTCAGAAATGTTCCTCGGCAAGCAAAACTCTCAGTAAAACTCTTCGATAAAGATGATGATACAATCAATGATGATTACATTGGTAATTTTGAACTAGTTCTTCTTCCAACAATTCGTCGATCGATCGAGATTAAAACCAATTGGAGCAAAGTGCAAGGAATATTCGTATTGAGCATTGATCGTTTTCCTTCATCACCCGAGACAAGAATTCTTCGTCCGTACACATTTGATGGCCCTGTTCGCTATTCTCGTCACAACTCCTTAGTTCTTGGTCAATTAGTAAAAGTCAATGATGAACGACTTTATTCAACTTGGGAAATTCATTTAAAACGAATCGATTACTTCTTCAATCCGAACAAGAAACAGAAATGGAATTCATCGTACAAAGCAGCACAATCGATTTTCGAAGGACCGATGTCATTGGGTATTCAGTTATTGATAAAACAAGCACATCATATTCTCTATGCGAAACATACAACAAATCAATTCGGTGTTTTAAATTCCAGTGATGATCTTTGGAAATTATTATCTGATGAAACAAAATCCAAAATCAAACCCTGTGTTTACACTTACATTATTGATGATTCAACATGGAAATTTAGTGAAACAGGTGCATCATTTTTCGTTGACTTTGCATCGAAACATGCTCTTCATGCAAACTGTTCCGAAACTGTTCGTTATGCAGGAGAATTTCATCCACGACCGATTTGTGGATGGAATAGATTTAATTCGTCTGATCCGTTAGATTTTTATCAATGGGAATTAGTTATTGATAATGGATCAGGCACCTATGCACCGAACCGATCACTTCTTGGCAAATTGAATAATTTACTCTCTTTCAATTTTCCTCGTTTGAAAGTCGTCACTTATCATTTTGAAGACCCTCAGTTAAAGTCAAGTATTGAAGCTTGTCGATCGTTTGCCAAATCTTATACAATTAAACCAATGAGAACAGTCGAACAACTTGTTTCAGCACAATTTAAACCGTTTACACCGAATTGACTCCGAATTAAGTTTCATAAGTCCTTTTCGATTAATTGATATTCTTATTCAAGAATATTTATTCATCAGGCATAGCAAAATAAACATTTCAATTTCGTTTTAACTTCGAGAAATGATTAATCGATTTGTATATGTTCTTCTATTATTTGTTCTTATGGAACTGAATTTGATTCAATTCTGCAAGGACTAATCCCTCGTCGTGTCAAATGACATATGAAATAGAGATCGATCACTTCTGCAGGCATGAAGAAAGAGAGAGAAAGATCCATCCAATTTCTCTTTCTAATGACTTGCTTCATGCCAAACAGTAACTCAATAAGTTAAAAGTCATTTCGATTAGATAAATGTCCTATAAAATGATTGATAGAAGAACTATTTTTAAAATCCTCTGCTGTTGTATATGTTCGAGTTAATAATCTTAAAAAGATTTCTTTGTTTTAGCAGAGAAAGAGAAGCCATTCGACTTTTCAGTTTAAACAGAAATCAATAGAGATTGAAAGAGATAAGTTCATTCGACACTATACTTCTGCCTTTTGGAGATGATTGGTGTCTATTCTGATGAATAAACAATACAAGTTTGTAAAATATGCAAATAACCACAAACATCTTGAAAATAAAGTTAGTTTTAGCTTTCTACATATAAACTGTTTAAATTCATTCTCAGAAATGTATATATGTCAAACAGGATTGAAGAGACATCAGTGGAATTTCACATCATTTTATAATGATAACACATCTAGGTTTATTTTCAAACAACCTCGCAAGTAGTAATTTTTAATAAAATTATTATGCCTGTGGGTTGTTTTAATTATAACCAGATGTGAGGATCATGTACACATCAATAACAAATTACTTGTTCATATCATGACTAATGAATTTTTTACTTCATGTAGGCTCGACAAAAACAGAAGTCATAATAAATTGTGTTGATCTCACTCCGTCAATACGAAAAATTTGCGATACACATTCGTCTAGTTGTCGACAGAGGCATTTTGAGTAACTCTTGAAAAAATAGTCTATTATCAGAATGAATTATCATCGTGGAACCTATTGTAACAAATAGGTTTGCTGGTTTTGCAATTTTTGTACACTACTATTCTGAAAATTAATTAACGTCATGAAAAATCGTTCAAGGCAAAAAGTCATATCAATCGCTAATTAATAAAAAGGTTTTTGAATGGTATTATTCAAGACTTATGCATACACATCAGTGATGGCACCGTTCCAATAGACATAATCATATAGCAACGCTTGATCTCTTTAATGGATGTGAGTGTTGATGGATGAGAAGAAGAACGATAACAATACCCATATTGTCAAGACGTTCTGTAGTCATTTTATTTAGACAAATTCATACGACTGCATAGCTACTCTTCCAATGATGAATGACGAAGAGCTCGATCAATTATTCTCTTCCATCAAGAAGTTAAAAGCTTTCCGTCAAGGTAAACTTCAAAACCAAAACAAACTTGGATAGCAGATAGAAAGCATATTGATTTTTTTGGTGCTTCAAGAACTGAACAAGCCTATGCGGCTAGCTGCTATGACATCTTATGCTGTAGAAATACTCACGTCGATAAGTCGAGCTTGTTTAATGCTATTTGTGCGGCTCCGATGGCTTTGACAAGTCTTAGCTTAAACTTCTGCACGACATAAATTGACAGCTATTTGTATCATATCAGTTATGCGTTTAATGCGTAAACATATAAATATGATATTTCTTTCTATAATACACTGAGTATTGAATTATTGAACCCAAGGAAAGTAAGCAAGTATGTGGCATTACTTAACATCTGCTTCTCTTTGAGTACATAAGAAATAATTAAGAAAATAATAACGGAGTTTATACAATCAAATAATAAAAACCTGATAGTCGCATTTGCTTTCTCTTCTCTATCTCACCATGAAAGAATTTGTCTTGTTAGTCAACAAAGACTAGACACATTCGGTTCAAATAAAAACTTTCACTGCCACACTAACAAATTAGAAATGTAAGCTCTTCTTGGTGTACACAGACTGAGATATTAGAGTTTCATCGGGTTTAAAGTATTTGTAAGGCGTTCACAATTCGAACTATCTGCAGAAGTTTTTTCGTGATAGTAGAATAGAATTCATCGAGTTGAATAAGAAAAAGTATGTGAGAAATCAAAACAATTTTTTTTTTTACAAAAGTTAGAATTTGGAATCTATTTTACTTTCTCTTATGAAACTCAATGAGCTCTATCCAATCATCACAAAAATCCTTACTGGATATTATGAATTGTGAGCGCCTTACAAATACTTTAGACACAGTGAAATTCGAATATCTCGATCCGTACATGCTAAGGACAGCCTATACTTTTTATTTTGTTAATTTGCTGGTGAAAGCTCTAATTTGACCAGAATACGTGTAGTCTTATAAACTAACAATACAAGCACACATCTATTGTCAGTTAAACTTAAAATAACTTCAAAGTGAAAAAAACTAAGACATTGATGAGAATTCCATTTTACAAAAAAATTATTGAAAAAATAAATACTTCGCGAAACAGTTCTGTAAGAAAAATACAGAACTGAAAATAACCTGTCTTTGTAATAGAAGTTATATAATCATGTCTGTTGACGACACTACTTTCAGTAATATTAAATATTGAAAGAGATTCAAACGTATGCATCTAATGATGTACCATACAAGGATATTGTTAAAAAATATCTCTTATTTTATCTATTTAAATTGTGCATTTTTTTTGTGAATAACATTTGGTATTCATCGTTATATTTCATACGACGATAAATAGATATTTAAAAAAAAAGTTTCGAACTTAGTTTGACCGAATTGAAAATGACCAATTTTTCACTGTCGTACTTGGCTTTTATGACCTATTTATAAACATAAATATATGAAAAGCTCCATTTCTCATTATAGAGTTTCATATAATATCTAGTCAAAACAAAAATTATCCGAAGTATCTCAATGTAATGAACGCATAAAATAAACACAAATTCATGATTATGGACTCCTATATCATCTGCTATATTTCATGTTTTTCAACAGCAATAAGACTATGATAAGGACCGATTATTGATATTGTTTTGCACAGGATCTAAAAAAGTTTACTAAGGATGAAAATGTGAAATTAAATATAAGCAAAAATAGTACAAGTTGTTTGAAGCAAGCAATCTTCGTGGTAAATCATTAAGTTTACGAATCAACATGATATATGAGATCAACACAAAAAAAAATACCAACTCATCTTATTACAATCTGGCTTAACAGTATTAATATATCAAAGTCTTCTCTACTCAATGCATAGATTGTATTTCGATCAAAGTAAATTATTTAAAATATCTTTCCTGTTCGCTAATTAAAATAACCGCATTACGTCTTCACAAAGTAGTATGTAAGCTAAACATGAGTTCGATTGTGTAAAATACAACGTTTTCTTTAATGTTCGTCATATTTCCTATGGTTTAAACGTAAGAGAAAAAAAAGAAAAGATCATGTGTGTAAGTAGAACACGTATAAGATACGACGAAGAAAACGAGAACTCTCATAGACACTGGAACGAGAAACATTATTCAAGAAAGAGCATTATCAAGACACAATCATAAAACTCAACAACAATGGAGCTAGAGAAAATAGTAACAAAACCAAAATCTCATCCACCTTTAATATGTAATATATGTGGTGATATCGCACGTGGTTTCAATTTTGATGTTATCACATGTTTATCATGTAAAGCGTTTTTTCGAAGAAATGCTTTCCGATTATTGGTAAGTTAATTTTATTCAATGAAATCTATTCTATACTTTTTATGTTCAACAGAAAATACGTCGTTGTCAACGTAAAAATTGTTGTAACATAACAAAGGAAACACGTAGTTATTGCCCAGCTTGTCGTCTAAAAAAATGCTATGCATTTGGCATGAATCCGAAGTTAATTCAAATTGTTGTTCAGCGCGAAACTAACGGTGGTATACATGAACAATCAAAAATAGTAAAACAAAAACAAATTCAATTACCAACAGTATCATAAGATTATATTTTGTTTTTTTTTTAATATAAATTTTCTTTTTCTATAGCCTAAACCAATTGATCTTCTTGAAAGTGATCGTTCAACTTTGACATATGAACAATGGAATCTTCTTTCAAATATTATTCTATTATATAATGAAAAAAATGTTATCAATCAAGTTAAACATATACTTGAAAAAAAGTCTTCATTACCAGCAAAATTACGTTTGAAACCTGCTGATACAATGGATCTTATGAGCAAACCGTTGGAAAACATTGTACTACTTATGGAACATTCACCTCACTTTCGATGTTTATCAAGCAATGCTTATCGATCAGTTGCATTACATAATGTATTTTTCACTGGTGGTCTCGATGGATATTTTGTCGCTCGTGAAACTAATCAATTTAAGAATGTGAGTTATATGATTGCTAGTAGTACTATTTATGGACATGATTATATGATGAAATGTTCTCAAGATAACGAACGATTGGAGCCAAATGGAAATCTAATTAAAATTATGTTATTTGTTTTAATATTTTCAAGTAATTGTTCAATGGTTGTATTTAATGATCAAGAAGATATCAATACTATGTCAAGTTCAATTGAATTAATTCATATACAAGATATCTATGTGACTATGTTATGGAAATATTTAATTTATCTATATGGACATAATGAAGCAGTAAAACGTTTTTCTTCATTGGTAAAAACTGTTCTTGATATGTTAGGTGGAGTAGAAGAACTATCGAAAAATGTAACTCTACATAAAATGATTGATAGAATTGTAACACATACAGAACGTGCTTTGGTCATAGAAGAATGAATCATATTATAATTTATCTTTCATTAATTAATATATGCTTGTCATTTATATTGATTACAATGAATATGAAGAACTGAGTTAACTACTGTTTTTCTTGTTCAATATATGTTAAAGTTATTGTTAGCATCTTTAAACTGTACTGTTTTGTTAATTATTTTCTTGTCAACAATCAGATGACTGTTGTGCAAGTTATTATTAATCGTTGTTTCGTATTTTTATTTATTCAAAATTTTATCATGTAATTTCTCTGTTGCATTAATTTAATCGTTCATTGTCAAAGACCTTATAATAAACGTTGATTATATCCATTAATTAGTGTTTCATTTTTTCTTCTGTCTTGTTTCAGACAAAAAGCATGTTTTATTCACAATTAGACACAAGTGTATAATAACAATAAATTATCCTCAAGCTCTCGTGGATTTTCTCCTATCTTGATCACGATTGAAAATAAGTCACGTTCTTCTAGAAATTTTTTATTGCTTGTCAATGCTTTATTAGTGCATTTTTTTTTCATAATTAAATGCTAATTATATCTCTAATGATTATATCTTTTGAAATCTTTCATCTATTTTATTTTAATATATCTGAAAGATATCTTAAAGCTTGTATGAAAAATTTTCTAAGCACTCATTAATGCTTGATTTAATGCACTACTTATGTTCTGAGTATAGCATACCTGACATAAACCAAGCATATCTTAGTTGCGTAGGACTTAGACTGGAAAACATCACGTATGCATTTTTAAAATACTAATAGGAGTCCAATTAGTCGTAAATATATTTTATATGATCAATACATGTCTAGGTAACTTTACAGTTTACGAAAAACTATAATAATAAGTCTCGGGAATAAGTAAAACTTGGAATAGATTGTAAAGAATTAGTTTTTAATCTATTTTTAACAATGATGAAAAACAGGAAGACGTCAATGTAATTTTACTGAAGATTTGAATATCATAAATGCTGTAATTTTTACTGTATTGAAAATCAATTTATGAATGCTTTATTGTGATATTAGTATTTGTTGATTATTTTTGTTGTTGAATAATAGATTTTCTCTCGTATAATCATTCTAATGTGTACAAGATTCTTTTCTCCGTACTAATCTATAACTATTAGATCTTAATTATATTTAAAAATAGTCGTTGAGTTATGACAATTGAATAATATAATCTTCTTTCGAATGTATTTATGCATATAATGAACAAGATATTCAATATACATTCCTTTAGCAAATAGCCAATGGTCAAGAAAAAGTGATGTGTCATGAAAAGTCATTTATAAGCTTAATTATACCAAAGAAAAATGCTTGACTAAATAGCTCATTAATCTGTAGTTCATTCTTCAATCTAGTGCATGAATTTGTAACCAATTTTGAGATGTACCTTGCTATTGAATTATGAATCAAAACGATTTTATTTACTCTGCTTTTATTCGTTACTACAATCGGCATTAGTAAAAGCGACGATATTTGAGTACATTCATCGATATAAAAGATTTGCTGAGTTATTTCATTTATATGAGTATTATAAGACTTCCTTCCTGTTCGAAAAAAGTTAGTTTTCGTCAAAAACATGAAAATTGAGATAAAAATACAGAAAGATAGCGCAGGGTCTGGTCTTTCATAATTCACTGATTTATAATTTAACACCTCATTTTTCAGCAATCTTAGTCAATTTCTATTTTAAAAATAAGTTTTTTTTTTTTTGAGAAAAAAGCAGGAGATTTCTTCGCATTTTCTCTGTTTGTTTTCTTTTTCATCGTACATTCTGGAATTGCCGAAGAAGCATCATTATAGTCAAATGCTTTATTTTTAATTTGAAAGATCATTTCAAGATGCAGGTTATGACACAGTTCCTTTGTTGAATTTAGCTTAGTTACTATTATGTAAAAGATTACTTTTATAATTAGAGCGATATATTTTTTTTGAGAGTTCTTCGAGGCATTGAACTTGTCATCTATATTGTTTCCTTAAAAAGTAAAAATTAAAAAAAAAGATTCTCTGATGCCCTTGTATCATGACATAACTTTCAAGCAAAAATAAATCAAGTTTATAGAATGAAGGTCCACAAAAAGTTTTGAACTTTTTTACTTTTGTTAGTTGAATATCTCCCGGAAACATCTTAGTATAGAACTGAAAATTTTATCGTAGGAGGAAGAGCATAAACGAATATAAGAAAATGACATCAATCTAAAAAATACCTTTCAGGATAAAGCTAATAGAAAGAATTAAAACTCTTATTCAAGTATAAGAATAGATTTTTACTGAATATACGTTTAATAATAACAAATACTATTCTGAATGAAAACATTTTTAGAAACTTTTCAATCTTTCAAATGTCTTTTATGAAAATCGTTTTCGAACATATTACATCTTTACAAAACAATGGTCTATTTTAATGCCCAGATAATGTATCTATGAAATTTGTATACACTTAAAGAAATGATGATTGTTCACAAACAAGTATTCTTTTTCTATTGTTGACTGCTTCTATGTTTAATTTGATATTTAAAGGGAAGCAGCAACGTGACACTCAATCGATGAAAGGTCTCAAACGAATCGAACCAGTCAAACTTGGTTTGATCTGATCTCTGCAGTGGACTGAATATTTTATGAGATAGACTTTTATATTTTTATTTAAGCATATTTTAAATCGATATTTGACAATGCAGTGTATAATTCAATTAAAAAAAAAAAACAAATCTTCCTTGTAAATTTTATTCAGTGAAAAATTCTTTTGGTTTAATATTATTAATCGTTTTAAAACAAATTGGACATGACTGTTGTATCAAACTATAAGCACATAAATAACAAAAATAATGTTTACAATCTCCTGTTGACTCATGAGGCATTACAATCGATTGTTCACATACAGAACATATATTTGTTTGTTCAAGTCGTTTCATTATTGTTCCCAATAAATATTTTCTCATTAATGTACGTGCTTTTAATGAAGTTAAAAATGGTATTAATGTACCTAATGTTTCATTAAGTGTATGCCAGATTAATTCACGTTTCATATATGAATAATCAAGTATACGAAGTGATGGAGGATGATTATGAACTGTTTTTAAACGAGCTAATCGTTCGAATAAATTAATATATGTACCACCATGAAGAAAGAATAGAAAATTAATAAATACAAGTGATTTATAAATAAATTGAAATGGTAATAAACGACGATAATCAACTAAAAATTTTTCATAGATATAAGAAAAAACCAATGATGATAAATAAAGAAATTTTTGATAACGAGTTAATGGTACTGATGAATATTTAATTTGTAAAAGTTGTTGACCAATTGTTGTTGAATAACGTGATGAAAGTAGTGTATTATATGATGTTAATAAACGAAGAAATAATTGAAATTCATGTTTAAATGAATGTGTTAAATGTGAATAATAATAACGAAAAAGTGATGAAAATATATCCCAATTATATGAATTAAAATCTTCATCAAGATAATTTGCATCTATTTGAGGTGTTCGAAGTGCTGTCATTTGTTTATCCATTATGATCTGAAATAAATTTATAAAATATTTTAGATTATCGCTATTTCTTTATGTTGAAAGTTTTGTCAACTAGTAAAACTGTTTTATATTAAAACAAAACTCATTTTCGTCACTTACGATTTATCTTGGGTCATTATTAGACTATATTCGTAGTTCTAATTAATGATAATATAAATGTTGGGTTCATGTCAAATAAAATGTTAAGTGCGCAAAAAATTATTCGTAATGTTCTATTTATTGAAGAATATGTTTACAATACGTCTCATGTAAATAGGACAAGTTTTGGGGAAAAAAATGATGTATTAGATTCTAAGAATTACATGATATTGACAGTCAAATTCTATACGAACATTTTATAACGTTTGTCAACTCATTACTAATTCGATAATTGTATTATTTCCTTTTTCAAAAAAAAAAGTGATAGCTTTAATAATTAGTAAATAGTGTCGATTTTAAGCAACAAAATTCGTCATAAAAAATCTATTTTTTCAAAATATTTTTTTTAATAAAATAAAACAGAGGTATAGTCAAGCATACATATATTTAATAAAAGAACAATTAAAATGTTACATTTACTACTTGATTTAACTATTCAATAAAATATTTATTTATTTAAATTTTTTCTGATTAGTAATTTGTTCATTGGCTTTTTTTAACAATATCATATTGCGCAGTATAATAATATTTAATTTGATTTTAAATTTTCATCTAATTCACAAAACCAATGGAAAGCTTTTAAAGTAAAATAAATAAATTTTAACTTGATTTTTTAGTTAATTTTTTCATACCTATTGGTAAATCAAGTTCAATAATCTTTTCGTCGGCTATTTTATCTCTCACGAATCGATGGTACAATACTCGTTAATATAAATTCTGTAAAGAATAAAATTCGTTTTTGAAGGAACGATTATTCTTCCATTTACTCGAAATTCGAAAGTATTTTGTGGATTAAATTCACTAAATTTATCAAGTTCTTGTATGATGGAATATAATAAGCACGATGTTAAAGCAAAAAAAAAAAAAGTCTTATAAAGTAATTTTAATCTGATTATCACCATTTTCAGCTGCTGTTATTAATTTATTTATTTTTTTGTAACGTTTGATACATCTGTTGATTAAGATACTAATGATGATAAACAACTATTCAATGAAGATTGAATTCTTATTGAATATTCGAAAGAGTTTTTATTGCTTGTTTTTTTGATACAGATATCTAAACTACTAAATTAAATATAATTATTAGATTTTATGCGAAAAAAAACGAACAGACTATATCAGCTTGTTTAACTTCTTCAACATTTTCTTTTTGATAAATCAGCATTATAACAATTACAACATAATGTTTTTTTTAATTTCATTTATTAAATTAAACGAAGATTATATTTCAACGAATGGTTTCTATAATACTATTGCCTTATCATCATGTCGAACCACAACTAAGTAAAGAAATAAATATCTATCGACGATAGTAATGACCTCTATTGATATAATATATGATCTTACCCTTAACAAATCATAATAGAAAATTTCTTATGCTTTTATTTCTTGCCGCTTTTTAAGTTCGACCAGACGACTTTCTTTTCCAATGTCTAGCGAAGTAAGAATAGTTTTTTGTTAACAATAAAGAATTTTTTATTTACTTTTAGACTAAAACAAATATTTTACAGGAAGATAGTAATACTATTGAAGAAAAACGTCGAAAAAATGTTATTGATAATCAACATTTTCTTGAAAATCTTAAACTCTTTAATGTATTTATTTAGTTTAATTGAATAATCAAATATTTTCAAGTGATTTCTACTGTAGGTTCGTGATGATTTAAAATCAACAGTCAATTCAGTAACAACAACAAATAAACCATCACGAAAGAAATCTAATCGAAAACAGATTGTCGATCAGTAAGAATTACTTAACGTTGTTGTTAAATATGACCATTCAGAAGAACATTATTCCCACACAGATATTAAGTCAAATCAATTAGGGTCTTCTTTAGTTTTCATCAAATTATAAATATTACCGAATGATAATGATCTTGTTCAGCAACTATTATACTTAAGAGAAATTGGACTAGATTCAAAGTATTGTTCTAATTGAGTGACATTGAAATTCTGATCTGACCATGGTTTCAATATATGTTCGCCTGAAGTTCTTACCGATTTACCGTTTATTTTATATTTATATATAATCTGAATCAGGGATGCCCACCGCACAAGTAGCAGCCTCTTTTTTAAGGAAATCGTAAGGCTAGAAGAAATTGCACCCGATTTTTCTGTCTACAAATTCAACAGTCAGAATCTTGATGACTTTGATGAATTCCATCTAATTATACTAATTTAGCAGAATGACGGAAGAGATTTTCGAAGAATTTCTCGAAAACCATCGCGACAGCAGTACATTTTCAACAGGCGACGAATATCTATGATCCAAATTGAAAGAGATCTACTGATGTTATCTGGTCACTTTTATCGAAACAAACACTTTATATCAGTGATATCTAACAATAAATTTCATTCATTTAAAGACTAGGTAGATCTTCGGTGATCGTATTAATGTTCCATGCGGTAAAAAGAAATCAAAGATCACTCGTCTGTTCTGCATGGGCTGTACCAGAATGACTTAATACTATCTCTTTAACAAAAAAATCTTTATGTTTGCCAGTAACATGAGAATCGGTCCTCTATTTCTTTGTTTTCATAAGAATATCTGTCAAAAAATGACCAATCATTTTTTGAAACTAACGGATGATCCATAACGAATAAGGATCTTCGAGGTTTTGTCAATAACTTCTCTATTTTTCAATGACTTCAGACCAGGTTTCTTCAAAAGATTCATCATTTTGATTATTTACAAAATCTTATATCAATGAATGTTACAGAGGTAAAAGTAAAACATCATTCAAACACGAAGTATAGTTGACCTCTATTTCCGTGTTTTCATATCGAACTATATAGACAAATTGTATTATCCATTTTGTAGAGCGTCGAAAAACTTTATCGTATTTCTTATGTTGAAAAAACGTTCAGTCTAAATCTATGAAAACTAGAAAAAATACAGAGATTCACATTCTTTATAGGCTATCTGTTATTAGATAAGGATAAAATTTGTTATTGATATAATTTTTCTTTTCTCTTAAGATCTGAAATACGTCGAAGTTCTCGAATTCAATCAATGTCTCGAATTAATTACAATAATCAATCAATAACTGATGATGAAGATTTTATCTTATCAACTGATGAAACATCAAATGATGAAGAAGATAACTTAAGTTCTGCTTTTATAAACAAATTCGATAAAGATTGGCAACCATTACATTCAGAAAAAATATCTATTACGAAAAAAATACGGCCTGTTCGCAACGCTACTAAGACAAATTCTGGCAATGTGAAAATATTTATGCCAAATGTTGGATTACAAGCATCAGAAATTGTTTCTGAAACTAATTCTCATAAATCTTATGTATCTAAAAAAATGAATGTTGCAATTTCATCATCAGAAGAAGAAGATTAACTTTTTTTAGATAATTTTTTTTTTGTTTAAATAAATATGAACACTTGATTTATATATTGTAGATTTGAAAAAAAAATGCCTGAAGTATTTGTATTCTATTTTCAATATTGTTTATTAATTTTTATTTTCTCAGCGAAATGTTGAAGAAATTCGTCGAAAAAATCTTGAAGAAAATCAACTCTTTCTTAACAAACTTCGAATGAATAATGTAAATGTTTTTTAATCAATCTTTTACTAATGATAATTTTTTCACTATAATTAAGATTCGAAATGATTTTCTTCAATCGGCTCGTACAGTACTTCGCAAAGATGAAACTAAAACAAAGCCTAAAATTCATTATGAGAAGTAAATAAGGAAGAAAAAATAAAAGACTTTTTTTTTCATTTTAGTTTAATTGTTTCTCTTTTTAGAGTTGAACGTTTAACTCGATATAGTTTAAAAGTTCAATCAGGTGAAATTCAACCATTTGTTCCTCAATGGCAACAAAAAACTAATAAGAAAAAAAAACATCATCCTTCGAAATGGACTTTATTTTATAAAAATATAGCTAATCCTTATCAACGTACATTTAAACCACGAATTCGAAAATAATTTTCTTGAACATATAATTAGATCTTAGATTTGTATATATTTTGATTACATAGATTGAAAAAAAATATTTGTCGTTCAGATTAATATATATATTATCTTATGTTTTACAATGATAGAAATAAATAAACTACTATCGTGATAAGAGATCTAAGTCGATACTTAGATTGGTAGCGACTGACGATGCTTTAATTATTATTTTTTTGCCTTCCGGCAATGACTCAATATTTTCGAGGGTTTTCTTAAGAAATTAGACAAGAACATCTTTGTAAAATTATCCTAATTACAGAAAAACATTACAACTCAATCGGATGTCCCAGAAATAACTTACCAAAAAAAGGATAGAATATCTCCACTTTACGTCGAGCGAATGAATTAAATTTTTCTTAACGATACAGAAGATTTCTAATCTTTTATTTATAAGCAACAAGTTAAGTAATATGTAGTGATGAGGATTCTGGTTTTTCACTTAGCAATACAGGTGCTAGCAAAAAATGGGATATCCTTCTCTAGCAATGTCAATGAGTTCGAGATATCTTGAATGGCCTTTAATGTCTTCCTTCTTAGAGATTCATTACTTTTTTAAATTCACTAATACTTCGTCTATTCCGCATGTGTGTGTGTTCGACAACTCTGTTGTTTAAGCAAAAAAAGTATTACCTTTACTATCAAAATTATAACAGTAAATATTATAATGATTGTTATTTAGTAATTTTCGCAGAAAATTTTAGAACGCGTTATCTAGTAACATCCCTTTAAAACTAATATCATATATTTAAAAGAGAAAAATTGACATTTTTTGGCAAAGATAAACAATACACTTGAGGCTTCTGTAATATTAACTAAATCCTCATGTTGTTAAATTTTTTCAATTGAAAAAAAAATCTATTTGAAATCTTTGAGGTTTTGCTAGTGTATCTAGCTGTCCAAGATACTCTTGGATATTCTTGTACAGAAAGCTCCCAAGAAATTCGTGCGGCTACAATTAGATTTTGGCAGAGTACTTGTATGGATAGTCAACTGCAAAAACTCAAACGTATTCGGAAACGTTTTTTTATAAATTTCATTTTATAGAGCTTTTTTTCAGTGACGATTTCAATAAAAAGAATTTCCGCTTTTCATCAACAAACGATGGTACTGGGCTTAAAATACTATACAAAATATCAAATACCTTAGGAATAACTTAATCTTTTTCAGTATTTTGACTCTAGAATATTCATTCATTGATGATAATAGGAAAATCCTTTTACTGAAACCATCACTGAAAAAATTTTACTGGAACCGGATATGTCAAAACAAAAATTCTGATATCTCTGCATTTTTATTTGTTGACTACTGATGAAAGCATCCGTAAGAAAAGGACAGCTTTTTGATTGAAATAGATAGCACTAGATTTCAAGTATGTTAATAAATTGATGATTTATGAATAAAAATTTTTGGTTTTCCTCCATCATCAAGAAAAAAGTTAGCTGATGTCATCAAAATGCATTCGAAATATTCCATTATTTGTTTAGTAACTTCTTTCCAAGATGCCTGATAGTATTTATTTGTGTGATACGTTAGCGATGACGAAGCTAAAGTAGTATTTGATCCAGTCAGTATTCAATAAAGTTTCAATAAAAGTTCTCTATGAGATACTAAGAGCAAAAACATAAATAAGACATGGTGAACTCCATCTATTTTTTAGATTAATCTCTGTTCAACTATCGTATTTTCAAACTTACATATGATATGAGGAATGAAGAGATATTTTCCTAATTGAATGATTATACATATATATATATTAATTTCTAATAGATTATGTCGTCTACTAAACATAATGTAGAAAATATTCGTCGAAAAAATTTGGAAGATAATCAACTTTTTCTTCAAAGACTTCTCATGATTAATGTATGATGTTTTCTTTTAATAATATTTCCTATAATATTTTTTTTTTACTTTTCATCAAGATTCGAAATGATTTTCTCAATTCAGCTCGTTCAATTCTTCGTAGAGATGGAAGTAGTGAAATCAAGAAAAAAAGTCCTCTTCAACATGAAATGTAAGCATTTTTTAAAGAAGCATTTCACAATTGAAGTTTATTGACGAAAAACCCATCCTAAGTATCTTGCAAATCATTACGCTCTATTTCCAGTAGCTTCCCAGGAAGTTTGTTTGTTGAAAGTCACTGGAAAATTGCTGATTGAAGGGTTCTGATTAGCAAAATGACCTGGAAAATGCTTTCTTGTGCCTTAACAATTTTTCAAATTATGGAAAGTTCTTTGTAGTATATGAATAATTACCGAAGTTTCTTGAAAATTTGCTTTTCATACATCGGTAAACTTCAGTATTTTCTCAAAATATTTTTTTGCGTGTTAGTAGTTTCCAAAATTATTTTGGTCTTCTGTTTTTAGTACTATCGAAATGTACCCCTATAGATAGAACTTAGTTTTACTTCATGGTTTTCTCATAATACTATCAAAAGTCACAAACTACAATCCAAACAGCTAGATTGAGATTAGCTCTTTTAAGTTTTAAACAATCTAATCGAAATATTATCACTTGCAATACTCATTCATTTTTTTATACAAAAAACAAAAATCTTTATTTAATCTTAAGAGTCGAATATGCAACTCGATATCGTGAACAATTGAAATCTGGTGAAATCGCTCCATTTGTACCTGAATAGCAACGTCATATTGAAGCAAAGAAAAAAGAAGCAGAGAAGAAGTTAACAGAAAAAGAACGAAAGAAATTGGAATATGAACAAAAAACACAAGAACAGGAAAGAAAAAAGCAAGAAATATTATTTGAACAAGAATTGAGAAAATTAGAAAGAACAATAAAAATAGAAGAAAAACAAAAGATCAGACTTGCTAAACGCCGTCGGCACAAATCATCGAAATGGACTGTTTTTTATAAGAATAGTATTAATGGTAACCCTTATCAACGTATATTCAAATCAAGACATACAAAACTGGATGAACGAATTCAACAGAATTTATTTTAGTTTTCTCAAATTCAATTAGCCAATGATTTATTATTTTACATTTGTATATATATATATATATTTATTTATTTATTTATTGTTGTTATAGTTCAAATACCTGTTTTTTTTGCTATGGTTTATATGAAAAGAAATGAAACTATTTTACCTTAATAAAACAATGAAAAGTTATCAAAACTATATAAGTCGAAAGCCATTATTGTTACTTATCTAGAGAGCGGAACGCTTTGAATCCAGAGTAGGTTCAGAAATCTTTATGAGATTCCCATCGTGAAGTCAACAATAGAAAGGAAAAGTTCGAATCATTTTGTGCCATTTATATGAAACACAGTTAGTGTTTCTTGTTCCAATTCATATTTGGCATTGTATAAAGTTGGTATGGGTTCAAAAAAAAAGAATTTGCATCTGGTATCAAAAAACGTGCACTTGAACCAGTACATTGACATTGATCTTTAATTAATCACGACTGTCGAAAGAAGAGTTTTTGATCTATTTTACTCTAAAAGATTAAAAACATTTGTTGAAAGTGTTTCTCAAGCATGTAAGCTTATCATGTAAGTCCACCAACTCATAAATCGCTGTTGAGTTCAAATTACATGGATTATATGAACTCACATCAGCTATGAATACTCAGCAAAGAATTTGCCCCCTTATTTTATTACTACGGAGATATTCCATTTTTATGGTATTTGTTTTAAATAATTGCTGTGGTTCCTCTCAGAAACACAAAAAATAGGTTTTCAAATTTCGATCAGAAACTTTTCATAGAGACAATACTTAATGAGAGTACTCTATTGTGAATGCTTCAACTCTGTTTATTTGTTTTTGTAATCTGAAATAAGGACATAAAAATCTGCCAATTTATGTGAGTGATTTGAAAGATGCGTTTTTACCATAATTGTGTCTTAGGATAGAAGCAGTGACAAGATTTGAAACATTCTCAAAAACTATTCTCGTTAAGATTCGTCTCTGTAAAAATTTTCAAGTTGAAATTCGAAAATCAGTTTTTCTCATATTCCTGTCAACTCTCCTCAAGGTTATTTGTAGCTCATTTGGATCCACAGATGTACATAGTTTCGACTCAAAAGCAATTTATCAGTTCGAAAACTTCGCTCGTCAGCAATTGAAGACAAAAAAAACTTTCGGCAACTTCTAGTTAACCTAACTCGAATTTTCCATAAGACTCTTCTCTACTGGTAACAAAGATGTACTAGTTCAAAACATTAGCAATATAGGATCCAACATTTCCTGAAGAAAATGCTTCTACTTGTCGAAAAATGTTGGCTTTTCTACAAGAATTTCAATGAACTGCATGAATCTATTAATTTAATAGTATGAGAAACAAATGTTTTAGCCTACCCAAGCCTATGACTATACTCATCTTTGATCTTATAAATCAATGATTTTAAAGCTGAATTTTCTTTAAAAACAAAATAGCTTCATAAATATTTTAACTTTCTAAAAGATAATATTGACAATAAGTTCTACAAGTTAATTTTGAAATTTCATCTTAAAAGAATTCTATCAGCCAAATGAAGAAATTTTATTCTTTAATCGATGTATCAGTCATAGCAAATTTTCATATTAAACCATTGACACTTTATTGATCTGATGTATTATAATATACGTATTTATCTGTTCATACATTATATCGAATAACACCTTCTTGAGCACATGTTACAATAAGTCGTCCATTTCTAGTCCATATGCGACCAAATGTCCAAGCTCGATTGTTCATATGAATAGGACATTCTAATTCATACAATAACCAATCATCAGCACGTACAGGTACTTTAGATGGAATAGGTGGTATATCTGAACTACGTCGAACTGATTTCGATGAAACACTTTTTTCAATTTCATTATTGTCATCTGTTTTATCAAACATAAAATCATCATGAAACCACATTGAATGATCAAGTGATGCTTGCATTTTAATCCGACGATTATGAGGATTAACAGCATAAGGAAGAAAAGCACTATTTAATAAAACTCGATCACTGCAATAAGCAACAGCTGATCGATGTATATGTGAATAATCAGGTAAAGGATCTAATGATTTTATCCAAACAAGTTCTCGTGCTGGCCATACAGGTTCCGGTTCAAGTAAATCACGTTGATGACAATATCGTACATCAATACGTGCTGGCATTTGAAGTGCAAGTTCAATTAATAGTTTAAGTTCTGGTTTAAGACGTTTATCATCAAGAAGATTTTGATAATGATCATACAATGAAAGAAGTTTTTCAGGTGGTGTAATATCTAAAATAAAAACAACAAAAACAAAAGAACAAAATTATTATATCATAGATTTTAATGATGTAAAAAAAAAAAAACTTACCAGTATGAGGCATAGGTAATTGATGTTCCATATTACCTTTTTCTCTTTGATGAAAATTCATTGAACATTCAAATACAATACGATTATCTTGTCGAGCTGTTACACTTCGTGTTTCAAATGATTGACCATCACGTAATCGAGTAACTGTATATGAAATATCTGATGAATTATCAGCTGCTGTTAAAAAATATGAATGAAGACTATGTAATGGAAAATCTCTTGTCAATGTTTTTTGTGCTGCATATACTGTTGAACCAATTAATTGACCACCAAATACACTTTTTCGATTAGGAAATACGAATAATGAATCAGCAGGTTGAATAAAAACATCAGTCGAACTTTCAATTACTTTAAGTGTTTCATAAAGAGTTGGTTGTTTTGATGATAAACAACGATGAATGATTAAATTGAATATTGAACGATATTTTAAAAAAGAAGATGTGACAAATTTTGAATTGATAGTCATTTATTGTTTTATTGTAAGTAAGAATACAGTCGAGTTATATTATACTACGATCATTCTTTTTCTTTCTTCATACAAAAACTTCGAAGAGATGAAGCACGTGGTGATGTTTTTTTTTTTGTTTTTCGTTCTTCTACGTCCTTTTGAAATACAATAAGAAAAAAAAGAAAAAGACTTGACTACTTAGTCCAGTTCTTTCAGTATCAACACAAACGCTTACGCAATAAACTTCTTTCAAAAGGTCATAGTACAGAATGTTTTTTTTTTTTTTCATTTTATGATTTACATCTAATTGATAAACATTATATAAGCTTATCGGAAAGCCAAAACAGTATGCAACTATTGAAATTTGTTTAAACTAGAGATACTGCTAACATGTATGATAGTTTCTACTCGTGTTAGCAAGCATAAAATTGAATTATGTATATTAAATTGCGTTTCTTTTTAATTCGTCCAATTTAGTTTCAGCGGCAACATAAATTTTTAAATGAAATATTCATTGTAAAAACAATTTGTTTGAATAAAACAAACAAAAATGAAAACTCGGTTCGTCAGATGAGTTTAAATTTTGAAACCTACAACAATAAAAATTATAGAAATAATATACCATTTTTGTTTTGTTATTGCTTCTACTGTTCAGCTTATAAAAATAATTGTGCTTTGAAAAAAGATTCAACTTTTTTGTTATGGAAATACAGCAGGAATACCTTAAAATGTATTTCAATGTGCTCTGTTTATAAATATTCGTATCCAAGAGATAGGGCACTTTTCAGCATTGTCGTATTGTCGTATCATTTAACTGAATATACAGGATAGTTCATAAGTCACCCCGATAGTCTTTGATTGAGACTAACTTTTGACAGGAACAAGTCAGAGAGCTGGCTGCAAGTTTTGCCATTCGAAAAAGTCTCTGTCACTACATGGTCTTATGTATGATTTTCGACAATGCTGGTTGATGCCTGAATAATCAGTCAGTGGATTTCAGAAGGGTGCGGGTGTAAATGTGGACCTGGCTATTTATAAGGATGGAGAGAAGAACAAGACTCACATCCACACTCAGTCGTTCAATATTGGTCCACTGAACGCTCAAATGGTCGGTAGCCGTTTTACTTGTTATAGATGGTGATGCGTCATTGTTGTACTTTGAAAGACTTTTAATATCAATAAAAAGAAAAAAACAAATTTTGATTCGAGACTAGTATGATAGGTTCAATACACAATCCACTGTGAAGTTCACAGCAACTATTTCACTTGAACATATATTGCATTTGAACGAATAGAATCACTGCGCTCTGCTTTCAATATCTTTAGGCCACTTGTCGTGAAAGTAATCTTCACCTTTCCTTTAGAGTCTGATATATAGTTATCTACTTTCGCGCCCGAGATTGGTACACCTGTGGAGCCGTCTGTAACATAGAATATTCTTTTCGAACCACTATGAACAGTTGAAGGTCCCGTAAGCTTGAGAAAAAATTGTTTGTTGAACGCATCAAAGGCGAAAAGAACTTCGTCGTTGAGTTGGACGCGTGTTTGACAACCTCCAACTGACGTGTATTTATAATTGACCAAAATACCCCAGAATTGTGTGGCTGTTTGCTGGTCGTTGGCGATACGAGTAATGAAGAAATCATCAAATTGGGTAGAAAACGTGCCGTCCCAAGCGAAATTACCACGGTCAGCAGCGTCGGCAAGAGCACTCGTAGCGGTCGGTCCAGGCGTTGGGTTACTGTTCAAATTCGTACCGTCACAATGATGTGTCCCACCCGATGCGGTCGTGACATTGTGTCCAGACGTAAAGATTTCTGATTCCTGTATGGAGAAAGAAGAACAAAAATAGACAATAAAAGAACTTGTTGGATCAAAGCACAATAACAGACGTAAATGGTGTTGGTCAAGCCCTCAATGCGAATTTTAACAGTTGTACCAGGGTCAGCATCCGTGATCAGAGCCAATATGCAAGGCACGATTAGAAAAGGAAATGAAATTTGCATGACCAATATTTCTATTGTAATGATCTAAAAAACAAATAAACCTTTCTGAAGACGTGTAAAAGATGATACTGTTATCATTTCTAAATACAATATGTATTTTGTTTTTATATCGTTGACTTTCTCCCTTTCACTTCCTAAATGCCTTGAAGAGCATTCAATTAATCACAGTATATATGATCTCACTCGTTAGCAGAGTCATTAAAATTTGATATCAGGAGTTGAAGAGGTCGGAATGAATGTAGTTTACTCATTTCCATGTTGTGCGATGCCCTTTTACGCAATGAAAAATTCTGTTGATCATTATTATCGTTGAAAATAATCTGCTAAAAGTCATTGAGCATATCTTTGCTATTCAGTCTATAGCACAAAAGAAAGATGCACAGTTGAATCAACAGTATCGAGAAACCATAAGATGTAAATGATAGAAGTATCACTGAGATATCATTAGTGCTATGCACTACTTTCAACAACGCTTTATATATATATATATATATATTGCACAAGTATGATGAATTGAATGGCGCATGTAAATGTGCGCAATAAAATTACTTCGCATTATTTCCAACTGTAGTAATAGACAACATATAAGGTGTATATTCTTTCTGCAGGTGAGGCAGATTAATCATTCATGTTGCTAATGCAAGCATATTTTTTTACAAGGTCATAACTAAAGGAAGAAACGAATGCATGATTTATTAGCTTACTGTTACTATATGAAAAATCGCACAACGTAAAACCATGATTAGTAATGTAAAATTACGTTTTTGGTATATTTGGATATCCGTATATAGAAGCAACGAAAAAATGCACTTCGTCATACTATGAATTCGAATTTTAGCAATTATTGTGTTTGAATCAAATAACTGTTGACGAAGATGAAATATTTTTGCACCTCTCAGCATCACTATTATTCATTCCGATCAACACATGAAAATCGAAGACGTATTCGATGAATAGATCAAATCAACTTGTAAACAGATGTTCTGTGAAACTTGAAGAATTTTTTCTTTAGCAAGGCAACTGAAAATTATATCTATTATATGAAATGATTTAATCTTCGTATTTTTGAAATATAAAAATAATAAAGTTTATAGTATGTTTTCAGGAATATTAAAAATTGTCCTAAAGGAAACATTGAAAATTTAATTTTCCTTTGAAGTAGTATCAAATAAGTGATGCACGATGACAGCATTTCTGTAGTTGGTTGCATATACAATTGGTCTCCATACTTTGCGTGCTTTTTGCGGTGACAAAATCTGTACATTATATTATGATGATCTATGGAACGACGAGTCGCTAGAAACTCGTTGAAACTTTGTCAGAGAGATTGATATCTTGAGTTGACATACAGAGTTTTGAATCTTCAATATGAGTTTTTGTTTAGCTTCAGTAAGTTACGCAAAACATTGACTTTGACAATTCTGTCTACATCTTTTACTCGAGATAATTAAAAATAGTAGCTAGCCTTCAGTCAACTGTTGTGAACAGAAGAAGCTATTAGATGGCATCTAGACAAAGTCGAGAATGCGAATAAAGGTGCGCAGCACCCATATCGACTATCCTAAATAATCGAAATCTCGAAAAATAAACGACTGATTATCTCTACGATTTATCATAATATGTTTTTTTTCCGAAAGATAGTTATATTTTACTGGATTCCAGCTTTCTTGGTCTCTGTATATTGGAAAATTTCTATCCCCATTCGTTAGCTGACGAAAGCCAAAATGACATCGAACAAGAGACATGACTTAATTCATTATTACAAGAATCCTATCAATGATGATCGACTTGTTCCTCAAGAAAGATAGTCATGTAGATGATTCACTATCTATGATCGCCTGCACTCGCAACTGTCAATCAGATGAACAAGCAGAGTGATGGCTAAGTTTCTGTTGCTGTCTTCATTCTCTTCCTCTCGACGCTCGAAATTTCTCTTTTTTTTATTTTATGTGAAAACAAACAAAACATGTCTATGAGGTTCAATCTCGATCTTTTCACTTATTTTCAAACGACTGTTTTCCGACTAGCGATTCCCGAACTCACTGAGACACAACATGGCAGCTTTCGATTCGTACGTCTAGCAATAAATAAATTACAGTTGAATCTATGCATGTTTCATTTTAAATACATCGAAAATTTCTTCCATGAATGCTTCTATGTGATCTTAACCAACCTTATACTAAAAGTCACAAAAAATAATTTTCTCGATTCAATCTTTAATTTTTCATTTCATGTTCCAGTGACAATTATCTGATTTTCCATTCTTTTGTTTAACAGAAAGTAAACAAAACCAGTATCATTTAAAAACCGTATCGTCTTTGCTATGACTGAATATGAAATAGTACTACATAGTTCTATAATATTTCACCGTTCTTCAGTTGATGTGGATGTGAGTGTGGGCGACGATCTTCCTTTCATCTACAACCACATCCACACTCACCCTAATGAGCAGAGAATAAAAGGAATGGGTCACATAGCGCTTCGAACGAGTTTGTTCAACAAGACAGTGATAAAAAAACACGTTTATATCTTCTTTTTTTTATAGAGTTAATATTATTTATCCTTGTTCTAATTGTAGAATGTTTTGGTAAAAGTGATTTTTTGTACGATGCGAAGTGACTTTTGTAGAAGCTCAAGTGTTTTTGAGTAACCACCCTTGTCGTAATACACCCTACCGATGTTGTTGTATAGTCATACTCAACATTGAGCTGGTTTGATTATTTCAAAAAAAGAAATATACGTTCTCACTTTTTTGTGCGTTTCTTAGCATCATTTAGCATTGGTATGAAACTCGAATTGGACTGTTACCATTGGAAAAGAGCATCAGTTGGTATTGATTATGACAGTTCATTAGTAGTGTGCAACATAAATCATAATCTTGTATAAGCGCAGAGGCAAAGAATCATCGTTTCTCGTATGTTCATACCTCAGTCGATAGAGAATTGAAACAGCTTAATTATTTATATAGATTACCTAAAAATAGGAGGAAATGAATGGAGTATTCTCCATGAAAACACTCTATAAAATAATCTTTTTGAGCACATAGCATATTGATAAATCTCGGTTAGTTCAATCGGATAGTATACACTACGGAATGCATTAAAAGGTCTGATTTTATGAGTCCAAGATTTCTGGCGTCAACGTTATAGACTGTGTTGTTTTTCAAATTTTGATGTGGTTAAAATGAAAGCAACATAAAGAACTAGCCGCCAATCTACTCGATAAGCTGATTTTGCTCATTACAGCTGCAAGAATAGCTAATCATAAATAATACATCATATAGATAGTTAAAACGAGAAATCGATAGCGTTCTTAAGGCTTATGTTTTTACGCATTGATGAAGTTCTCGTAGTGATGTATTTTATCATGTCTACTTTTCGGTTTCAATCAGCAAATCGACTAAAATTTAAATAACGCGAGTTTTCGATAAGAGCAACAGGAAAGGAATTCGTTACTGGTAAGTGTAAATGTCTTGTGGGAAAAGCATTATACGAATAATCGTAGAAACGATTATTCTTTTTCTTTTAATGAGATATCAATTTCTTCAATGATCGACATTCATAGTTTCATACCGCATTTTCCAATTGAGTGAAACTTGAATGTCATCTAGTCTGTTTGAACACATCTTAAAAAAGAAGAATGATATAAGAAATCGATTTTCACCTCAACCTCTGAAGAAAATTCAATCAATATGATAACCTTTGTTCTTCTTGTTTTTTTTTTGATTATTCATGATTATTTTATTGACAGTGGTTGGTTTTAATTCACTCTCTCAGTATTAAACATATTATTAAGTTATTTTAGAATATAATTCTCGACAATTTAATTATGAATTTGATTCTTCCTTGAAGTTTTTCTTTTGTTGTCAATCAAGCTATTTTATATGGAGAGTAAAATAAGTACAACAGAATTCTTGATGAAAGAAAAAATAATCCAATTCCCGAAATAATTTCATCATCAATATTTTACGCATGCAAAGCTTATGATTTATTTTGCAACGAGAAAATTTGTTGATTATCATTTCATTGAGTGGCTTGTTTTTTACTAGTTGATGTTTCATGCAAATTTCTAGTGTTCGTCTATGAATGTGTCTGGTTTATGTTTACGTATCGTCAGACAGATTTACTTATACATTTGAGTGATAATATTCTCCATGAATTGATATATATATGAGCTTGTTTGATTATGTTTTCATATGAAATTCTCAGTCAAATAATTAACTATCTGGTCTTACTCTTTTAAGATAAGATTGATTGAAAGCTGATGAAATTCAATTTTACTTATAATTAAGAGAAAGTTATATTCTCTCAGTGAATTTTTGAATTGTAGAAAAACATGCACATGTTATTGATAAGACAAAAAATCAGAACTTTATTCAGTTTTTTTTCGCCAAGAAAAAAATCGTTTATAATACTTTCTCAATGTTAATAAATTGTGAAATTCGCTAAGTGGAGTATAAAAGACAAATCCATCATTTCTGTAATATTTGAATATATGGTTTTCAGAGTTGTTTACATTAGTACATCGGATGTGATGGTCATAATATTTTTATGAAACTATCGTGAAGAACGAGCTTCAAGTGAACTTATTGATAATATTATAGTGCCGTGAAAAAATTAATAAACTTTAACAGCTTATCTTGTTAGAGTCAAGTTTTATTAAATTTCTACCAGTAGTAGAAAATTACGAATCTTCTATCATGTCTCATTTATTTTGATAATTGTTAATTAAAAGGGTTTAGAAAAACGATTTTGAGGATTTGAGAAGTTTTCTAGTTTTTTTTTTAAAGTCGAAAAATAATGTTGACTTGAGTCCTATAAGATTTTTCAGCTGAAAACTTTGAAAACTAGACATTTTGATTTAAATATACTAATTAAAGGTCTCATTTTGCGATGAATTATTTAAGAGGAGTCTTCTATTTATGGAATAGTTTTACGCGTAATGATTACGTCACAACAGTTTTAATTAATTACCTGCAAATTATAATACGAAAACACCAAAATTGCATACTTCAGACCAACCTGTCATTCCCTAAGTATTTTAATCTTTCTATTTTTGATTCAAAGAATTGTAAACGATTAAAAAGAAGAATTTCATTTTATCGCTAACGACTCTCTCGACCAACAACGGAACCTCGTCAGCTGCGCTGTTTCGATTTTAATGATTTTTTTTTCGCCTGTAAATAATATATAGTGTTCTAATAGAAACTCTAAATGAATTTGGATTCCTATTGATATTTGACTAAGCTATTGTAGTGATGACAGCAATTCAACACCAATCTATTGAAGTACATTAGGTACACTTTGGTTCTGTGTTTTCTTACGAGTATCAAATGTGACTGTTAAAGTATTATCAATAAATCACATTATTTAAAATATCATACACAAATCCATAGCGACAATTTTTTTGTTGACTTGATAAGGCTAATTTATTTTTTCGTTATTTATTAAAACGTTGAAATAGATCATTTATTTTATAGAAAATATAGATTAGAAACAAAGCAAAATATCAATTTAATCAGAAGTAACTGACAAAAAGCTAATTGTTAATTACTTAACAAAATCGTCTTTTCTTTTTAATCTGAAAATTATTTTTAAGAAAAGACGAAAGATTTCTGTTTGATTATTATCCACTTGTCTGTTATATTACATATCTGCTCGTTTTTTTATGTCGGTGCAATGTTTATTCATAAATGCAAATCGTATTATGATTGTACTTAATTATTATGTAAATGACTTGCTATTTTTATAGTGAAAAGTGGTCAAATGCAGATTTATATTGCAACACGTGTAGTGCTCGCTTTTTTTCACTCCGATCTTTTGTACGACAATTGATATTCGAATGTTTATTCAAAAGCAACATCTGCAATAAGAAAGATTAACGCTCTATTAAAATAATTTATGTTTTGATTGATATTGTAATATGTGGAACATATTCGCAAATCAATACGGATTTTCGAACAAAAATAATTGTAAAACATTGAAATTTTCTGATAATATTAAACAATGAATGACAACACGATACGTATCATAGACAACGATTGAATTGACTTCAAGCTGTGTTATGTTGTCAAATTTTCAATTCATTAATGACTAAAATATATGTTAAGTTCAATATTGGGAAAGCTAATATTAACACTCGAACTACGTAGTATGTAAATCGATATTGTATTCAGATGTTTATTGATGAAATAGAGTCAGCAGTAGTATTTCAATATCAAGTTTGAATTTGTGAAGTTATGGACGGTGTTACAAGCAAGAACTACTTCAATAGAAAACTGTCTATAAATCCTCGAATCTTTACGTAATTTATTGATTGATATTTTTATTAATTGAAATGTCATTGATTCCTATTAGTTCATCGATAAGCATCTGAATATAATATCAATCTACAATCTAGTTCGAATTTTAACATCAGTTTCCCCTTCAATCCGATATTGGACATTAACATATATGTTGACATTCTTGCAATAATTTTGACCTATGATTTCATGTTACTTGATGAATATTGTTCGAGTTCCTACTAGACACATTATTAGAAAATAGAAAGGATCAACTATTATTAAAAAAATGATTAATGAAATGGGGAATACAATTTATCAATCAAGTGTTCCATTGTCTTCTGCAATTCGCATTCATTATTTAATTAGAAGTTCTTACAAATTTTACTTGAGTTATTTCTTCATATATATGCTTCTCGAAATAATATATTTTATCGACAGACAAGTAACGGATCTGATTATATGATCATATAGGAATTTGAAAATATATATTGAAATCTATTTTTCGGATTTATTATATGCAGTGTGATGTGTCTTACTTGAAAACAGTTCTATGACATTCTTACTTAAATTCATTGTACACTTGAAATACATTTTGATCGATTTCTTTTGAATTTCATATTCAATCTGATTAATGTAAATGTTCTATTAACAGTTGTTTTAGTAGAAGAAAAACCTATAATAAACCAACTGTCGGTTGTACAAAGATGGTTTCGTCGATTGTAAAAAATACCAAAACTTTGTGACCATTCCGGAAGGAATATCCATAATAAAGAGGAATATAATTTCTTTATAAAAAAAAAACATATTCAAAACACGTAAAGTTAGTCTGATTATTTTCGCATCGGAAATCAATTGTGTCTTATGCACGATTACATTCCAATATAATATCTACAATCAATTGATTAGAATTCCATTTCTATGCACTTTGATGCATCATAAATAAGAACTCGTATATTTGATTATTCATAATTAAAATAATATATGTATATGTAGATACTGAAATGTACACAATAAAAAACAATAAATAATTACGCTCAACAATCAATTGTTTGACTATTATCATTGAATAAGTTGTGCGTAAATCATTACTTGTTTTTTCGATCATAATTGAATTAGACTAAAAAGAACGGCTACTAGCACGCCGAGAAATATATACAAATAGAAGACAACTATAGAAAGGAAGGAGTAGGAGAAATCTAATCGTTTGACTATGCAGCATAACATTCATTCCTCGTTTCAGTTTTTTCTCTGAGGATGAAGCGAGTGTCAACATATTGTTTTGTGAGACTGACGGCTTGCTCTCGAGAAACAACAGCTCAACATCGAGAGATAGATGAGGAAAAGCCGAGAATATTAAACTGATTTTCATTTCATGCACCATCCTCTCTTGTTCTCTCTCTCTCTCTCTCTCTCTCTCTCTCTATCCTATTCTTCTTTTTTGCTTTCGATGATTTATAGATAATCAATGGTGATTAGGAAAAAGAAAAATACATATATACATATTGAACAAAGTCAATTTTAACTATAAACTAATGTCATGAATCGTTACATATGTTCATTTAAAAATTATGTACATGCAAAACTGGATAGTAATTAGAGATTTTTTTATATCTAATGACGTGTTCTTGGTCTCGTTGTATTGTAAGTCATCAATGTATTCATATAAATAAATAATACTTTTCTTTTCTCCTTCTGTTACCATCTTTCTTTTCGTTACTTCATATTTTCTTTCTTTATTTAGTACCGCTGTTGTTGTTGTCAGTGTTATACAAATATTGGCGCGACGGAGAACGGTGTTAATAATACAGGTGGAAATAAGTCTGCCAGTGGACAATGGGATATTTATTTAGATTCTCAATATGATACATTAACAGGTTCTCTCATTATTGCATCGGAAGAAAGTGATACATGTTTCGAATATATCCATCGATCATTTCATATACTCAGTATCAGTAGTAAGCATTTCGATTTTTTTTTTTGTTCAATCAAATAAATAATGGATTTTTTTTTCGTGTTTATCTAGCTCCTATTATTCTTGTCGAAGCAATATTAGTGATAGTCTTCGCTTTAATGTTTATATTTGGTTCGTATAATAATGTTTTTCTTTTGCTCGAATATCATTTTTATACATTCAGGATGTAAATATTCTAATGATTGTCCAATACAACCATTACTTATTATTTATCATCTTATCGGTGGTGGTGTTGGTTCTCTTTTTTGGTTATGGTTAATGTTACGAGCATTACGTCGAAGACGACAAGAATCCGGTCTTGAAGATGATGATGATACTGATTATGATGCACATTTAGAAGATAGTTCTAGTGGTCAAAGACTTAAAGATAATGGAATATGGTTTATGGAATTATTAGCTTTTATTTTTCTTCTTGTTTCTTTTTCGATGGGAAATTATTGGACATGGTCCATTTTTTGGCCAGCACGAGATATGACTGAAACTCAACCGATTGATTGGTGTAATCATTCCTTGTATATATTCACATTAGTTTCAATTGGAATTATTTATGTGTTGGCTATATTTGTTATATTATTCATATTTTCATTCATCATTTTTGCAAGATATTGTGCTCGCGTATTGATGAATGAATAAATAAATAAATAAATAAATAAATAAATAAATAATACTATTAGATGAAATGCTTTAAAGAACCTAATATTAATCAATTGTTCGAAGAAGAATAATATTATGTCAATGTTTTGTTTTTATAATAAAATTTGAATATTAATTAGACAAAAAAAAAAGATGAACTAATATTCTGTTCTCTCAAATAATATATGGAAAATGTCTTTTGAGATTTGAAAATATTTTTGAATTATTGATTATATTTAGTGTACGAGTATTCAAGCAAATCGTGACATGAATGAGGATTTGTACGTTAAAAAAAATAAATCCTATCCAAGACTAATATGATCTTTCTAAGCCTTGATTATTGAAGAACAAAAGAATAGAAAATGTTTTGTTTTGAAAGGCTGAAAAATTTATTATTTTCATAGAGACGGGATATTCGTGCGGTTCACATGTCTCAATTGATTAAAGTATAAGCATCTTAATTGAATATATAAAATCGGAAAGAAATAGTTCAAAATACGTAGAAAAAAAATACGAAATTTTATCTCGTCGTTCTTTTGTTCAGATTTATTTCTAAAAATATTCATTGAATAATTTTTCAACTCACTCTTATTGACGACCAATCCCGAGAGTCGATCAGTGTTCAAATCCAATAAAACTAATAGTTTTGAAGTGTCTTCAAGTCATAATTGTTTCTATTATTGATGGTTAAGTGAAAGAATAATTGGTTTTGTTTGTCTTGACGTTAACTTGATGATAAATAAAGAAAAGTTTCATAGTGAATAGTAATAAGAGTTTTTCTACTTTGATATAAAATATATGATAAATAGAATCAATCATTTGAGGATTTTATTTTCTATTTCTGCGACAGCTGTTTCACCGATAACATTATAGCTGATGTTTTCTCTAATGAAAAGTGTTCAACCATGCGATATCAGATGTCACATGATGAAACATTCACTATAAACAAACCTTTTATTTTGATAAAAGACTGTTTTCTCAATGAAAGGCATAATCGCAATCATTCTGTGAATTCCGATCGTTGTCGTAGACGCAGTTCATACAGATGGAGCCAGAATATAATTGATAGTTTAATTAAATCTTAAGAAAAAAATTTTAATTTCTTTATTTGTTTGTTTTATTCTTAATTTTAAAATGAATAATTTATTCAAATAATAGCAAATATAATAAAATTCTTTTCTTCAACAACCATAACCCATAATATCGGTTAGGCACTCCATAATTTACCATGTATTCTTCCAAAATCTTGTTGAAGTAATTTATAAACAAAACAGTCAATTTTTTTTTCGTATCCTCAAACAAATATCATATTCATTTTATTTCATTTATCTTTATTTCAGATCTCGTTAAATTAAGTCTATCGAGTCGTCATGAAGTAAGATGCAAACAATATGTTTTATTCTTTCATCTGTTAATAAATTTTTCTTTAGACTCGAAATTTGCAATTATAGTGGATATAAAATCTATCCTGGTCATGGTAAACGTGTTGTTAAAGTTGACGGCAAAGTTTGTTTGAATATTCTTCTTTTTTTTTGTAAAAAGACAAAACAACATAATTTTATTCTTTTTAGGTACATATCTATTTAAATTCAAAATGTCAACGATCGGCTGATATGCGTCGAAATCCACGTCGTGTTACATGGACTGTTTATTATCGTCGTAAACATAAGAAAGGTGCTTCTGAACAAGAAGTTAAAAAACGTACACGACGTAATATTAAATTTCAACGAGCCATCACTGGTGTTACATGGAACGAGATTCTTGCTAAACGTAACCAACAACCAGAATTTCGAAAGGCTCAACGACAAGATGCCATTAAGTATGATTCGATAAATTTATTTTAATTTTTAAAAACTAGTTTTTTCTTTTTGTATATTTAAATAGTGCTGCAAAACAAGCTAAAAAGGTCAAAGCTCAACAAAAGAAAGTTGTACAATCAACTGTTCTTAAGGTAAATTTAAAAAATAATTTTATTTTTAATTATTAATTTTGTTTTATTTTCTAGAGTGGTAAGCAAGTGAAAAAACCAGAAAAGATTCAAAAAAATGTGCCAAAAGCTGGTCCAAAGAAGGGCACACAACGATAAACCAACTACGATTATATATATGTTGCCGCCTCGTCTTTTTTGCTCTGTTTTAGCAAACGTTGCGTGCGTTCATTTACCGTATCTCTGTATATCTCATCTAGTTTTTCTTCTTCATCATCATCATTCAACAAGATGAAATAAACAGAGAAAAAAAGAAGAATATTAATTAAACACTTATATTGATATAAAAAAAAAACAAGAAAAATAAATTTATCACAAAATTTGATTGACAATTATTTCATACGAGATCAATTTTATTTGTATAATAAACAATGAACAAGAGTCGAACTGATGTGCACGCTAGGGATTGAGATTTTTAGACTCGTATCTGGACTTTTTGTTTGATAGTTTATAAGACAAAATTAATTTAAAAAGCATCATTTTCGCAAAAACATGTATGAAAATGATGTTCTATTTCATGGAAATTTTGATACAAAGACGAGAAGTTTACTGAAAATAAACACAATATTATATAATTTGACTGATGCGACTGTGCTTACTCGACATTGAGATATGAGAACATGATAACTCAAATTCAGCTTTGACCTATCGATTTGAAGAAAATGTCAAAAAATATATCGAAATGGATAATCATTTTCATGGAGTTTTTTGAATATTTTTACGACGATGGTGAGCCTTAAAATAGTATTTGATAGAAAAAAACCTCCAAAACTCTTTTCATTCGATTATTGAAAAGCACAGATCGCTAGCTACGACTGTTGTCGCGTAATTGAGCTTACATTTACCTCTCTTTAATTCTGGCACGAACTTTAGAATCATGACGTAAGTATTTCAAGAAACTGAAGAAAAAGAATTTTGCTTTTTTTTAATGATTCATTCAATTGTTGTCTATCATGAATATTAGATACTAGAGATTTAAACAAATTGATTGCTCTTCGAAATATGCTACATATCTCTTTCGTTCTTTAATTAACCTATAAAATGATTGATGATTTATTATCAGAACTTACTCTTTAAGAGCCACCACATCTCAAAAAAATGATATTGAATCAAGTATATTCCAATCACATGAAAGTTCCAGGATATGTAGAGGTTGTGGTGAAGCAGCTATGATAAAATTTTTCGCACTATATCATAACGGTTTCGCAAGATATTCAATAAACAAAATTTAATAATAGCTGATTTGATCCTTCGCAATTCTCTGTGGACATTCATTCTATATATTTAATTTTCTTTTCGTTTCAAAGACCATATGAGGATGCAAGGCAATGATAGAGGCTTTTCTTTATTCTTACTGTTTAAGGAAAGAAGAAATCAATGCTCTAAAAAAATGTTGCTCTAATTATGGAAGTACTCTTTTATATGATAGTGAGAAGGCTTACTTCTAAAAAGAGACTCAGTCATGTTCTGTATTTTAACATATTCTTTCGAACAAAAAAGAAACCATTGACTACAATACAGTTTCTTCTGAAATTCTGGAATATGTAATTAAAGAAAAATATATATTTCAAGCAGAAAATAACGAAAAGTCTTTGAACAAAATGAGGTGCAGAATAAAAAGTCAAAATTGAAAGTATCATCATAAATGAATTGTTAACAAAAACAATTGGCATATAATGGACATAGTTTTCTTTATAAAATATTTATTGTATTCAGTTTTTTTTTGAAAACGTTCAGATGAACATTTAGTCTCATGATTGATTCAAACCATCTGCATTTTTTCAGTGTAAAAGCCGGAAGGATTGCGATCCTCGAAAATCAGGTTAACCCTCCCGGAAGAGAAAATTTGGATAAAACAGTGCAATCAGCAAATCAATAAAAAAAATATTTTTGAATTTGAAAACCACATACTTAAACTTCCATTATTTTTGATATTTTTAAATATTTATAATGAAATAAATAAAGCAATATATATAATAAAGTTTCTCTATGCTGTTTATTGTTTATCTCTTTTTCTTTTGGATGTAAATAAAGAACAAGAAAAGAAAACTGTCTACGGCAAATACACACTGAATGATTGAAGTGGGAGTAAAAAAAAAAAAAAAAGAGATAGTGTCTCTATTCATTTGGAACTATTATTAACCAGGTAAAATACCAGATGGCCGTTGATCAAGTTTCTTTTGTTCTTCAGCTTTTTTCTTAGCTGAATATTCTGGTGACCATGAACCATATGAACCTGTATATTTTTTAATATCTTCTGGTGATAGTGTTACTTCCTTTTTAACTATTTCTTTGACTTGTTTTTCAATAACAGCTTCAAGTTGAGGTTCTAATAAATAAGAAAAATAGAATTTTTATACTAAAACTAAATAATTTACCTTTAAAACTAAGGTGAGGTACCGAAAGAAGATCTTCTGATTCAGCACCATAAGCATGTTTTAATTTATTAAGTGTATCTTCAAGACTTTTTCGTACTTCAGTTGTAGAATCCACAAGACCATCTTTTGTTTGTCTAGAAATAGAAAAGACGTCATCAAATATTTATTTATTTTAATTTATTGAACAACGAACTTTCGTTTTTCATTATATTCACGAATTTTATTGATAAATAATTGTTGAATTGGATCTGTTGCTTGTTGTTTGGGTTGCTGTGCAAGGCTTGTACTTAATGATAAATGACGAGCAACAATCAAACCATATGAATTACGTAATTGTGCAGAAACACACCGATTCAACATGATAGGATTTCTAAAAAGTATAAGCTTTGTGATTGAGATAAAATTTAAACGAAAAGCAAATTGTTTTGTTTATTGTTGGCATTAGTAAATAATTTTTTTCTTCTCTTCGTTTTTTTTTCGGAACAAACCAATAGAAATTTTTTTTTCAAAAGAGGCCACTAGATACGCATGTAGTCGATGATAGAAATCAAATAATATATGAATGAAAATCTTTTTCTTTATTTAGCGTTAATCTTTAAGTTTCATCCACAGAAGAACTTCCGAAATGAAGTCTTTGTTCAATAGTTACGAGAAAAAGAAATGTGAAGAATGAATTATTGCATTGAAACGATCATTAACATTGGAGACAATCGAAACGGAAACGTAAAGAAGTTATTAACGTATGAATAAAAATAGATGTAAAATAATATATTGCTGCAATCCTGAAATGATGTTAATAGAGGCAATAACAACGGATGGTGCATTAAAAATGGAACACGTTTCTTTTCTTGAGTAGTGCAAAAATAGTTCGGAGACTTCGTTCCTAACTCATTTGATAGAGAATTTTTCGCTAGACAAAACTCAACTGGTTGTAAATTAAAATAGTTCCTTTGTTTTACAAAAAGATAATGAAAAGTAAAAAGCATGCAAAATATTAACGACATATATGGGTACCACTGAATTCATTAGGTTAATATCTTAATAGCGTTGTTTTGAATCTCGACACCCGATTTATGGATATTATTAAATTCTTCGAAAGAGCGCAACTTCCATACTATGAAGTAAGAATACTTCACCGTACTTCTCTTGGGTGTAATATATTTGGAAAAAAAAGTACAGTTGAAAGCCGAACAAAAGGATTAGTTCATCGTCTGAATCATCATCTTCTTGGCACCAGAAAATAGAAAATCCAGAAGACAATTGACCAAATTGTATGATGTCTCAAGATCAACCATGCAAAGAATAATTAAACACGATTTGAGTTTCAAATCAAATTTAAAACATGTTGTTCCAAAACTAACAAATGCATAAACGCAAAAAAAGATTCCCGTTTGGCATATAAACCGGAAACAATGTCATAAAATCATTATCCGGAAAATTTTTGTATTCTGTTGAAAAATTATTTAATATTCATGGATCATACAACCGTAAATATGACAGGATATGGGCTTCAAATTGCTAGCAATCTGATATAAGTGGAGAAATCTGTCGAATAACAAAGTGACGTACGATAATACAGGAATCATCAAACTCAAACATGATGCGAACATTATTTCTAGAACTTTTGAACAACATCACGATGGTTGCCTAACAGTTCAGATTTTAATCTGCTTGATTACTTAGTCTGGAACGAGGTGGCACAAATAATCAATAAAAAACTTGAATTGATGAAACTCGTGGTAGTGTAAAAACTCAACTTGATATTGTTCGTTGCAGTATTGACTGTTGGATTAAAAAAGTTTATTGTATGTTAGAGAACAATTGTGAAATATGTTTTCTAAATAAAATACACGATTTCGTAATGCGAAAAATTCTCTCTCGAATGAGGTAAACACGAAGTCTCTGAACTAATATGTCTGTAATATTTCAAAGCAAAGAAATAAAGTGCGCCATTCTTTATGGATCAACCGTTATTATTGGATATTTCGATTTAAGATAGATTGAACAAAAACAAGAAAAATAAAAGTTCTATTTATATCTGATTTGAATTGTTCACAAATAATAGAATTAACATATACGTGACATTCAGGTTTCCGTGTCACTTTAGCAATAAAAAAGAACCTATCATTAATATGTATTTGTATATTACAATAAAAATTATTAGAAAATAACTACTATGAACGGCACAAGCTCAGTTTTCTGAAACAAGTAAGTAATCAAGTTCTAATGAATTCATTTCGTCTCTCCTCTCTTAATAGTGGACAGTATAACGGTTTTATCTGAATCATCTGATGTCTGTTATATTCCATAATATGTATTTCTTCTATATGAAATGAGAGAGAGGGGAAAAAATCAGAAGTAACAAGACCAGAAAGTGCGATAATCTAAACATGGAAGAAAAGAGGTAAACGATAAACTAATTAGAGATACATCGTTATGGCAGCAGAAAAAAACAACAAATAGTGACAAGAAGATATTAGCACGTCATGCATAAACAATTAATAAAACTAAGGAGCAAAATCAGATAGCAACGCATCAAAAATAAACCGACAACGTCATAGACAGTGCGTCAGAAAAATCTTTAACTCTTCAATTAAATTTTTCTCACAGGCATGACATATGAAATCGTGAGTATTATATCACTTACTTGTACATCATGAGTTTCAAATTAGTGTTATATTTTTTATTGAGAGAAAAGATTTACTCAAAACAATTTAGGAAAAATTCAATATTTTTGTTATTACTTTCTGTTTAGTGACGATTGTATTGTCGCCTTGGTATTCATGTAAAAAGTGTCTGAAATTTTGTTAAAAAGAAAACAAAAACAAACTACGAATGCTGAATAACAAACAGTAAAGAAGATTACTCATTGCTTTTCGTTCATAAAATATTGATTAGCTGGACTTCAATTCTAGTCATTAAGTACTATATCGTTAGTCTGAATTAGATGGAAACCGATTTACTATCATACTATCGATCTTCATCTAGCGATAAACTTTTAAGATAGTTTATTGTAGCAGAAGAGAGAATTCAAAAAAAATAACCAAAATGTCGATTATGTAGTGTTTAAATAATCACATGTCGAATATATATGTGAAGGGAAGTATAATCATCAGGATAATAATGAATAAAATCGTGAGACTATGGATTAGTCTCGCTACGTGAATTGCCAAGTCGTATTGAGTTTATATATATTGAGTTCAGTATAGTGTTACTTCAGTAGAAACAAATGTCATGGAAAATCTGCGAAAGCTATTGTTATATGTTGTAGTGCTGGTGCGCGTTATTCATGAATATTATGAAGTTTCAATCGATTTATTTGACAACAAAATGTGATTTAATCAAAGAAAAAATATTCTCAATTAGAACTGAATTTAAGCAGCAGGAACTATTTACTTTCTTCACTATGATTGTTCTTTATTAGATATAATATCCTTTTATGAATGAAATAAGAATACTGAAAACCGTTTTTTTTTTTTATTTCAATTTGTTCTTTATATTTCGCAGGTAATGTTCATTACTAACCTAGAATTCTGACGCGGTACAATAATGAACAACTTTCGTATTGAAAGAGTCGAAAGTGCAACAGTTGATTGTAGAGATCCATTATCTTGAAACAGATCCAATGTATTATGTACATTAAATTATTTATGAAACTCGCTTCTCTTCCACTAGATTTCCTACGCAAATTAATATTGCGTGTATTCTGTTTCACAATTAAGTGTAAAGCCCCGTGAAATATTTCCATTTATATCATTAATAGTTCGTATTAGAGCAAATAAAAGCTCTATTAGTTATTTTCTCTATGTCTAATGAGCTCTATTTTAATTAGTGTCTAATTATTGTAAATAGGTTTTTTTCCTCTTATTGTTCACAGCTTCCATCTATTGAGAGTGTTTTCAATAGAGATTCTCTCTTGTTGTTTTCCTTCTATTTTTTCCTGTCAACCGATAGAAACCGAAAGAGAATGTATGTTAGTGAATTCAATATGACCTCTTCCCATGTTATTACTTCACCCAATAGAACAAGAGCATTACTGCTTATTGCTAGTATTCTAAAAGAACGGAAAATTTTTCTTCTCTCAGTATAAAAGAAACTCATCCTTCTTGGTTAAACGGAACAAGAAATAAAAAAGAATTTTTTTTCTTAGCCTGTCTTTTTCTTGTCTCTTCTATAAAAAAAAAAGAAAATCTTCTAGAATACATTTGTGTCTTCAAGAATAAATTATTGGCTTTTATTTCTCTTCGAATCGTTAATATTAACAATGAATATTAATCCAATTGAAAAGAAAAAATATACACGAGAACAAATAGCTGAACGAATAATTAATCATGGTGATTTACTTATTATTTATTACAATAAAATCTATCGACTTAATTCTTGGATAAAATATCATCCAGGTGGTGAAATGGCTATTTTACATATGATAGGAAAGGTAAGATTCAAAATAAAATATATGTAAGAGCCAAAAAATAGGACTCATTAACTGATGTCTTATCAATTTTAGGATGCAACTGATGAGATAAATGCTTATCATCCAGATCATGTTTTACGCAATAAATTACCATTATTTTATTTTGGAGATGTGAATATTAAAGATTGTCATGAATATAAATCACTTAATCCACCAATTCAATTTTATAATCATGAAAATGATTTAAATAATAATGGTCTTATAACATCTGAACTTTTATTATCTATTAATAATAAAACAATGATACAAGATTCTAATGAACATAAACATATCATTCAAGCATATAGACAACTTTATTATAAACTTCGATTTCTTGGTAAAGAAAAAAATTTTCTTTTTCTTTTTTTTTTTTTTTTGTAATTTTAAATTTTAATAATTATTTATTTTAATAGGCTTATTTCAATGTAATTATTATGATTATGCTCGAGAATGTTTACGGTATTTATTTCTTGCATTTTTTGCATTTTATTTTTTTATTAATGCAACAAAATCATGGCATTATTATATATCAGCTATATTTCTTGGTGCTTTTTGGCATCAATTAACGTTTACAGCACATGATGCTGGTCATTTAGCTATAACACATGGGTATCGTATTGATTCATATATTGGAATATTTCTTGCTAATATAATAGGTGGAATATCAATTGGATGGTGGAAGTATCATCATAACATTCATCATCTTGTTACAAATTCACCTGAACATGATCCAGGTAAGAATAAAAGATTTGATATGAAAGTTTGACAAGCATAAGAAATGCTTGAAATTGTAAGGTTACTTGATTAAAAATGACAGAGAAAAGGAAAAGTATTTTGCATATTTGAGTCTGCAGATTATAAAAAGATAAAAAGAGATTATCCATATTTACCTGACATATTATAATTTCACTGTTGAATCAATAAAGAATATAAATACGTATCTAACTATCGAGAATGATTATAAGTAGTATTTATTCGATGTATACTTTTATAAGAAGAGAATAGACCATTATCCAATTTTTTCCCATGTGAACTAATAATGAAAGTGCTTTTGAATATTAGATTAGTATTTTTAACCAACATCAATAGTTTTAGATTGCATATCCTATGTTATTGTCGATCATCAGTGCACTCATGACAAATAGTATTTTTAATAAATTTTTTTGTAAGAATTTAACAGTTAAAACGAACGAGGAAACGTCCTCAAGAGCTTGATTAAAGCTATATTCAGATGAGAAGCCATAGTGAGATATATAAAAGTCTAAAACGGTTCGGTTATTTGAATCTTGTCTTTTTAAGATATCGAATTATTATTGTATTAAAAGAAATTTGTGGTGTCGGAAACTTTGCATAAATGAAGTTCTCAATGGCAGTAGCTTATTGTGAAAATTTCACTGATTTAAGTGTTTACTATCCTGAGATACCATTATAAAAAGAATGATTACCCTTTTTATTAGTAGCGTTTTCAGTATTCATATTTCAGAGTAGAAGATCAAAAAATCTGTTAAAATATTCACAATGACCTAGTGTCATTGAAAGCTTTATTTGTGCAAAGTTTCAAATCGAAATTCGATTTTCACAATACCTTGAGTAGATGACAGATTTCTGTTAAAAATTCAATATCTTAAGAAGAAAGACTCAAACAGCTGAACTCTCTTAGACTTTTACACAAATTACCGTGGTCTCTCATTTGAATATGGTCTCGATTAAAAGACAATCGGACACTTGAAGATGATTCCCTGCAAAATCAGTTTCAGTCTTATGAAAGGAGTCCTTCAATTGTTCAATCGCTTTTGAGTCAAGACTATGTGCATAATGTAGATCCAAATGAGTTATGAATACTGTGAAAAGAATTCATGTCCATAGTTTGTTTCTGCAGAGCAGCTGTACTGTTATGATAGTTTTTAAATGAATGTTGTGATTCAGAAAAACTGATTTTCAAATTTCAACTTGAAAATTTGCATATAGATAGGTTCTGACGAGAACAGTTTCTTGTTGCTGTTCCAATTCTACGAAGTAATCATGGTAATAGCGTGTCTTTTATATTTCACACATAGATCGGTAGATGCGATGTGTTTATTTCAAGATAGAGGCAAATCAAAAGACTTCAAACTACTCTTGCTACGGCATATCTCTCTGCAAACTATCAAATCGAAATTTGAAAATCATTTTTTTCTGCTACTATGACATTTATTTAAAAAAACGTTACAGTGAAATATCTTCGTAGCAATAAGCATTAAGAGCATGAACTCTTTTCAGGGTATTCATAGCTCATTTGGATTTATATAATGCGCATAGTCTTGACTCAAAAGCGGTTGAACACTTAGATGACTTCTCTCGTTAGACTATTCTATTATCTTTTGTATTCCTGAATATATAATCTGTTCGACTAGAAATATTCATCAAGTCAGTGAATTATTATTTTTCTAAACATTTATTTTAGACATTCAACATTTGCCATTTCTTGCTGTAACACCACGTTTTTTTCAATCACTTTATTCAACATATTATAAACGTGTCCTTTCATATACATGGGTTGCATCATGCATTATTCAATTTCAACATTTAACTTATTATGTAATAATGTGTTTTGCTCGTTTTAATTTACAGTTGCAATCATATATTTATCTTTATAAATATACCAATTCACCATATCGTTATATTGAAATTTTATCAATATTAATCTATTGGTGGTGGTTTATATTTTTATTATCCTTGATTCCAACGTATACACAATGTTTTATTTATCTGTTTTTATGTTATATGATAACAATGCCATTACATGTTCAAATAACATTATCACATTTTGGTATGTCAACAGAAGATTATGGACCGTGTGAATCATTTCCTGCTAAAATGCTTCGTACAACAATGGATATAGCATGTCCAACATGGTTAGATTTTTTTCATGGTGGTTTACAATATCAAGCTGTTCATCATTTATTTCCACGTATGCCAAGACATAAATTAAGAAACGCAAGTTATTTTGTTAAACAATTTGCTGATGAAGTTGGTATTACTTATCATGTATATGGTTTTGTTCATGGTAATAGAAAAGTATTAGATGTATTGAAAAATGTTGCTATGCAAGTAAAGCTTATGCGAGATGTTGCAATGACAAATAATATTTATTATCATCATTAATGAAATTTTTATTTGTTTTTGACATTTATTTTTAAGTTAACGATGTTGTGTCTATCTAACAAATGTATTTGACAAAAAACATAAATTTGATTTTCGTTTCGTTGTATATGTGACTAGATATAAAAAAGAATATATTGAAAATAAAAGATTAAGTATGGAAAATATGATATCTGAAATATTGTATAATACTCTTGAAAGCATAGATACAAATAGAAAAATTAGGATACTATCAAGTAAAACTTTGCTTGTCTTTTGTCGAAAGATGAAAATTATTTTATGCCATTTTGGTAGGTACTGAATAGAGACCTGCATCGGAGTCATTTTTAGAAATGGTCGAAGATCTCTAATCTATTTAACAGTTGATTAGATTGAACACTACAGGTTTTTTTTTAATGATGAGTTTTATTCTTTGATATTCATTCAATGAACTGATGCATTCTGGAGGATTGATGCATGTTTCTCCTTGTGGCTTTACAAAGATGAAAAAAATACTCCAAGTCAATGTTGACTCTAGTTTCTACTCATATGGGTAAACCTTCAAGACATATCAGTCGAATTCTGAAAGCATATCAATTTGTACAGTGAATACCAAAGCGTAAAACTTAGAGTTAAAAAAATATCTTACGTTAAATTTGATATATTAATGAGAGATTTAGTTGACTTCAACGCCTTAAATTGTTGTAAAAATAAAATATTATTCTTTTATCTTTATACGATAGTCTAGAAGATGATACTATTAAAATTGTATGCAATGAAGTCTTTTTTTTTGAGCTAGCTTATTTTTATCAATGCTGATTAGATCAAAGAATGACATTAGTTTAGCCGAAAGAGAAAATGTCAAAAAGAGTTTATGTTGAAGTTCTCAACCAGCGAGATAAAGATAATTTATCGCATATAAAACAGTGAACGACACTCAACTAAACCAACAAACAAGAGATAACAGTGTATGAAAAATATTCAAGAAAAAACTTAACAAAAAAAAACAATACTTTTTTTATGTGGATGAGTGTGAGGCGTGTATGTGAATATCAGTGTTCTTCTGATGCATATCTATACATCCCATCCTTAAAGCAATCACTTACTGTTATCTGAAGCGTTTTCGACATTTTTTAGGGATTTATAGCTCGTCGCTATTTTTATATGATCGATCCTTTTTTTGCTATGATTATCTTCGATATTTTTTCTTCCGGCCAAATTGATACATGTCGGATCAAATTAATTCTGTCAGTATCACTAGTGAATAATATTAGGATTGATTATTCTCAGTTAGCTTCAATGATTTTTTTGAGTTATAAACGAAATAAATTATGCTGATTTTAATGTAAGAGATTCTAACTCTCAGTAGAGATAGATAATTCAATAGATGGTTGTAAATATTCATCATTGATTGGTATATAACACTTTGCCTGCCTTCTGAAATTTCTCAATCATTATCGCAGGAGAAAAGGAAGTACATCTATCTTAAGTCGTTCATTTTAATGATCTGAGACCTAATTTTTTTCATATAATAATGTTCTTTTATGTTCTTGGAAATGATCAGAAAAATGATTTTCAAATATATTAATTTTGCTAGCCAATCTAGCTTTGTAATCAGTTGCATGAATTTAATGATCATAACCTGAGGACAGTAATAAGAACTAGTATCTTCAGGAAAATATTCGAAAGTGATGGAATTTGGAGGCAATATTCAGGATCTAAAGATCTCTGCATTTTCTCGATAACTTTCAACCAACTTCTTCTTTTTTTCTGGCGAGAAACATTCAAAATTCATTGGAAAATTCGTAAACTTTCCAGCCTATTATACTAATTTCAAGTTCCATTGATTGTTGATGTGCTTTTGCTGGACAAGATGATATTATCGCGTCTTTCCAATCAGTTGCAATAAAATCTACTTATTTCCACGAGCTCGTAATCATCGAACTGAAAAGAATTGAAATTCAATTGTTTCTTCCGGCAGACAACGACATCTGCTTTATATTTCATTCGATGCACTTAAAGTCATACTTTCTCTTTTATAATTTTGATTTTAACTTAAATTTGTATACTTATTAAATAATATTCTTATCATCTCATTTAATTCGTTCATTTTGTTCAATCATTGATGAATTCTCAATTAACTCCAATAAAACTTACCCAGTGGCCAAATCCAGTGCTCTATATGTGACAGAAGGTGTACTAAGCAGAAGAAAAGTGTATAGAATATCTCTGTTGCGCTTGATATAGACTTTAGTTTACACGTCAGTCAGAAAACATAGAGTGTAAGCAGTACTTTTCACCGATGACATTGATATTTTGATTTGAGAGCCTTGGAAACTATAAATAGTATTTAATTAGATATTAGATTTATATGATAGTTGTACTATTTTATTAATTTAATTCTTAATTAATATTATGTTATATAAATTTGTGTTTATTTTCTTCTACTTTTTTCATTTCAAAATGTCAGATAAGGAATTAGTACTGGTATTTATTGTTTATTCGTTCTCTAAGTACGATTTATATTTCTTACTAAAGAAAAACAAATATGTACATTATTTTTTCTTTGTTTAGATTGTGATAAACACTATCTTGGATAGCAAAGTATACACGTATACTGTTTAAGGAAAAGCAGAATGTATGCAAATAGATTGTTTTGGATTTCCATTGGAAACGCTGATCAGGTCATTCGAAATAAATTTATATTCTGATAGGCAATCATAAGTTTGAATCATTATTCTAGCTGACACACAGTTTCAGTTAAGTTTCTCAATAATAATATTGTATATCGAGTGAAAAAAAAATATATTGCCGATCGATCAATCGAATATCAAATTGAGTTATGTCATACATAATGTTGATTTTTATAAACTTGGTTTTTATTATCTCCAATCCATGATAAAAATTATTACATTAAAATAGGTAATCTTTTTTTTCATCCAAATTTTCATTAAATGTGATTTCAAAAAAAATACTGTTCAAAATTGAAATAAGTTTTTCGTGAGATTTATGGTGTTCAAAAGGATCAAAGTTCTTATTCTGATAATTTATCTTTTTCATTTAAGATTAAATACGTTTGATGGAAGAGGAACAAGTTAGACAAGACATTCTCGAAGTCAAAGCACAACTTGAAGTAAAAATTACATAATGATAATATTTACAGAGAAAATAAAACTAATTTTTATTTAGATTCCAGATACACATTTATCTTTATCAACTAATCCATTATCTCATTTTCGTTATCGTATTGTTCCTGATCTAGAATTAAATGGATTTGATAAATCCTTATTTACTTCGGCATATATTCATCCTGAATGTGATGAAATTATCAATTGTGCTTTAACTACAAATGGTTGATAGCAATTTTTTTTGTTAATAACTTTTTTTTTTTTATAAAATATTTTATTTAGATTTTGAAATGTTCGAACAAGTATTATGGTTTATTAAAGATGAAAGTGATCAATATACAAGACGAGCACTGATTATAAAATATATTCGAGTGTGTTAGTTTGATTAATTGAACGTTTAATAGAAATTTCTTGATGTCTTTTTTTGTTCTCTAAAGGTTGTTGTTTAACAGATGAAACTGTTAATAATTCTGTTGATCATCTTCTTGAGTATCTTCATCAAGATGTAAGTTTACAAAGCATATGTTTCGAATGATGAAAAAAAAAACATTTTGTAGATTGAAAGTACGTGGCAGTATGATATTGGACTTCTATTTGATATTTTACATAATGCTGGGGTTAATGTTGAAAAATTGATTGCTCTATTAGAAGATGTAAAAATAACAGAATTACTGAATGAGTAAATAATTAAAGAATAAAACAATTGTTTATCAATAATAATTTTTTTTTTGTGTTAGCGTACAATTAAAATCAAAACTTAACTATGATGATCAAACAAAAAGTAAAGCATCAACAAATCAAATAGTAAATTCTATAAAACGTGTCTTTCGAATTATTTTCTCTCTCGGATATTTTCAAGTAGAAAAGTAAAAGGAAATATATTCAATAGATTCTTTATTAAAAAAGACAAGATGTTGTTTTTTTTTATTATTAGATTAAATTCAACATTATCAAATGATAATCATTTATTTTTATTTTTACTTGGATTCTATCTTCAACTTGATAAACGTTTTCTCAACTTAGATATTATTCATATAGCACGACGTTTAATGGTCAATGCACTTACTTTATTAACACCAACATATTGGAATGAAAAGGTTAGTCATTATAAATATCACATATAAAACACAAAAAACTGCTTGAATTTTACAAGAGAAGATTCTCCAGTGTCCATAGACTAGAGTCTATTGAATTCAACACTTTCAGACTCGGTCGAACCGTACTTTGATACTCTCAATAGAATTTTGTAATCTTCATTGGGGAGTTACCTCGAAGATACAAGATACTTTTTACAAACACTTTCGACTGATACCGAGTACCATAATGATCATAGTTTGGGTGCATAGCTGTCTATCAGGAAATTGATTCTCGTTTCTTCAGCGTTCTATGAGAATAAGATTTACTACATGTCATTCGACGCACCTCAACTTACTCTACAATAGAGCACTACAGAATATGGATAACATGCCATGCACTGACAGGACAGGCTCATGCTGCAGATTACGGATGGCATAACCTGTTACCTTGTGACAGAAATATTGCTGTCGACATGTGCAGAGTATTCCGATTGTATGAAATAGTAGAGCGAGCAAATCGCGTGATTGATATCGACTGGGCATAAAATGATTTCAGAACTACGAAACTTACAGAGTAATAAACAGACCAATCTAACACGATAAAATTGTTGTGACCTATATTCAAAGCTGGAAAGTAAAATTACAACCAGTTAATCTATGTAATAGGGACCAAATCAAAGTGGTCAATGGCTCCCATAAAGAGATACTTGCATCGAAAAGTGCTTTTCGATCCAAAGTCCTTAATCCAGATCTAATTGTGTCCTAATATATATGTATGATCAGTTTGAATTCAATCCACAATCGAGAAATTTTACCGTATCTTGTTCATTTATGCTTGCTCTTCATCAATAGTGATAACATAAAAACTAGATTCTTTCGAAAAAAGACTTTGCGTTAGAGTATAAGAGAAGATTTTGGTAGTATGGGACAGGTTACAGATTGCAAAAATGTCATGTTCTGCAGTTCTTTACTCTACAACATAGCATGTTTGCTTTGTCAATTCTGAATAGGTCATGAAATCAGATCGAACCCTTTCTGATTTCGTTCCTATTTTAAATAGAAATTAATTAAAATATTTCTTTTAGCGTGATTTACTTGTTGAATGTCTATATACTTTATCATCAAAAAATGTTTATATTGTTGAATTATTCTTGAAAACCAATGAACGTACTGTTCGTATTCGTACACAACTTGCATTATTACATTTGAAACGATTAGTGAATATGATTGAGCATGAGAAAAAAAGTGAAGTAAGAAACACAAAAAAGAATATTTTTATTTCTTAAACATTTATTTTCTATTGAAAAGGCAATGATTATTGATGAAATAATTAAAGATAAACTGAATCCACGTTTATTTGAACGACAAATTGATTTTATTGATTGTGTAAGATTACTGGGAGATATTATTGATAGCTATCCATATAGTCAACAAATAGTAAAAAATTCTTGTTAATAGTTTTTATTTGATAAAAAAAAAAGGATAAATTTATTTTAGGAATATCTATCAAAACTTTATGATGAAATTCTTCCATATTCAAGAGCAGATCATGAAAAATTATTAACACATGAAGTAAAATATTAACTGTTTGATTTTAATTTAAATCAATATTCTTTCTTTTGCTTTGTTTTATCTAGCAACATTTGATTCTTTTTGATGATTGTCAACGATGGGCAACAATGCTTAGATCTTATTCAAATGAGGATGACTTCCAAAAACGTCTTAAACAAAAATAAACTTTACTTTTCTTTTATTATAAACATATAATGAATAGATAAGAAAATATCAAGTAATGATCATATTTCAGATATTAAAAAAAAAAAGATAAACCACGGCCGAACTATGAAAGGTCTGGTTGCATTAATCACTGGTGGTGCATCAGGCTTAGGTCTTGCTTGTGCCAAACGATTTACAAAACAAGGTGCACGTGTTATTATTTGTGATTTACCTACATCGAAAGGAAAAGAAATTGTTGCAAATTGGAATTCGATATCAAATACTTCAACTCAAGAACTTGATGAAAATGCTGATAAATTGGCTCCGTCAGAACATGTAATTTATTGTGCGAAAGTTTTAAAACAAAATATCCACTCATTTTTCAGTTACTTAAAGACAGCTGGTTAGAATACGAAGTAGTTAGTTCGAATAAAACTTTTTCATTCTGTTCGAATATGTGTGCAGAATTTCCTTCTGGGATAAGAAAAACGAATATGCCTGCCGTTCAGCATTGGATGCTGTCTAGTGGCAGATAAAGTATCCCGCTGCCTTTCCTGCAACTAATGCTAGCTGTAGTTCTGAGCAGAAGACCTGCTGATTCAAAGTTCTTGCACTCAATTAATTGAGTTTCTCATATATACTAACTAATCCCATACTAATATCCACGCCAGAATTAAAAACAATAGCGTGTAAGCTCAATAACTCGACAATGGCAACAGTTAACAACCTACGATTCTCAGAAATCGATACAGGATAGCTCCAAACGTCTTTTTGTCTAATATGATATAAGACATAATTATTTTAAAATCCATCATCTTTGCAAAATATTTAACGGTGATATGTTTCAATGAAATGTTGATAAAAAGTCAGAAAATTTACTAAAAACAACAGAGATCTGTAACATTTGACTGTATACATATGCGGTTTCGTTAGTTCTACAATAAGATACAAGAATGTGATCACCTGAATCATGTGTTGAACTGTAGGTCTGAGATCTATCTAGTACAAGTACAAGTAGAAGTCAAGATCAAAATTACACCGAAACGGAACACTATTTTCATGCATTTTTAAAAACTTTTGTTGTTGATGATGATGCGCGAGAACGCTAACTATTGCCGTAGTCAAGTTACGAAGATTACATTCTTTTCTCTTTAATCGTGGCGCAGGCACTAGAGTCACAAGATTAGGTGTATCTTATGATATAGTTAGCATGCCAACGGACCAATGATCCGTAACGAACAGCCATCAGTGAGTTGCCACGAATCATTTCATAGCTGATTCAATGTTATCCTCGAAGGGAAATATGAAAGTGTGTTTGAAAATAGTGAAAAATTCTGTTTCTGAATATAACTAGTTGTTTTTGAGTGTTCGAAAAATTAGCGAATATTTCATGCCATAGGTTATAATCTTTATCTAATAAATCTAAATTCATTTCGAATTCTTTCTACTATTTTTATTTTATTTAGTCACGTCAAGATGAACAGGCTGGTAAACTAAATTTTAACATAAATACAAAGGATGCTACATTGAATGCTTCATCACTAAATCAAAATATTCAAGTACAAGCACCAATATTCTTTCCGGCAGATGTTATCAATGAACAACAGATACAAGATATGTTTAGTAAAGTAAAACAACAATATAATCGCCTTGATGCTGTACTTAATTGTGCTGGTATTGGTGTTGCTTTTCGAACTTATAATATAAATAAAGTAAGAGTAAAGCAACATAAAGTTTTGATACGATTAAAAATTGAAATATTATAAAAGAGTTTCCATTATCAAGAAGAAGAATTTAAGAGGATTTGGGCCTTTCTGGACATAGATAGATCTCGATAAGTAGATAAAAAGTTGTCATAAACGCCAATTTTCCAGATGCTTCCTTCACTATTTGAGAAATTTTTTTTCCTTAAAAATTGTTTTGTGTTATATATCATTCGACGCAATTTAATGTGCTGATTCTGAAATTTTATTTCTTTCTATTTAGCGTTCAATGCATGGTCTTGAGGAATTTAAACGTGTTCTTTATGTAAATGCTGCAGGTACATTTAATGTTATACGTTGGGCTTGTCACGTTATGGCTGATAATCAACCTGATGCTCAAGGTCAACGTGGAGTTATTATTAATACAGCATCTGTTGCTGCTTATGAAGGTCAGATTGGACAAGTAGCATATGCGGCATCAAAAGGTGCAATTGTATCTATGACATTACCATTAGCACGAGATTTATCAAATATGGGTGTTCGAGTTTGTGCTATAGCACCTGGTGTTTTTCATACACCCATGCTTGCTTCTTTGCCTGCAAAAGTTCGAACATTATTGGGTAATATGGTTCCATTTCCACCGCGACTTGGAAATTCTGATGATTATGCTCATTTAGCACAAGCTATTATTGAAAATCCTTATCTTAATGGTGAAGTTATTCGATTGGATGGAGCACTCCGTATGCCACCTTAATGATTATTTGAATAGACGAAGAACTTAACCTTTTTTTGTGGTCTTTCCATTTGTTTAAGCAGTTTTCTCCGTTGAAAATTTCTGTTTTTTTTTGTATTGAAATTGAATGAAAAAAAAACGATGCCGGAAAAAATTTTAGTGAAAGAGCAATAAAACTAAAATTATAGATGCAGAAGCTTGTTACATAAATTACTGGTGGTTTATCAGGCATGGACCTTGCTTGTGTCGAGAGATTTGTACATAAGCTGCATGCGCATACTATCATATGTTATTTACCATCAGCATCTTCATCATCTATTCCTTGTTCGTCATTATTTCTACCAACTGATGCTACATCTGAATCAGATATAAAAAATGTTTTTGGTCATATTCAAAAAGATTTTAGTCACTTATATGTTTTTGTTAATTGTGCTGGTATTATCTTTTCTCAACAAATTGTTGGACATTCATTTGAAGATTTTAATTGTATAATTGATGTTAATACTTGTGGAACGTATAATATGATTCATCAGGTGATTCCATTGATGATAAATAATTGAATAATTATAAATATGTCATCTGTAGCTGCATTTGAAGGACGACGTGGACAAACAGGTTACGCAGCGTCACAAGGAGCTATTGCAGAAATGACTCGACCATTAGCAGAAGAATTAGCACTGATGAATATTCGTGTATGTGCTATTATTCCTGGTGCTTTCGATACACCTTTATTGCGTAGATTACGTATAAAAGTTCCTAATACACAGGGAAATTTTCCACTCTTTCCTGCTCGACTTGGTGACCCAGCTGAATTCGCACAACTTGTTCAAATAATTGTAGAAAACCCTTTATTGAATAGTATTAATATTCGACTTGATGCTCTTCTTCATATGCCACCTTAGTAATTATCTTATTGCTTCGCACATACAGTAAGGTGTAAAAGATTTTTCCTTCAATGTTTCAACTGTTTCTCACAGTGAATTCGGTGAACATGGAAATTAATCATATTCACAAATAAGGCATAAAACAAGATACAAAGCTATAAACACAACTAATATGAGATTCTCTTTTCCTAAGAATTAGTCAAAGCTAAACATCGTGATTTTATCAAATGACTTAGAATGACCAAATTCATTGTATAGCACTCCTCACGTAGAAATAGATTTGGTTCATCGAGACTTGATGTTTACAACTTCTGAATATGAGATTAGAGGATCGAGCAGAGATTCTCAATTAGATAAATGTCGAAAGTGTTTGAGAACTAACAGATTGCTTCAGATACTTCTTTAAATAAAAATGATTCCATTGTCCGTCATTTGTATATGGAATTCCTGTCTTGCTCAATTCCAAAGATATGCAAAACTCCGTTCTGGAATCACAGAGCAGGTGACCTTCTATGGTTTAAACCGAGTAATGACTGTCACTTTCTTCCTGAACGAATACCAGCTGACCAGAGTCGTGACACTTAAAGCACCCTATATCAGGATTCTTTTTCTGTCTTTCTGAATATTTCCTGGGAGGTTTTGCCAATGAATATTATTCAACTCTAATTTTCACCTTTGTGTTAAATTGACCCTCTCACACTCGCGTTTTTCAGCTTCTGCATGGTGCTAAGTGTATCCTCAATCAATCCGTTTGACTAAGTGCTGTATCTTACACAGTAATACGTGTTCACCTCGATCATCAAATGGTTTTATCTCAATATTTTCACTGTTGTCTCATTCTTTCATCGAATGAACACGCCGAAGACCTGATACTCAACAACAGTGATATTGCAAGGTCGATCATTACGGCATCTGTCCTAAACTGTACCATGTTTTGTTTTATCTAAGCGATATTGTATCTGATAGTCCAAAGTATGATCTCTATCAGATGAGTAATTCTGACAAGAGATCGATGATTACTTTTCCTGTACTGTAAAATAGTTTGTCGCTTCGCTTTTAGTGACATAGGATTTCATTGTCGACGCACTTACACTCAAAGCACGAATGTTCATAATGATTTGTACTTTGGATAGTTAGATATTTATCTTCTTTCATTTTTCTACAGAATTCTTAAAAAATCCATCGCAAAGCTTCCAGAAAAATTAATTATGCCAGGGCAAGAATTTTTGAATCTTATTGTATATTCATATTTTTGTTTGTTTTCTTCTAATTTGTAAAATAAATTGTTTAAAATTTTGCAATAACAATCGTGTAATAACGTAAAACTATTAATTGATTTGGTCACTAGTGAAATTAGTATATCAAAAATGTCTTGAATATATAGAGTAAAGATTAATTGATTTTCCTCTTTTTGCTTTTCTGTGTTTATTCGTGTATTTCATTTATTTTTTAACATATTATATATAGTGAGAAAGTATGAAATTCACTGCATCTTATAATATATTCACTTTGAAGAACGAATAAGACTTAAAACTTAAAAGATATATTCAGCAAAAAAAGGGAATGCTGCTTTTCTACAAAGTAGCGTGAACTTGACGGATTGGGTGTGGATATGGGTGGGTGTGAGGTGTGAGATGTGGGTGCGCATCTTTCTACTCTATGGACCCACACATCCCACACTCCACACCCGCACCCCACACCCACACCTCACCCCTGCTCAGCACTACGTCATACCGCTGAGCACAATGACGTCCTACCCAAAACTACCATATATAACGATTAATTTTAAAAAAATGGGTTTTTTATTATAGGGATCCAATGAGATCACGGGCCGAAAGTCCACAAGGAATTTCGACCCGGCCCGAAAAATCATCGAAAATTCCGTGAGCCGAAATTCATGTAACCCTATTCCATGGCGAAGTAATTAAATACATAGAAAGAAAAATGAACTATCAAAAACGTGAACACACAGCATCATGATGGAGAAAGCATTCATGGTATGCATCCATAATTATGAGCAACGGTGTGTTCCATTGCTACGTCATCAGCAACAATCAAATGTATTCTTAGCGAACCTGATCGGTTTTTAGAAGCAGAAAGGCACCTAGTGAATTCTATATCACGTCTCTTTTTGTAGGATTTTGCGATCATCTCGTTTTTTTATTGATACTCCTAGAAGAAATTGAACACTATACTGTTTCATATAAAAAAAGTTTGAAAACTGTAAGGAAAGTAACTGTCGAATAGCTTTGATCTGAGTTCGAGTGCGATATATCGTACCCGTGCATGACACTAATTCACAATTTGCATCTATTCAAGGTTTTATCGTTGCCACTAATCAGCATAATAAAAAAAGTTGAAGGTTGTTTTCTCTATGGAGAGTTAGAAAAGATTCAATTTCAAATTATTTCAAGTTTCTTTATCACCTGTGTTGATATGCATAACAAAATATCTTTTTTTTTCTGCTCTATAATCTTTTATGTCTTTCTGTTTTCTTCGTTTATCTATCAACATTTATATTCTTTCCATAATTGCATGTGTAAGTTTCTTGTTACTATTATTATCAACATTGTATCCATTTTGAACAGAAGAAATGAGTAGTGTTTATCGTAACACTAATATAACATATGGAATTTATGTATATTATGGTCAACCGTAATGATAAACCAATAAATTTCCTTTATTATGATCCAGATGTGAACGCGCATGGTCGAAAGAAGAATGCCATCTGTTTTTTTCGGCACAGCTTTTATGCTTCAAACTTTATTTTTTTGTTCAAGAAAAATATATTAGAAGACGCAGTGGATTTCCTACTTTCTCACTATATATAATATGTTAAAAAATAAACGAAGTATGCTAATAAAAAAAAGGACAAAAAAACATAGTAGAGAAACCAATTGACCTTCACTGCTCTATTGATCTTTATTCTAAATATAGTATTAATTATCATCATGACTTGATAACAGAAGAAAATGAAAAAAAATAAAGAATGAATACTCTAATTTGATTCAAAATAATCATTTGAGATTTATATATAATCAAGAATAGGTAAATTGGATGATAAGAATACATTGGCAAAATTTAAATTTATGTAAGTACACTTGATTAGCTTATTATTAGAAAAAAATTTTGTTTATGTGAAAACTTTCATATCGCAGTTTTTTATTATTTTTTTCAAATGTTGTTCCATCTGTTTTCTAGTTATTTTCTAGATTAACTAATAAATTGTACATATAATTAATTAACCGATCGATATGAAATAAATTTAAGTGTACATAGGAAACAAACGTTTCCTTCTACTTAGCTGAATTTCGAAAAATCACATTAAGAAAGCAATACATGCACTGTTGGATGATCATGTCTTGACGTTTTATTAATGTCTATTGAACTTGCTGTCCTCAAATATGAAAACGACAAAAAAAATAATAGGAGCAAATATTATTAAAAAACAACCATTAATTTATCGATTGTAAAAGAAAACGTAGGTTGAAGGAAAACAAATATTACATTGTGATAAGTTTTCTTTTGAGAATTTGTGCGCGTTATCAGCAAATAATCGAATCAAGTTGATTTAATAATTGTGAATAAATATGGCTACTTCTTCTACTTAACTCTTGAAGTTAATGGTTATTGAATATTCAATGGAGTTTTGAAGTTTACTAAACATGTCTGAGTGTAAATACATCAATGTAACACACCAACCATCTTTGTAGGATTGCATTTGCAATTATCACCATTACGATGACTAAAATCAAGAAATACGCGAGAGATCTCTAGTGAGCACTAATATAGCCGATAAACGTGCCAGAATCTGCAATGAGACCATTTTCTTTCTGTCTGATTCAGATGAATTTGTATTAAGAGAACTCAATGATGTCAAAACAAGAAATGCGACCTTCATTTTTAGTTTACGAGCACATGTCTTTATCGCTTTACCGTTTTTCTCTAGACTCGTATCTAGAATGAAGAATGCATCAGCTGTTTATTGTTATTGTTGAGTTTCTATTTTCGACTTTGTAGTCTACTGATATATTTTGTGCTCAATAAATTCTTTTTTTCTAATATTAGAACATTTAAATTATTCAAAACCATATACAAAAATTGTAAATTGGCATAAAGAAGAAATTAAAAAGCATCATTTATATTTTAAATTAATATCTATTAAAAGTGAATAAATTTAACTTCATCATATTTGTTTATGAGAGGCAAGAATTTCAAAATATTATACTCAATAAATTAACAAAAGAAATTTATTTAGTCATAGCACAAAGAGTTAATAATTCTTTAATTGACATATCAAAATGGTTTCTCATTTAATATTCTTATTCTAAGTTTATTCATTAAATTCATACTAGTCATATTATTTAAAGTATTTAGTGTATGTACCAAATTTCAAATATTTAGGGCATACCAAAAGTAAGGATGTTGACAATTTAATATCGTATAATAAGCTTTAAGAAATTTCACTCTATATATAGTCTGATAGGGAGAAAAATTCTCTATTTTTCTATGCTATTTGATCACACTTCAACTAATATCATATTAATAAAATTTCAATGAGATCTGTTTTTCTATCATATGTGATGATTGTACTAATTCGAGTGTATATTTTTTGAATAATTTTTGATAGAAACAAGATAGAGAGCTGCAGTTTTCACCGTTGGAAAGCGGAGATAAAGACACATCGAATTACGTATTATATATTTTCATAGACGCTATCTGATATTTCTTCAATCAAATTTCTGATTATGAAAAAAAACATCTTTTTTTAATCTCTTTACAGAAACTGTTAGAAAAGTCACTTAGAGCTTCGATTAGAACATCAATAACCCCTGAGTGATTAATTCAAAATATCTGAAATTTTTTCAGTTTTGTAGGTTTTCCATCGACGGTTTGAATACACACGTGGCAATCGAGAATTCGCTGTAAACACCTGATGGAGTAGGTTTGTTTTCAAAGAAGTCGATTAAAAACCTTTAAGAACCCATGTCCAAAAACCAATAATATAATTCGATTCATCTTCATTCCCTCTTTCTAACGGTGAAAATCGCAGCTCTCTATCTTGTTTCTATCAAAAGTTATTCAAAAAATAACCGTCACATATGATAGACAAACAGATCTTATTGAAATTTTATTATTATGATATTAGATGAAGTATGATCAAATAACATAGAAAAGTAGAGAATTTTTTTCTCCATCCGACTATATAGAGAGAAATTTTTTAGAGCTTATTATAAGGTATTAAATTGTCAACACCTTTACTTTTGGTATGCCCTAAGTAAATGAATACTTTAATGCAATAAATAATTAATATCTTTCATGTATCGGAAAAAATTCTCAGAGAAAATATTCATTCGTCGTCAAGTTTGTCGAAACAAAGGACATAAAGAGAAAACTTAGAGGCCTCAAAAATATTGGTTCGATCAGGTGAGAAAGCATTATTTTCATCTGCTAATGATGAAACAAGCTTGTGCAATTCATTACCCAAGCAGACAAGCATTTCTGACGACATCTTTACACAGTCTGATCGTGGCTTGTGTTTAAGCGTTCTCACACGTTTATTTAAAAAACATCAAAATCATCTATAATTATCATTAAAGACGCTTAAAAAATGCAACTTTTGCATGTGGAAAACATCCAAAAAATTTTCTCCCAATATTTTTAACGTTATATGACACATAAAAAATAGTACTTTTTATCTGTAAAACACATGAAAATTTTATACACTTTCTAGATTCAAAAATTGTTTTTCTGAACGGATCTGAAACTGAATAGATCGTTGAAACATGTATTTCATAAATTCCGATCTGTTTGTGTAATCCAACCTATAAATACATCGAAAGACCACACGCATATTTAAGATTATTAAATTTTTCGGCATTGCTACTGAGAATAGATGTTATATTCGTTTAAAACTGATATAAACAATTTTCTTTTGTCTCATTTAAGAAGAAACAAAAAGTATCCGCTCCTCATGAATTGTTACTATCGTAGCTAATATTTTGGGTGTATGCGTGCAACAATAAATCGTGATTGTAAGAACCAATTAGTGTTCCATCGGTTGACATGTACTGAAGTTATAATTCACACGTTTTCGTTTCCTTGTAGAAAACATATTCAGCAGAAATATGCATACAACATTTTTTTATTAGTCATTTTGCTATTCTGCAAGCTACGACTTTTTTTTTCTACAGCTCAACATATCTACTTTATTATCACCAAGATCCATGACGTATCGTCAAGATTATAGTAATTAGTACACCTTGAAATAGTAACCCATGCCTTAGTGTTAACTCGACTTCACCCAATACATCAGTTGTATTAAAGTGATTTCTAACGAGACTTAGACTAGAGATAGCTACGATGAAAATATTCGTGGCAATATGTTTGAGATCAGATGATCACAAGAAGATGATTATCTCTGAATCATACATCCAGCACATTGTAAATCGATAGAAAGTGAGTCGATGCTTGCGTTTAGTATTCATTGTCACCCACATACATCCAAAATATCAGCTCCATATGATAAAGAATAGTAAGTACATCATGAACGGTAGTTACTTTTGTCTGTGACTTTATATATTATGTTATAATCAATTATCTACAAGTTTATCATTCAATTTATTAATTCTCTAATAATCGTCTTTGTTGATGTTATAAAAACTATTTTTATCTTTAAATTTCGTCATTCTACATCCGCTTAACTCGAATCATAGAGATTCCTAATGGGACACTATTATTTGTGTAGTGAAAAAAAAATGATGTTCATGCCGCTTAAAATACTAATTAATTAATTTCTTACAACCACAATTCTATAAATTGACTCTTTTCTGTCAAATGAATAAAATATTTGTTTTATATTTGTTTTAAAAATTATATCAATGTCAAAAAAGTAATTACATAAAGTATTCTTTAGTCTTTTTCATTCAATCAATGTTTATTAAGCCTTAAATCAACTTACAGTCAAAGAGTAAAAACAAATTTCAGTAGTACCAACAATTACTTCGAAAAAAAAGATCTTCTTTCCATTAGTTCATATATATGTAAAACAATGAGAAAGAGAAAACGAACATATGATGATGAAATAATCAAGAAAAGCAACTGGCAGCGTAGGATGTAACGAAATATTTGGCGATCTTCTATTCACCTACTCGCAACCAACGCAGTAATACTAACAGAGAAAATCAAACATAAATAATAAGTTCTTTTTTATCTCAAAATGTTCAATAACATCAATTTGATGCTTATCAAACATTTTATTTTTATTTCTTATCTTCTGCTCACAAAAAGCCCGCCAACGTACGCATTTAGTGGAATCTAATCGATACAAAATTGTTGAAGTATTTAATCCGACACGGTGGTTTTTCCCTTATTTTTATGTCATCAATGCCAGATGTTTATTATTCTTTTTCCTATAAATATTAACAACAATCTTCTTCTCTTTTTAGTCACACACAATTTATTCGTATTGTAACATCAAAAAATAGCAATTATGAAATCCATCATTATATTTCATCTTTTAATCACCTTCACCGTTTATTTTCCTAGTAGTAAGTTTTAAACGCACAAGAGCAGAATGGAAAAAAAAATTGTCTTTCATTATAGTTTTTTCATACTCCAATCATAATGTTCGTTTATACAATTTACTTCGAACACCAGTAAGTATGAAGGACAATGCATTTGTATTACCAACACGAAGTAATAAAGACACGTTTACATCAGTTCTTAATCGACAATTGAATTCTATTGAAGATGAAGAAAATGTTCAAACGCGTAATAGTTGGGATTCAGGTGAAGATTATTATTTTCAATGGGCGAAGCAAAATCGTCGACCAGTTGAATATTTTACTGGACGAAAGCGAGAAACAGCTCAAGTGATAACACCAACACGTCGTCGGTATGATCATGATGGTCTATGGCGTAGTGGACTTGTTGGTTAAAAGGATGAAATAGACATGTTTTGGCAAGAAAGCAACATACAATATCTGTTCTTGATTTGTTTTCTTGTGATAAAGAAAAATTTAAGTTTTTAAATAAGAAACATTTTATATCAGAGCTATATATGTTCTTATTTTGTTAAGAGAATCTAATAAAATAAAATAATATAAATAAGAAATTATAAATCAATAATTTGATTTCTTTGCATGAAATCTATCCAATAAATCAAGGATACAATAATTACAAAATCAAGTTAACTGGATAATAAATCTTTATTTATAAGAGACAATATTTTCATTTTTTTTTAAATTCAAAAAGATTATTAATTCTAATGATTATGCATTAATCCAATTTATAATTCTCTAACTCATGAATCATTTCTGTTTTTACAAATTTCTAAACCATATGGAAGATTAATGCCCATATTTATCTTTCAAAGATGAGTCATTTTGCATCATCAATATTTATTATGCATATGTTTGACGATTTCACTAATCTCGCTTCTTTTTTAAGATAAGGTTTTCGACGCCTTGGGAAATGACCTTAAAATGTTTTATGAACATCATAGTTTTGATCATTTTCAATATAATTGTTTTTCTTTTATAATAACATTGACATTTGTCACACTTAAACAAGCTAGTCTATAAATATGACAAACTAAAAGATGTAAAAGAGACTAATACAGTAAAATCTCTTGCAGTGAACACTCTTCGATCTTCGTGAACGAATTTTTGCTAGTTTCACACCTCTCCTTTACGAAGACATGTTTTTGGTTCTGTCTGTATGCACTGATCTTGTCACTATGAACATTAGTAAAAAGTAGTACTTGAATAAATAATATGATTGCAGTTATGGAGGCGATTATCGAGAAATAAATCGGCTTTATGATGTTATTCCATGAAAGCACAAAAATATAAAGAATGGACGAACAGATATTATTATCTATTTGCACAGTTTCTCGATCGTTGTCTACCAGATACAGTATCTCGCAATGCTCTTTACTTAGGAAAAAAAATTAATTTAATCAATGATAAAAAATTTGGTTTATCTCATTATGGATTTAGAGATTAATTTTAAGTATTCATCAGTGTTGTTTGAAATATTCTTACAATAAAAAATTGAAAATATTACTGAGTATAATACTAATCTAAACAAAAAAAGTGAATCATGATTTTTGTTTAAAATGTTACATGTCAAAAACTATTTCATAAAATAATAAAAAGTACTTAAAACGAGGAAGAGGGTGACAAAACTAATGTTTTGATTTATATTTGCTTGACCTCATCCTTTATGAACGTCTTGCTATATTGAACGATTTTCTTTTTTGCTGTCTCAACGACGTTCACAATGTAGAAGTTTCAGTGTAAATCTATGTCTCTTACTAAAGAGATCATCGTTTAAATGAAAACTATAGTGACTAGAAAACAATTGATATATTTTTTTTTTATTAAAGCGATAAGTTATTAATTAGGCTTACTAAAAAAATAGAGAGACAAATATTTTTCTTTTATTATTTCTTATGTCGGAAAAAAAAGAAATTCAAACTCCTAAAATTAATAGTTTTGTTGAATATACTTGCTTTTCAAAGGACACAATTTTCACAATCAGAAGATATGATAAATAATTTATTCGAAGAATAAAATTTTTCATACTAATTGTATGCATGCTTTCCTTGTTTTTTTTTTCTCTGCCAGACTCAAGGTAACACGGATTTTATTAAATAACTGAGAGACAATATTTAAAAAATTATTGATGATAATGAAAATTTATATTTTTATTATTAGTTGTTTCGATTAGAAATAACAAGTTCAATTTTGCTTCAAAGTGTTATTTTACTCAATCGAAAAAACAGAAAAGTTAAACATTGATCTCTTTTGTCATTCTTTTACTCTTTTCTACACACTTAAGTCTAGCGGGTGATTGGAAAGTTTTTAGACAAATTGTCTGTTCATTTTTTATCCACTATAAAGTTCCAAACGTTACGAGTTAGAATGCTCTTTTCGAATAAGGACTTAGAAAATTCTTCTCAAGTTTTGCTCGAGAGCGGTGAAATAATCTTTGAAAAGCCCAAAACATTAGTTTGGACGGAACTTGAGGAGTTACGCTTCTAGGTAACATGTTTTTTCATTGTGGCTCGCTCAAAAGCATTTTAGACAAACAAAAAACTCTAAGTCATGATCAGAATTTTAATCTGACCATAGAAATCTTCTGTCTATTTTTGTTCAGGAATGTTGAAGAACTTTTTGAAACACCTGAAAAATTATTTTTAATAGTGAGCCAATAGATATTCGTTTTACTCTATAAGTTTATTTTTGAACACGCTAAAAATTGTTAGAATTGATTGTTATGTAGAACAAATACTTCTCTACGATATGTGATACGAAAGTAAGCTGGAGATTTTACTCCAGCAGTTTTTCAAGAAATCCTTTTAACGTAAAATGAACGTTGATTTTTCAAAAATGAGTATTTAGAAAAAAACGAAAATTGAGGTGCCCAGTCCCAAGACAAAAAATAATTTCAAATAATGCATTTTGTGGCGTAACTTTTGATCTACAAGCTAATATATAAATAAAGATCCCAACTTTTAGTTTCTCGAAAAAAACTGAGGCAAATAATCTAAGCCCATATTTGAAAAGAGTACGAAATTGTGATCTCATTTGATTCGAGTATTCAAAAAAGTTTGAATGTAACAAGAACTAAATTACAGCAACAAATCTGTGATAAATTCTACCGATAAAAAATTGATAATATATAATTTTGCTGATCTGCTATTGTTATATCTGTATGAATTTATTAATTTATTTTTCATTTATTTGTGAAACACCAAAGTGTCAATATTTTATTTAGCAACAGAAATTCATTTATTGTTAATTAAAAAAATGAATTAAACATTATGTAATAGTATAAATGGTCGTAGGAGAATAGTTGTTTCGACATATTTACTATTATTTATGATTGAAGTTATTCGTCTCCATGTTTCACTTAATTTATATTATTATATTTTTAGTTTTACATGTTGAGTTTTATTTTGAATGTTATATTCGTTCTATTTACTTTCAATATACATTGCTAATCTATTCGGTACACTTTTTTTGTTATTTCTTTTCGTCAGTTTGCTGATGCTTTTAATCTTAATATGACATCTATGCTATTACTTTCTTGCAGATTAGTATTCTATATTCTATTTATTGAAGTCTTTTTCAATGACTTCAAAATCAGATGGTTTTCTCAAGTTAAATCAATAAAAGCAAAAAATTAGAAACTAAGATATAATTAAATTCTAATTTATTTCCTTTAATCCTTACAAGCCCAATGTATCTTCCAAGAAACATTCTTTATCTCTATAAGGAAAAAAGTCTATCCTTTTTGTAACTATGATATGATCATACTGAATGTCCAGAATATAACCCGTTAGCTACCCAATTTTCGGACCCGCTTTATTCAACGTTTTTGGAACCCCGACTGGCTTGATCAAACTTTTTCATATTCGATTGAGCCGTATTTTCATATTTTTGATGACGTTTTCTTGTCAGAATAGGATAGCCGCCCTGAAGATATGAGACACTTTTTTGTTTCGTTTTTTTTTGTATTCGGTAATTAGTGCACTTTGTACATTCCTCAGACGAGGCATCTAAGAATGTGTTAGATAAAGTTCATCGGGTCCAAATTTTTCGAACCTGAATCCATCTGATGGGTTCTAATTCAGAATCAATATTTTAGTGATCTGTCTTTTCTTATTGTCAGAAAAAACGGTCCTCGGCTTTTAAAGATTTAGATACCATTGATGTCTATGGCATCAAACACAAGTAATCGATTACTATTTTTTTATAATTAGATAGATTCTACTGTTTCTTTTATTATTATATGTATGAAAGAAAAAAAAGTAGTAAAATACAAAGTTTGTTAAACAAAAAAAAAGGAACCATTGTTTTATGTCTAAGGTAAGACAATACGTTGTACAATACCAACAGAACCTGGTGATGGTGCACCTAAATCATCAAATATTGTAAGTAAATTATTTGTCGGCATAAGCCAATCTGATGGAATATGATAGTAACGTTGAGTTGGTTCTAAACAATTAATTTGTGCTTGTTGACAACAACATGGTGTTGAATCACGACAAACTCCTTGTAATAACCAATAAAGACCAAGATCATTTCCATTAATAAATGCATGACCACGATTAAGACCGTGAGCATCAAGTAAAATAGGATTAGCATTTAGATCTTCTAGTATAATATGATCAAGATCAAATCTTGCTTGAAACCATGTTATTGGTTTACTAATACCTTTTCTCCATTGCGTATTCCACTCAACTTTCGATGACCCTTGTTCTGTATAAATTTGAAAATATTCTCCAACTAAACCTTTTTGATGTTCCCAAAGATTTGTTTCATCATTTACTAATAATTGATCATTAAGCCATACGTTTCCAACAATACCTTTGTATTCAAAATTATTTTCCCATATGCCATTATCAATACCAAGTGAAATAGAAAGAATTTCAAACAAATATTGTTGATTTGGTTTAAATGTTGAAAGATCTAATGATATTGTTGCTGTTAATGAACCTTGACTATGATCATGATTATCAAATTCACCTAAATATTTTCCATTTAAAAAGAATAATAATGCATTTGCTTTACGTGTTTCTACTCGAACTAATGTATGTGCTTGTGTCTGTGTTAATGTTACGTTACGACGATACCATAAATAAATTGTTTCATCATTTGTTACTTTAAGTTGTTCTATAGGATTTATTGAAGTAAGAACAGGTAAATTTGATGTAACTGGCTCTGACCATGTTTGCCATTCAAGTGGAGCAAAAACAATAGGAAGAATTTCAGTATTAAAACTTTGAATATCACTTACATTAGCACTATCCCATAATACATTTAAATTATCATCAAATATACGTACAGAATGACCAGTCATAGAAATATTTGTATTACGAAAAAGTACACCTAATGTATTATCATTTTGATTACTAATAAAATGAACTGATGGTGGATAAGAATAAACAAATTGTTGAGTACCTGTTGACCACTTTTTTCCATCCCAATATGGTAATGGTGTACGATTAGAATCCTGACTTAATAAAACTTGAGCATAATTAGCAATTAAATGTTGAAGACGACTTAATTGAGTATATTTTGGTTCATTTGGTGTACCATCAGCATGGAGAAGTACATCATCAGCATACATGGTTGTTATACCTGATGCAGCTGTTCGTCCATAATGATTTCCTCCATGCCACATATAATATGAATGATAAGAACCACCACCAGCAAACCATTCAGCAACAGAATAAGCAACATCAGCTGTTGTACGAATAGCCACAGCTTCACCCCATGGTTGAAACCAACCTTCATTTTCAGTAAATAACATTGGTTTATCTGGATCATTATGTAGATGATGATCAATCCAACCATCATCTAAGCAATTACATGAATTACATGTTTCGATTGTTGAATTAGCTGCATGACCATTACACATAATCCATGGAATTTGTGTTGATGAAAGTTCATTTGTAACTAAACTACCACACCAATCAACATAAGCTTGATCATTACCATTATATTCATTTTCAATTTGAGCAAGAATAATAGGACCACCATTTTTAGCAAGATATGGATTAACATATTCAATAATCTTCATTATAAATGTACGCATTGAAGTTTTCCATGCATCATTATTTGAACGAAATGACATATTAGGTATTTGATTAAGCCAAACAGGTAATCCACCATAATCCCATTCAGCACATACATATGGGCCAATACGTAGATTAACAAATAAGCCAGCATCAGCAGCATTTTGAAGAAATTGACTTAAATTAGCACGACCACTAAAATCATATACGCCTGGTTTTTGTTCATGTATATTCCAAAATACATAAGTTTGGACGGTATTAAGACCTTGATTTTTGGCCATTTTCATAATATAAGGCCACATACCTGGTGTCGAACGTGGATAATGTATAGCACCAGATATAAGCATTGTTCGAACACTATTAATTGTAATAGCTCGATGATCATATGAAACACTGTAAGGTGTACCTCGAACATTTTCGTAAGTAACTGAACTTGTAACTACATAAGTCAAGCAACCAAGACAAACGTATATTAAAAGTAACCAATGCATTTTTGTATTTGATAATTAGGTTGAAAATGCGCTGTAATATATAAATAGATGATAATTGTTATGTTGACCTTGCTCATCACCTTTTATTTTTGTTTGAGGTGAAGAGAAAAAAACGTGCGAATGATAAACATATGACAAAGAGTGAATCGAAACCTGAATAGAAAAAGAAAGAAAAAGAAATAGACAAGTGGTTTGTCGCCAAAGAATGCGTGCACAGAGCATTTAGTTAGATGGTAAAAAAGAGCAGATAGATGATACTACAGTATGTTGCATATTACTTTTTTGTGAATGCTATCAAAATTTTATCTTATACCCTTTCGTACTTTTATCATCTAAAAAACGTTCCTAATATGGTTTTGAAAATACTTTTTGTAAGAGATTTAATCGATTTGACGATTGATTATTTTACAAGATGCAAATGTCTGTTTGCTGAATCACTCACTCACTTCAAACTTTTTATTCTATTCGTTATCAAATGGACAAATGGTTAATAACAGTAAAATAAATACGAATTCTGTTTATATTCTTTTTTTGTCTTGAAAGTTTGCGACAAATTATGTTCTTCAGTAGAAATAATAATCAAAAATTTTCCTTGAAAACTGTCGATGGAAATTTTCAATGAATAATTAATTTCTAAAATATGATAAGCAAACTCTTTAAGAAGCGAACACTTATACATAACTTTTCAGTTGAAAAGTATTTGCATAGACAGATAAGAAAGAACATCAAAAATAACTTTAAAAATCATCCTTATCTTTGTGTGTTTTACTATTATTATCTTGCGGAAAATCTATTATTCATCAATAAATCGTTTTTTACATCGGTTTTAACTACAATTGATTTTCTTTTATAAGTATGATTCAAATTCGTTTGTTTATTGAAGTGAATCAAAGATTCTTTGTAGTATTCTTTGTTTCCTTTTGTCTTCTAACTTCTGTACATTGGACTGTCGGGAATTTGCTGATTATGATAGTCAGATAAGTCAGCTGGTTTTTTTCAGATGAACTATCATATTATTCTTTGATCTATGGGATATGTTACCCGTTTTTGTTTTGATCCTTGTTAAACTAAAAATGACGAGACTTCTATAATGAAATGCTTTGCAAGTTAATTCATCTAATTTTTACTTCAATAACTTTTTAAGTTGTTAACCTTGCTTATTCATGTATAACAAGCATGTTTCACAATATTTGTTTTAAGTTTTTTTCTAAATGATAACTTCCATGTTAGTTTAATCAAGTGTTCACATTGTAAGTTCGTATAAACTATCATACGGTATGAGGTTTTCTGTATGCCTATAAGCCTTGCGTAAAAAAGCAGTTAAGACAATAAAAACAAAATCCTGATTTATTACTGTTTTGTATTATTTTACTTTTTCTCGATGTATAAGTGCTCCAAACAATTTTAGTGGAAGATGCTTATGGATTAACGTAGGATATCTCAGAATAAAATTCGAACATTTCCTACCGCGACTTGCTATAAAGAAGGTTTCAGCTAAGCCTTCAATAGTTCCAAATAGAGCTCGATGAGATCTATCGATTCTATAGGTTGCTCTTCGAAAAAGATGATCTTCCTCCAATTTCAACAGAATCTTAGATAAAACTAACCATGGTTATGAATAGTATTGGATGAGCTCTCTCGTTTCTACACCATATTAGTTCGGCTCTGATAAGTTCTGGATTGAAAAAAACGATAATTAATCTTTTGTTCAGATTCAAGGGCATGTGGGATCCAGTAAAAATCCGTCACAATTCACTCCAAAGTCGATTTCAACAAAAGCAAATACTATTTTCAGATAGAAACCGTTAAGTTTCAACGCTTTCGCATCTCTCTAGTTCGATCCTGTATATCATTCTTGCGAAAACCAATAATGAGTCTTGTACTCATGTATGGTGCTGAAAGAAGTTTAGCCATTTGTTTTGTTTAATTAACACAAAGAAACGAAAGAGCTTTAGAATATTTTCAATGAATAGCCATACTCACCCCGTGTTTGCATATAATATGCTTAAACAAAGCTGAACATTTGCATTTCGACGTTTTTCAACGGGAATCGTTTTCTATTGTCGCACATTAAATATCTAATGATTTTTCAACTGATCAAACGTTATCCATTTTTTTGTTATGATTATTTAAATCAGCTTGTGTAATCGAGTATAATTATGAGCTGTTATATAGAACTTTTTCGAAGAATCACTTGATATGTAAATGACATCTTTTATTAATTTAGCTCATTGATGTCATGAAGTCGATAATTCTAAAGATATTGTTGGTTCTGTAACAAATATTATTGCATTAACTGAGAATGAATCTCGTTCGGTTGATCAGTTATTAGTAATATGTGAGGACATTGTTAACACTCTTGATAAAACATGGGATTCTTGAAGTGTTTCATCAATTTTGGTTGTTTTATTGGTTGTCTCTAGGACGTTGTTTGTACTTGATGCATACAGTTGTATACCTTCATATCAATTATCATTTGGTTGGAACCATTCATTATCAAATGCATTTTGTTAACACAACATTTTGATTCCCTTTTTTAAGGGTTCTTCTATTTCCACGTATTTCATGATCTTCTTTCACGACCTCTTCACCTGACATTATCGCTTTCATATTCAGAAACATTTATTACCTTCATAGTTACAAACACCAAATTTTGTGAACGCGAAATATGTTATTCTTATTTGACAAACACTAAATATTCATACATGGAGATATATAAAAAACAACAACCAAGAAAAAAGTTGAGAGGCTTCTTTCCCTTTGGTTTAGATAATGAAAAATAAGATGAATTAAAACAATGATTCTTCTTATTCATAAAATATTTAGGTTAAAAGAACTAGAAAATACATACAACAGCTGAAGACAAGGAAATCGAGTCCAGTCAAGCGTCAATGTCAAACACATGCGTGCCCACGCGAGAAAAGTTAAGAATCTTCAGTGTGCTTGCAATGTATTTTTGATTCTCTCAAATTTTGTGCAGGGACATGCAAGTTTAATTAAAAATATTTAAATATTGTGTATAAACGCAAGGCAATAGCACTTGCATAGACATGTATGTCAGAATTACATGCATGGAAACATAAACTTTCAAATTTTTAAATAGAACATGTAAAAGCATGCGGAATTTCGTCCGTGCATTTACTCGCAAGTCATATGCTTGAAAATTGATGTAAGAAATATCGTTCGCATGTAAACGCCGCAATATTATCTGTGTGTACATGTATTGTAGGTATAACCTTGTCGAATTTTGCGTGTAAAGGCATGAAAAAATATATATATTCAGACACATGCTGGCATAAACAATATGTGACAAAATAGTTCTTTAGTTTTTATGCTCGCAAACATCAGAAACATGTAGAGTCGGAGAAGTTTGTGAATCACGCTTGTTTGTGAGTGCTTTTTTCTCCTTTTTCAGCATACGTGCATGCAGACGTATGTACATTTTATTGTCTGAACAGCCCGTATTTTGAGTTTAATGTAGTTCATGTATGTATAATATCCTTCGTTTTCATTTTATTATTGAAATAATAAAAACTGTGACGTTATGCTTTATAAACATAAGCTAGTTTGCCATTCAAATCACACTATCTATACAATAACATTTGTTTGGTTCGACACAACCAAAAAGAACATTAGGACATGTATAAATTGTTGCACTACGCAGAATGTAAAAGTTCTTTCGATAACAACGGATTGAATAAAAACAACCTTGCGCATTTTCATCTTAAATAACCATTAAAATACGTCCAATATGTTGTTGACCACTTTTGGTGAAAAAAAGCACAAGAATGATGTCTCGTGTGTTCTTTATCAACATATGAATTGGATCATATAATGCCAACTGAAGCAGACTTGAAGAATTATGGTTCACTTAATTAATTGAATATGGTGAGATGAAGGAAAAGGTTATCAGATGGATGGCATACTTTTACAACAGCTGGTAAAAAAAAATAGCTAACAATTGAGGTATGAATATTTTATATAAAAAAAAATAAATTAAAGAAGGAAAGCTTTTACTTTTTTGAATAAACGATTTTATAGCAGTAATCGGATGAACCCCGATGAAATGTTGATTTATCAACAAGCAATGAAGATTTACGTAACATATTTACAATTGTTTCAATCTCTTTCCCAAATCATTGTGAATCATATAGAGCCGATATGAGCAAACCTATGTGAATAGAAAATAATGCTGATCGTAAACAGAACAATCTTCATTCTCATCCAAACTACTTCTGTAACTAAAAGTTGAATAATTATGTAATTGTTCGCAATCAAACAAGTAACGCTCGTTTGTGTGGCGTGCTTGACCTTCCACTGAACATTCAGCTGTTTCGGTGTCATTTACCGCTTCACAATCCTCAACAAAACTAGTATCAAACGTTTGAAAAAGGGTGGATGTGAGTTTGAATATTGACATTTGCATCAATTTCGTTGTGTATGATGATATGTGTGTTTGTGTGATACTTTTTGTTATAAATTCATTCAATAAACTGAGACCCACACAATAATATGCAACGGAAATCTAAATGAACTACACGAAGGCAGGAGTATCCACATGCACCAAGAAAAGAGATTATATTCAATTTGCAGAAAGAATCAACAAAGAAAGCATATCTACGAAATCAGCGTAAAAATGTACTATACTTCTTGAAAACTCTAATAAAAATTCGTATAGTTACTAACACATCAATCGACAATATCATTTATCAGAGCCCGCTACAAAAAATACGTGTTTAGCTGAACTTCTAGATTAAAATGCATCATATTTGGTTAGTTCTATCCTCGGAAAACGGTACTTGAGCGATGCTCGTACTTAAAGTAGTCGTCGGATTAGACAATTAGTTTCAAAATATCCGAAGAAATTTAGACAAATGAATGCACACAGACAAGGAGACATAACGACCGAAAAACTCATTTTATTTCATTCGGGTCTACGAAAATTGGTCGAACGAAAAATGGTCGCTACGAAAATTAGTCGCTATGAAAAATAGTTGACTATTTTGTAATTAAATGAATAGAATGCTTCAAAATAAAGCTATTCGTTCGACGAATAAGNAGTTATTAAATTCCCTAGAATGGTTTGGTTTTCCAGCCTTCTGCTGCCGAGTTATGGATCTTTTACTCGATTTTGGTCTATGGGCATAGGATTCTTCTGAGACCCTGAATGATCGAATTTCGAACTGAAATTTTCTCCATATATAGGCCTTATAAGTACTAGAAACTTCCCAAAGTTTGAGCCAAAATGGACGTATCTTTATCGAGATATCAACTTGTCATAAAAATGCTCCTATTATGAAACACAGTCCAAAACAGGTGTTCTTTTTTAATGTGAATATCTCGATAAAGGCACGTCCATTTTGGCTCAAACTTTAGGGGAGTTTCTAGTACTTATAAGGCCTATATATGGAGAAAATTTCAGTTTGAAATTCGACCATTCAGGTTCTCAGAAGAATCTTATGCCCATAGACCAAAATCGAGTAAAAGAGCCATAACTCGACAGCAGAATGCTGGAAAACCAAACCATTCTAGGGAATTTAATAACTCACTGAGGTCTATCGTTTGCGCACATACTCGACCCAAAAGCGATTTGATACCTGGGAACGTTCTCTCATAAGATATGATTTGTTTAATATATTGCTATCTTATACAGAACTTAAAGAAAAGCGTGTTTATATTGAGGAATCTATATTGTAGAAATGTGGTATTGAAAACTGATGAAACTTTGTACATAAGATAAGCAGTCTAATCGAGACCTTCATACGTGCAAAATCTCAGATTCAAATTCCGAAATATAAATTGTTTTTTCCAAAAACTGGACTTCAACAGGATGAGCCTACTAAACAAGTCGCTATCTCAACTAAATCTAAGCAAGAACAGAAAACCTTCAGAAGTAACGCTACTCTAGTAATAATCTGCTACATATGAGAAACATATGGAGACCAACGGAACTTGCTACTTAGCAATATTCTTTTGTTAAATGAGTATAGATGAATTATACTTGAGAGTTGAGTTGCGCAAGTAAACGTACGTCGAAAAATTGACTCTCTCATATCTAAGTGATGAGTAAGAGAAAGGATGGAATTAACGACGAGTTAATACAAACAACCACACTCATCTTTTTATAATCATTGAAAAACATATGAGAGAAACATTTACATCGATTGAACGCTGCAATACATGTGATTTTGTCATCAGCAAATGAATGAAAGAATCCATCCATAATCGTATCTCACGTCGATAAAGTCATCAATATTTAAATATCATCATTTGATGAAACATTTCATTGTTTATACAAAAAAGGAAGTGAAAGAATTAAGCAATGTCTTTTTTTATTTTTATTTTTATTTTTTATTCATGCACATTTTATATGTATTTTCAATAACAAATATAATTATCTGACAAATTATTTATCATTATAGAGAAAAATAAAGGAAATTCATATAAGAGAAAGAAAGAAATTTAACATTAAATGTTTAATCTTTTTTTATCGGTGAACAATCGGCATCAAAAGGGAACGATGATGTTAATATTGGTGATATTGTTGGTTGTTTGTTAAGCCGATGAGACGGACTTGATATACGATGATCATCCTAATGAAAAAAAAATCAAAGAAATTAAATTCTTTTTTAACTTTTATTTATTTGTATTCTTTAATTTACTTCTGTTTCACTGTCACATCGAGGTGGTAATTTAGATCTTTGAGTACTTGTAACATTACCAGATGCATGTCCAGACTGATCATTATCTTCAGGAAGTAAACTAACATCATCTTCTTCTTCATCTTCAAATAAACGTCGTTTAAGAAATGATACATTATTTTGTCCACCACCATTCGATAGACGAGACGACTGCGATGATTGATTTGTATTATTAAAACTTGTATCAAGTGATGTATTTTGTACTTCACCACATTGTTCCATAATACATGAATCAAAATCAACAGGTGGTCGACTTTGAACTATATTTAAAAAAAAAAAACTTTTATTTAATCAAATATTTTCTAATTAAAAATCTTCGCAAATCTAACAAAATGATCTTCATACGTATACAAAATCAAGAATTATATTTTTATAATAATTCTTTTGTTGTCATACATGTACTATTCAATCAAAATGATTTTGTAGGTCTCAACGTATTCGTTTCAAAGATTTTCAAAAATACAACAGGTTAGGAAAACAACGTTGTTAGCAGAAATAATTTAGCTTCGAAGAGTTACATTCATGAGTAAATCACTGAAAGATTTTTAAGAAAAAAAGACTCTTGCTAGTTTTAACGTAATGCTATTGATTTGCGTGCGTACTTTAAATAAATATTGCATGATTCTAAGTAGAAACGTAAGCTGGCATACAGATTAGTGACAGTTGGAAGTTTTCGAAAACGTAAAAGTCTATATCATACTGAAAGAAATTAGACAAAGTTAATGCGATTCTTAAAACCTTAAACAATTAAAAAAATCGTATATTTTATGCATCTCTTATGTCGTATAAACAATGGCTTAAACGGCCGTTTTACCTGTTTTTTTTTCAGTTTGGTAAGCGCAGTATTGCGATATCGTTTTTCACTGTATTGTAAACGGTCAGATACTCTATTTTGTAGACCGTTGGGCGGCCCTTATCAACCGTGTATGGTACAATAAAATACAGTTGTAATATTGCACCTACCAAACGTTAATTAACAGTTATTTGCCATCACAAACTGCATAAAATGATAGCACTTGTTTTAGACGTCTCTACAAATGTAATCATCGTCCTGCGAATCGATTGAGTTATAATTCTAATTCCAAACCAAAAAGCAACTAGTTCAAAAATCCGTCTATAGTTGTTATAGAACGTACTAGATGCGTCATCTTACTACTAGAATCACTTATCAAAAGAGAAAGACTTGATCCTATTATAAAAATTTTCAAATTTATTAATGTTTCTCAGATCAAAATGTCCTTTTACAAAATTCGACAATATAACTTCCGGCAAGGCCAATGTCAGCAATACATGTTTTATGTGATCTTCATTTCGATGATCGAAACTATGGACAACAGTCTCAGATGATATCTGTAATATTCTCAGTATATATTCAAAAAGCGAACAAAAAGAATCATAGCCGAAAGAAAGATCGTCGAAACGAAAGCCGTTATTAGAGATCATAGAAACTGATTCGATGATAAGCTACATAATCATAAAATTTGTATCTTGAGATGGAATCAGTACCGATGTGTCTTATTAATTTGTTGCTCTTAGTATTTCATAGATGTGTAATGAAACTTTGTTAAAAGTTGACTATGTCAAATGTCACCATCTACAGACGGAATCATATGACAACTTATCAGTATAGTGTCGATATGGATTTAAGACCAATTGGGTTCATTTCTGTTTGTATCATTTGAATTTCAATAAAATACAGATATATGTTTAAAAAAAATATATTTGTTCTCCATATTATAATTATGTGATGAAGATCAGAATTCACCACACACGAGTAATTGGAATTAATTTTTGCGAATGTTGATCCGATATGTATCAATTACAAAATGGTATACACACGGAGATTTTACTCGCAATGTAAATTATTTATTTATAAAACTTACAATCTCGTTGAAATATTGATGTTGTTGTTTTAATATCAAAATGAGGAAATGGTGATGTCATTGGATGCATTGTTGATGCTGCACAATAATATCCTTGAATGAAGTATCGAACATACGAACTTTGAATCTCAAGTGAATTAATCGTTTTTACTAACCATAACCATCAATGGATAAAGCTTTTTCTTGTTGATTATTTGGTGCAGCTGGTGTTGGTAAATGAAGTTTACTTGAACAAAACTCATATGCTGCACGCTGATAACGTTGCATTAAATTTTCATCCCTGAAATCCAAAAAAAAATTATTTGAATTTTTTATTTTCAAAAAAAAATTTATCTACAAAAGAGCAGCATCAATTTGAATAATATTTTCGTCAGAAAATTTTCTTGGATGTAATTCAGCTAATTGTTCAACAGACCAATTAAAAACAGACGTTGATGTACTTGTCTAAACAAAAAAAAAACAAAGAATTTAATCATAAGATTAATTTCTCTGATTTTTTTAAAATTTCACTTTATCATTATCATCATTTTGTGAAAGTACACGAAATATACTTGGACTAGCAAGACGTTGTTTAAGATGAGCTGATGTTGGAGGATCAAATGGATTATGAACAATGCGATAAAATCTAGGTGTTTGTTGAAAATGATGATCATGTGAAAAAATCGTTTTTGTTATGGGTGTATGATGACCATCCGATGATGGTCGACATTGAAAAATTGTTGATGGAAAATAATCATCTTCATCAAGATCCATTGGACGTGCTGGACTAGACATCATGTTGATCATCAATATGATTACAAAATCTAATCCAAAAAGAAATTTAAATAAATAAAAACTAAAGACTTATTCAGTTGTTTATTAAACATATTCAACAATCAAAATTTACACAGTGAAATAACAAAGATAAAATGTGATAGAATTTTTTTATGATGCGTACAAGCTGACGCTGGCATCAGTTGTACCAAGAAATATTGTTCAAGTTGTTTTTGTCAGCGATTGTTTCATATTATTTTCGTTTACAATTAATTATGTGAAAATTATCGATATCTGATTCAATCAAATAGATATATCATATTTCGATAAAACTTTACACATCTATTAATAACGTTTAATGACTGGTCAATTCTTTTGAATTCAGACACTGCGCATAAAGTAGACTTCAATAAGATATCAAGAAGCTTCAAAAAGATAAGTTCCGTAAGACCTTCTATCCAGATTTATAGGTATTTTATTGGAATTTTAGCATCTGTCATGGTATATATCAATAAATCGAATAACGGTATTTTGATCTAAGGTTTTACCTAAAGATAGACCTGTTTGTCAGTAGAATCAGCGCAAAAGAATATTTCCTCATTGAGATATTAAAGTTTCAAAAACTACTCATATTCCATGGAAGATACTAGAATCGTCCGTTTTTTAGGGCTTTAATATCTTCGAAAGAAACTATTCTTTTGAGCTGATTCTACCGATCAATAGGTCTATTTGTGAGCAAAATCTCAGATCAAAATCCCGTAATTTGATTTGTAAAAATATACTAAGCCAGAAACTAAAATTCGAATAAAAGATCTACAGCTGTGAATAAAAAGCCTAAGAGGACTTATCACTTTCGAGGTCTTTCATATCACATTGGAGTCTATTCTATGTAGAGAGTTCGAATTTAAAAACGATTGATCAGTTGAAAATGTTGCTTCGTAAAATAGAACAATTAAATTTTCTTTACAATTAATCCGGTAAAACGAAAACCAATTGAATAAGAAAAGCAAGTTACGAATGTATTGACCAATGAAAATCTTTCATCAATCCTCCCTTTTGAACTATTATATTTATTATTCAAAATATAATAATAATAGAATAAAAATTTCTCTTTTCTCATATTTTTTATACTTTTTGAAATAATTTTAATTTATCGTGTGATGAATGTAAATGGAGAGAGTCAATGAACAAATCGACAATGGATCGAAGACTATTTTTTTTTCTTTTGATTCATGTCTATTTATTATTTGTTATTTTCTGTCATTTGTGACGCATCAGGTGAACTTGCTAAATCATTCTAAATTCTTTTGTATATTTTTATGTAGATGCAATTTTATCGATAATTAGAGCCCCTTTATCATATAATAGTGGCGTGATCAGCGGGGGTACACCTGGTTAGAAGAGAGAGTATCATCCTCTTTCGTTGGAAAATTTTTCGGTAATTTTTTCCTATTTGGGAAGAAACCTTTCCATTCTTTATGACACGTAACTGAACATTCTACTTTTCGATTTTTTCGAGAAAATTGATTTTTCTACACGATACGAACATAGTACAGAGTCAAGATGAGTGTGTGTGCGTGCGTACATGCACCAACAACTTGCAGATAATAAGAAAATCATCAAATTTTTATATGTGTGATAGTTTAAGGTAACGTTTTTCTAATGACCGTATTTTTTATTGAGAGGTATGTTAAGAAAATCATTAATTGATTAATTTTAGATCAAACGAAAAAAATATATTAGCTGCAAACTGATCAAAACATAAAATTGTTTGGTGACTTGAGCCAATTTATGTGTATCCTTGTTATGTTTTGGCTTAGTTAAATTAATTTTAATATAATTCCTTCACTAATTTTACGTCAATATTTCAATTCGCAATGTATTTTTTTATTTTCGAAAGAAATTCCTGCTCTCGTGCATTGACCTCTTCGTTTCGGCAATGCTTCCAAACATTTATTTTCAATTAAAAAAATACGTTACGCCTTATTTTTCCTAGGCATTATTTAACTTGTAATTGTTGTTATTATTAGTAAGTTTCCGCGATAGAATTGTACAAAAAATTAAGATTTTCAAAACATTCTATATAGTAACTGGCTATGGATATGTTTTTTTCTCAACTACATCATCATCATGATGCTCGCATCACTTTTTTTATTTAGTTTTAACTCGAAATTAGCCTTCAAAATAGGGTGTTGTCGAATAACCAGAGGCAAGAGAACTGATAAGCGAAACATTTCTCTTTCTTCATAACTGAGTGTGATGTTTATCTTTGTCATCAGTAACTGGTGATGAAGAAATAGAAAAAAGGTGCATATACTTTTTAGTTCGAATATATATACAGAAGTAATGTTTTATTTTCTTTATAAGTATAGTGTTGTATAAGTCAATATGGACTAAGTCTTTGAGTATTATTGGAAAATATTCTATTGTCTATTTGTAGATCCTTGATCCTTCCATTCTTGATATTCATAGCATAAATCTCTTAGCATTTTTTTTTCATTGTCATCAATATGCCGGGTGTAACAGAAAAATGTCCTGCCTATTCGGCTTTTTTCGGTTCCATGGGTGCCACTGCAGCTGTTGTATTTAGTGGTATGTGTATTAATTAATTATTTATTTTCCATGAACTTAATCATTTTTCATGTTTAAAGCTTTGGGTGCCGCTTATGGTACAGCTAAATCAGGTTGTGGTATATCAGCAATGGCCGTCATGAGACCAGAATTTATTATGAAGAGTGTCATTCCTGTAGTTATGGCTGGTATTATTGCTATTTACGGTCTAGTCGTTGCTGTACTTATTGCAAATAATATTGCTGCAGACAACTACGGTCTCTACAAGTGAGAATAGCCGATAGATGAATTTAATTTTGTATTTGAATATTGAATATCTATAGAGCATTTCTTCAATTGGGCGCTGGTTTATCAGTCGGTTTAAGTGGTTTAGCAGCTGGTTTTGCTGTTGGTATTGTCGGTGATGCTGGTGTACGAGGAACTGCTCAACAACCACGGTGATAAAAAATTGATTTTTTGTTAACAATGTATGTTATTTTCTGTGTTTTTAGATTGTATGTCGGCATGATTTTAATTCTAATTTTCGCTGAAGTACTTGGTCTTTATGGTCTGATCGTAGCACTTATTATGACGACAAAAAATCAACCCGGTTGTGATTAAACAATATTTATTGAACAAAAATACGCGCATATTCCTTTCTTACCCATGGTTATTCTGTTTGTCTATTTATTCTTCTTTTTTTCTTATTGTTGTGCGTCTTGTCTTGAACATTTATTTGATTGTTGTGTGTTCGTCAACTTCTTTTTTTTCTGTTCACGCGCGTATTGGAAAGTTCTTACAAAAAAAATGATTCCGTTTATTAACACATATATTTATTCCATTTTATTTTTTATGATATAAAAAAATCGATTAACTGCTGTGCAATTCATTCGCGCTAGTGTTGTATTCTACATTTAGTTGGTTTCTCTTTGTTTTTTTTTCGTTATTTTTATTTCTCATCAATGTAAGTAGATATGAGTCAGTACGTATGGTGATTGTTTTCCCATCACTTCCTTGATCGTTTGGTGTTAGAGTATAAAACTAAAACCAAAACATATTTATTTGACACACACACATCTTGATGTACCCCAGCAATTATTGTTCGTTATGTATTAAATTATGACACGAAAACTTTTAATAATCATTACATTCTGAATAAATATGTATTGAACAAACGGCATAAACACTTAAATTTGTGAAAAAATTGTTTGACAGAAAAATTAAAATAAAATAAATTTAATGAGAGATTTAGATTTACAGTATATAGAAACGATCAGAATTATAAAACTTGTTTTTTTTTTGGTAAAATTGGACATTGCATTATCTCATTTTTTTGGGCATTTTATACTTACATCATAAGGAAGGAATGATTGCTCTCGTTCTAAATCCTCCACTGAATGAATTGTATCTTTTATAAATCAATCGAGTATATTATTTCAGAGAGAATAAAGAATAATTTCTTTTCATATGTTTATTATTTTTAAGACTCATTTCACTAGCCTTAGATGTAAACAAAAAAAAAAGAATCATCGGTGGAATGAATAATTCGGTTTTGATCTTGAATTCAAAAAGTTAAGATTGCTTCAAAGTTCATGTACAATGTTTGTCAACTATTTTTCAATTAAAAATTATTTTTATTTTTTTAGTAACCTAATTTTTCAGTGGTCTTAAGATAAGTGTTTATGTGAATGGGTAGAATACATTTTTGAAAATACGAGTTTTTCAAGTATCAACTTTTTAATATTTATTTTTGTCACTCATCAACATTAGTTATTGGTGGCATATTTTTATTTTTTTTTCATTTCACTGTAATGAATGTATACATTAAAAGCAAGGTTTTTTTTTTCTTTCTTGTTATTCCTGTTTGTAAAAAATATTTTGTTGATGAAACTATGGAATTGAAACAAACGAGAGAGAAAAACAATTCAAGTACATGAAAAAGACAAACGACGAAAAATTCGTGCAGATTGTTTAGTTGTTGCATTTGTATACTTCCATTTCTAAGTCATGTCTTCTGAAATTGTTTTTGTATCATCTGCAAGAAGAAAACATCCATTACCAGTAAGACGCAGTCGATCAATTCAGCCATTAGATCATACACCAACACCACCTGATACTTTACTTGCTCAATTAGTTGATTTTCGTGTTAATGGTCGAACAATTAATGCACGAAATGTTGATGAACTTTATCCAGGTTTAGATCGTTTACTTCTTCGATGTTTACAAACAGGTGATTGCCGACAATTAGATAATCGTTTAAATCGGAATTTAAAAGCAGAATATCTATTAATTACTAGTAAACATCTACATATTAGTGTGTGTTCACAAACACAAGATGTACTTGAAAAACTTGTGGAAATGGGAGCTACTCTTGGTAAGTATCATTCAATAAAGAACTACATAAATTTATCTATAGTTAAAAGTTAAATATTTTACAATGTCACCTAACGAGAAAACTATTTGAACTGGTATCTGCCGTTTGAATTCTATTGAATTCATGAAATGATTTCGGTAAGACTGGGAAAATCCTCAGAGGGTTTGTATTCACACGCTTCTGAAGTCGAGTTATGAGGTTTTTACTGAATTTTAATCTGAAATTTCGAAAATATATAGATCTGATGACTTCAAGAATGTCTTGAAATTTTCAGTCAAAAAGAATGTCCCTTTGTCGAGATACTGAATTTTCAAGTAAACTAGAATTTTGTGGCAAACCACTATTTTTTGAAAATTCAATATCGTGACATAGAAACAATCTTTTTGACTGAAACCTTTAGAATATTCCCAGAGTCATGAGACCTATCTATAGGCAAAATTTAAAGTTAAAAGTTCATTATTTTGATTTTTCGGCAAATACCTACCGCTGAATTGAAAATTCGGTAAAACGATCATTTCTTATCTCTAGAGGTCTATGAACACAAACCTTTTTAGCATTCGTCTAGTATTATTAAAATCACCTTGTGAACTCAATATGAGTACAAACGGCAGTAAGTTTTAGTTCGGGTATTTTCCTTGTAAGTAAATCTCATATTGATGGAATACTAGAAAATGAAGGTCATTAAACAGAAGTAGTTTAGGTCATAAAAATTGATTAAATCATTAATATTAAAATCATATCAACTGAATATATAGAATTTTAGTACATGATATTGTAACGAAAATATTTTTCTTGTAACCGAAAAAAAATTTTTATAAAAGATTTATTAACTTTTTTAGGAATTTATGAAATATTCTTTAAAATGCAAGCATATGAACGAAAATCTTAAAATCGAGATTTTTACAATGTGAATATTTTTACTAAGCTAAACTTACGAAATTCACACAATCAAAATTGTTGACGATTTATAATGAGTTCATTGATTACAATCTGTTTTCTTATAGATTAAGAATCAGGAGTTTTATCAAAATTGTTAGCTGTGGAAGATTTTCATCACTCTAGAGGATTACGTATGTACGCAAGGATACTTTTGAGGCGATTAGATGTTTTTAAACTGGGATAACTATGAAGAAAAGTAATGCTCGCTATAGTAGAAATTATTCAATGTATACCATCTCGAAATGAACCTTTTCAAAGAAGCAATATACAAAACTAGATTAGTTCCAATAGCTAACAAGATCAAGAATCATCTTGAAAAAACTAAAAAGATTGTAACTTATTCTACCGAAATAAAATACGCTAAATCGTTTTCTCCCAATCAAAATTGTTGTTTTCAATTGTTATTCAATCTATATTTACATTTAGACCTTCATTTTTACGAACCAATTCATATGAAAGAATTAGAATTAATGTGTAAATATGGTTTTGATATCAATGAACGATTAGCAAAATATAATAATCAAACACCACTTTCAATATTTATAAGTAAAAATTATTCAATACCCATGCTTGACGTTTTAATAAAACATGGTGCACTTTTTGATTTACAAGATAATAATGGTCAAACATGTCTTCATATTGCATGTCAATCAGCAATAACTGATCCTGTTTTTGAATTTATTATTAATAGTTCACCTGATTCATGTTTAAATATTCGAAATCAATCTGGTGGTACACCACTTGATCTTGCGTATTTATCAACATATGAACAAGCAAATCTATCACGATTGCGTCGTTTACATTTATTATTATTACGTAAAGAAAGTAAATTAACACGATATGGTATGCGTGAACCAAATTTACTTGCTAAAAAGCAATATAAATTATTTGATATATTAGCATGTAAAGAATTTTTATTCAAATATCGTCTTAAAGATGTGTTTGATCCAAAAATACGACCATTATCATGGTGTATATTTTTATTTTATGATGTTTTACGTGCATGTGAACAGCGTAATACAAATCTTACACAACAAACAATCCAAAAACGTCTTGAACGTTATTTAGTATCAATGATTGAAAATGGTGAAATACCATTAGATAAACTGATATTTCGTCCAAATCTTCGTCTTGATAACACATTTTTATCTTCATCGTCATCATCATCATCACCAACATATGAATTAGATCAACAACTATTAGTAGATACACAAAATTCACTTTTACAAATGGCACAAATTAAAAGTAAATTAAGTGAATTACGTACACAAACACTCACTTTAAAAACTATTTGTCGAATTAAAATTAAAAAAGAAATTCGAACATATCCAAATGATATTGTAAAATTAAATTCATTATCAAAAATTTTACAAGCTTATTTAACATTTTATAATCCATTTATTAAGGCTAATGTTACCAACTAAACTGAACAGTTTTCTTTTAGACACTGAGTGTCACAAAATTATCCATAACACAAGAATTCTTTTTTATATAAAGAAAGAAAAATAAATGTTTTTTTTTAAGAAATGAAGTCAATCAATAAATTGTACATGAAAAAAAAAGTATCGTTTTGGAAATCACTAAAAACGTTCTTATAATAATGTGTCATCCAAAAATATCCAAGTTGATTTCATATCAAATCGACTTCTATTTAGTGTCGTGCGTAATGAGAAAAGCAATTGTTTGTGTTTCATAAATCATGCTTTAAAAAAAAGGTTGACAACTATCGAATAGAATTTACTTTAACCAACGAGATTTTTATGTAAAGCAATGAATTCTGAGTAGAAATGTGCATGATCATGGGAAAGAGAAGTTGCTGAGATCGAGGCTACAAGAAACGAAAAGTGTCGGAAGCTAGACTCAAGTCTATAGTAAAATATTCTATTATTTTAAGCAAACTATCTTATGAATCATATGGATCGGAACATAATTCAAGAGAAATGATCCAGAAAAAAGTGTTAGCCGTCAAGCAATAAAAAAAAGGGAAGTATTCGAGAATTATTTTTAGATATTATATAAATAAATTCTGAAATAGTTTACTCTTCACCGGAATGAAGGCCAACATCACTAGAAAAGAAGTTGTCGGAACGAAAAGACTTTGGTCTGGCACATCTTTAATCATAAGAGATATGTTAGATTGCAAAAAGACATGCTATTTTCTTCAAAATTTTGATGAATGTACTATTGCAAATGACTTAGAGAGTACTTTTCCATATGAGAAGTGCAGTTGAGATTTCTTACGTCCTACTCAAAGGAAAATATTTTGTGCCTTTGAAAATCTTGCAACATTTAACGATACTGATTTGATTCTGGAAAGAATGAAAGTACCTGTTGGATTATTTTATTCTCTAGATTTTTCGTTTTCAAAAAAAAAAATTCAGTAGATCTGACATTAATGAGAAAAGATTAGTTTGAAAATACGCTTATTTTTCGATATTGTACTTAAAAAATACTTCCTTTACCCAAAAGAATTCAATTAGATGGGAAATAACTTATAAAAAAATCTAATTGATTATTTTATTTACTTCTACTGTTATCTTTATCACTATAAGAACATTATGCTCAATTACTTTGAAGAAACTGCGCATATGTATAAACGTTCAAAGAGTAAGTTTCTAAAGATTATCTAATGTATTCCAAATGTCTTGAACTGTTGGAGATACTGTCAAGAGAAAACATGACAGAATAAGATATTCAATTAAGATCATCACATCTATTTGTCTATTCGACTCTTATTACGGATTGTATTAATGAAGATTCGAAACATAGAACAATACTAGAAATTCAAAATTTTTTTATAACTAATAGTTCTTAGTCTTGAACAAAAAGCGACTAAAATGCGATACAGATAACCTAATATAATAAACAAAAAATTTTTATGATAGTGACGGAATGATAGGGTGAGCCATGGTAATGACTGCCTCGCCCTTGCCAACTATTTTTTTGATTTTTCTCATCAGAGAACGTTCAAAAATGAACCGATATGACTCCTAATTTGACTAGAAAATAATTTTTTTCGTGTTGAACGTGTATTTCCGATTATTTTTAACAAATATTCATAATTTATTTGCTAATTTGCCGTTTATTTTCTTTAGTGTTTTCATTTTCTATTGGCTATAAATTCAAATGAAATCATGGATTTTTGTTTTGTATCATTTAGCTAGAACAGATGTAAATTCCATTTCATTGATAATTGTACGGAATGCGAAATGGATCTCTTAAAAATACATAAACAATCTACATATTTAAATCGAAAATTTCTATTTACATTCGTTCAATTCAATTTCACTATATTATTTCACTATATATTGAGATACTATTTAATATTATTAAAAACGATGATATTATTTTTAAACTCATTGATCATATTCATGTTGATTGCCTCCTTGAACTCGACGAACGTTCTTTTACTAAACTCCTTCATCCAGATAATGTCAAAATAATTATATTCTTAACTTGTTTAACAAATGAATTATACTTAAGTATTAGTTCATTAATGCATAAAAACATGACGTCACATCAATTAAAATATATATTATTTATGTTAACTATCACCATGTTATCTAAAACCAATGAAACAGTAGCAAAATCAATAATAAATAAATGCGAAAACCTCGGATTTAAATCCGAGTGTTATGTGTACTTCAAAAAGTGAAAAGGTATATTCACTGTGTTTTTTATCACTAAATTGCAAGGAGAAAATACAGGCGTGCTAAGTTAGCATGGACCATACTGTACGCGACCCTATCCGGTGACCACTGACTCTACTCTCAGAGTGATATAATATCTTTAGAAATCACAGGAATTGAGTTCAGATTNATACAATGATTTAGGTTAGATGGTTTGTATCATATTGATTATTATGTTGCTACCTTGAATAAAGAATTTTATGTACATAGGATATTCTGAGTAGAGGTATGTTCATATGATAAATATATTAAAAATAAGTGAAATGTGTAGATTTTATTTTCTTATGTTTATCAGTTAATATATGATAGAGTTGAATTCTGTCTAATAATATAAACAATCGATGCATCACTAGGATTTATTATCTTTCTTTTTTTTTTTTTTTTTTTTTTTTTTTAAAGAAGAAGACTGATAATGCCGAATGAATGAGATAGACATTACAATGTCTGTCTGTTGAGTAATGATGAAGCCAATGAATTGACAATGTCTTTCGTTATTTTAAGAAAAATGTATTCTTTTGTTTTTGAATTTTTTTTTGTATAGATGCTTATTGTTGCTTTACTTCTTTTTAGATTAACTATGTTGGCAAGTGTTTTGATCATACTTTGTTTATTTCATCATCATATCATTGCATTTAATGTTATACCTGATGAAGGAGATACAAGAGAATTAGGCATACGTACGTCTTTCTTGTATATGTATCTATCATTAAAAATCATTCTTTATTGATATTTTGTTTTTCAAGGATTTAAACAAGCAATTAAAGATGCTATTAAAAAAATCGATAATCTCTCTATTAGTATAAAATCATTTTTATTTTTATGGAATAATAATTTATTTATTTATGTTTATAGTATGTCCACCGAGAAGCTTTTTTTATAATGGTTCTTGTTATTTTTATTTACCACCGAAACAGATCGACAATGCGAAGGAAGTTCGATTTAATGATGTATCTATTGATGAAGGTAAGAAACGAGAGTATGTAGAAAATGTTCTATTGCATGAAATGCTGAGGACAAAGAAAAATAACTTTATAGTTAATAATTCAAATCTCATACTACGTAATTTCTTAGAATGACATTAAAAGTTCCTCTTTTCTAGGGCACATCTCTTTAGAAAAATTTAAAATTTTTCAGGGTAGGTAGATTTTAACGAGTAGAGCAAAAATTGTCATAGACTCAAAGTTTTTGAATGTTGTCTACTATGAGATACTGGGATTACAATCTCCCTCGTTTCTTCGAGATGTAATGTTCGATCGAACTGAAATTTTTTTGCAGGCACTAGACACTGTTTTCGCTAGTTTTTTCTTGAAGTTGTAGGAGATACTGAAAATCAGCAGAATTGAAACAATAAAAAACTCTACTCATCTCAAACAGAGTATAGTATATGTGAAAAAAATTTCAGCTCAATCGGATGTACTAGGTCAAAGGGACAGGGAAGTTTTTGCACTTTATTTCATAAAAAACTTGGTTTGAGAAAACCATTGAAACTAATAGTTGTTAACAGCCTATTCTTTCTATCATATGCAAAATACACATGGAAATTTTCATCCGATGAACTATCTTTATCTTCCCATGTGATTTGAATAGTTCTGTAAATCTTTCAACTTTTTTTTTTGCGAATCATCTTGAATTTCATGTTAATTGGATGCTATCAACAAATGATTGTACAATTCATGTTTTCAGAGCACAATATTTTAGACTCTATATATCCCTCAGATGAGCTATCTTATTTAATAAATCTGGGGGTATCAACTTAGCATTAGGATTCTAATAAAAAAACAATTGTAGCTAATATTAATTTAATGAAATTCTAAAGTCGAGTTTATATTCCTGACTAATCTGAATACTTTTATTTTAAAATCTTAATGTAAAAGTATTGCAGTTGGGATTATTTTAATGCTGAGCTGATACCCTTTATTAAAACATTGTTTAGCAAGCAAGAAGCGTTAGGTAAAATTAACCAAAAAAGCTAAATTTTACTATTCGCATAGTTGTACGATAAAATATTTAGTCGATACACATAGAACTTTCATCATCAAATCTATTTATTTTTCATTGATGTTAATAGACCTTTTCAATACAGATTTTAGTAAAAAATTCTTTGAAAAAAGTTAACAAAATCTATTTTGAAGTGTCAAATATTCTTTTTCAACGAAAGCAAAAAATTATATTTTGATTCTAAAGAAATAAGAAAGCAATATTAATCACGTTTAAATACTTGAAGTTCGTACACGTGACAATATTTGTGTATTGAATCCAATAGAAACAAAATCAACATTTTTTGTTGTCAATGTCTCCTAAATGAATATGAGCTACAACTATTTCTATATCAACGATAAAATATAGAAGAGATATTTAATTTTCTTTTGCTAAATGATTTCCAATTACCCTGACTTTTTTGAAATACAATCAAAAAGAAGTGTTGAAGTTCAGAGGTAGAACTTTCAACTCTCGTCATCCCCCGTTCCTACACACCGTAACAAACACCCCAGCAACAATCTCTTCGTCCGAAACAGATCGTATATCAATAATATCTCGTTATACTCTATGAGCTAATTCGTTATTGTATTTTTGAGGCATTAAGTAAAAAGATGGTGAAGAAGTGTGTTCCAAAAATAGATTGAATAAAACAATCTTTTTGATGATTGACAACAGCAACAGCTACGTCGTGTTTCGCATTTTAATTCTTTAGGGATTGCGCTAGCAGTTTTGTTTTTCAAGGCCTAGAATAAGAAAATGATAAATTAATAAAAATTTTTTATCAATCTAAAGATTTAGTTATGAAATAGATTTAATTATTTAAATGTTAAACGATAATATTTTTAGCGGCTCATCGTTGTCATCTATTACATGCTAAATTATGGGATATGGAAAGTATTGATGAATTTACTTTTGTTCTCAATCGAATATATACTAAAACTCAATCATATGATAGTCCTCGTATTGCTATTAATTTTACTCAAGGCAGGCGTCGTAAGTTTTTTTTAATTTTTTTAAAAAGAAAATTTTTAATTTTCTTCTTTTTAGTATTAAATTTACGAAAAAAAATTATTGAACAACAATATTTATTTATTAGTAATATAAATGAATATTCATTAATTTATAAACCATTGATAGATTTTCCAGCAAGAAATACTTGTTTAATTATTGATATAAGTAAAGCAACAAAACGTGTATCATTAGAAGAAAAATTTCGTTTAGAACGACGAAGTGATCATTATATATGTAAAATGAGTAAGTTATTTATTACATATGAAAGAAAAATTATTTTTAATCAAAATTTTATTCTAGAAATAAATAGTTGTTATAATAACACACGTTGTGGTCAATATGGAAAATGTAAAAATTTAATATCAAAATATATATGTATTTGTAATTTTATGTATACTGGTGAACATTGTGAGAAATGTAAGTAAATAGAAATCATAAACGATATTTTTTCATGATATTTAAATGTTTGAATACTGAATTGATAGATTAAGTGTCATAAATTTGTTTCTTTTTATCGAGCATATTCAAATATTTGAAAATGACAAAAATAGTTTAGTAAGAAGAGTAGACATTCCGGATTTAGTCTTGAATGCGATCATTTTTAGTTAGTTAATAAAAAGAAGCAGAAGTAAACCAAAAGCTAAGCTTTCAGGCTTGACTATATTAGATTTATACACAATGGAATAAATGATCCAACAGCCGATGATCTACAGAAAAAAGTCGCATAGGGCAACTACAATGTTGCATCCTACAGATGTTATTCTATTTTCAGCTTCTATTATTTTACGTTCTTAAGAACGTATTTTGCCATCGCTTATACATGTATATTTATTGATAAAGATTAAAAGATGTAAATAAAAACATAAATATGCACTTGAAAATAGTAAAAAAGAAAACTATTCTTTTTTACTGAATTTTATCGTTAAAATGATCGANCGAAAGAAATGCGTTGCTCAGGATGCTCCTGTAAATGCATCGAAATTGTCGAAACGCGTTCGGATGCATTGCTTTTTGAAACGCAGTTGAATATATAGTTATATAGGTTAGTTTAGTCAGTATGGATAGTTAGATAGCAAGCTTTGACACGTAGTCAAACAGACAGTTCATGTCTATTGTAAGTTAAGTGATAGGAGTCATTTTTTATTTGAATAAAAGTAAAACACCAAGAACTAAATAGATTATGAGTTTCCAATACTGTCCACAATTGATAGAAAATTTTGTTGTTTTTTTTTGTTAAACAGATGTTGAATTTTGAAGATGATCTCCATCCAACTAAAGATCAAAAAGTATTTCCAATTGTAATGTAATGTATAGAAAGACTGCTTATAACTTCAAATTTTGAAAAATTATGATGAGCGATCTCCAATAAAATTTTTATAGATTTCGAAAATCGAGAGTTTAGCCGTCAAATTGAATACTTGAAATTCAACTTTTAACTTTGACATATATGGAGACCAATTTGCTTTCTTCCCATAAAAAGTGTTTCATAAGTTTCGACACCATTTTTATTATATTTTTATTTGTTTCATATCTTGACTATATTTGAAGTTGGGTAGAAATTGAATATATATATATGAATTTGAAGAGCAGCACATACACTCTCATCCGAGAGAAATTAGGCTCAATTCGCATTAACTCAATAAAAATATTGCATTGGTGAATGTATCGAAAAGATTATATCATAATTATTTCTTTTCTACGAAATCTAACATTATCGAATTTCATTTATTCGTGACTGATGAGCATTATCTCCATGAACACAAAAGTAAATACTCTGAAGTTTTCATTATAGATGGATTGTAGCTAGATCTATCATACGTGATCATTTCATTTATTTTGAAATACTGGCCGTTATGCAATTTCAATCTTTTGAGAATAACTTCGCTTTGACTTTACCAAAATAAATGAAATGTGATTACATATGGTAGATCTCGCTACAATTCATCTATAGTGAAAACCTCAGAATATTTACTTTTTGTGCTGATGGAGATAAGATTTATCAGTCACGAATAAATAAAATTCGATAATATTCGACTACCTAGGAAAAAAAAATAACTGTGATATCTTCTTTTCGATATATTCATTAATGCAGTGTTTTCATTGAATTGGTGGAAATTGAGCCTAATTTCTCTCGGATGATAGTGTATGTGCTGCTCTTCAAATCCATGTATATATTCAATTTCTATCCAGCTTCAAACATAGTCTAGATACAAAACAAATAAAAATGGTGTCGAAACTTATGAAACACTCTTTATGTTACCTTTCTTTCTCTATGAGTTAATGTCACCAAGAGAACTAAAGTGATCTTTTTCTTTTTTGGATATCTTACTGCAAAATAAATAATAGTAAAAAGAAGGCCAGCACTGTTATCTATGTATTATGAATTCTACTTTTATTATTTATTAGAAATTTTCGTAATGAAAGCAACACATAGTTTAAAGAAAGATTGATTATATGACTTATTGTTAGAGACATCACAGTTCGGCAATACTTCCATTCTACGGAAGTGACCTGTCTGTACGGTTTTTCTAAGAAAAGCTGATGTCTTGAAACAGTCCTCGAAATTGAATTGTCCAAAAAATGTGTGTTCTTCAAACAAAACAATTGTGCACTGTTACGGAAAAAAGACATTTTCAGCAACGGAACACAATTGTTCTATTTTGGGAACAATAATTTTTCGAACAGCTCAATTCAGAAAACTGTTAATATAGATCACTTTCTTTCAAAAGAATATTTCGACAGTTCACTAACTCATTTGATCTGAACTTATGAGCTAGAGTTGATCCATACCTACTTATTATATCTCGAGCAAAATAAAGATGGTAAACTATATAGGATCACGTACACAGTTGTAGAAGGATGGAAAGTTCCAAGAAGTATATAAATATGCTTGTCTTCCTTCAGTTGAAGTATTGTGGAAGATTTCAACTAATTAACTCTTTAATGTCGTACCAAGTATGCTGTCGTTTCCTACAATTACTCCATTCGTCAAATGCAATACATTCAAATAGCGCTGCATTACATCTATAAAACATCTTTATCCATGTATTTTGGGTACGAAAGATACATTTAATATCAGTATGAAAGGCGATACTACTGGACGAGTGGCTTACATTGCGAAGAGTAAGATATATATCAAGGACAAGTTATGACTGAGTGGTGATCATTGAATGTATGACTGCCAAGTAGCAAAACCTTCATTACTCTAGTTTGCCAAAACTCAGATTGATACAATAGTTTTTGTTTGGATATTTGAAACAAGAAATGACTGAACTTGGTGTCCTGGTTCATTTTACCACATGTAGTGCCATTAAAGCAGACCCAAAGACGATCAAAATAAAATCCAAGATTTAGTTATTCCACAACTATTATTAATATCTACCATTGAAGATAATGTTATCGATCTCAAAAGAGCTGAAAGTATCTTAGCAATGTTTTTGGCTCATATTCAAACCCTAATTAATTGCATACTTAGCAATCTGAAACATTGACAACTTAGAGACCTTTTCATTCGTCTTTATAAATAGGTTTCAGTAGAGGATATAAAGTCACACTCCAGTTGGCAATAATTGACGGAAGAAGTTCAAAGAGCGAATGATTTACCAAAACCAATCGAATAGTGTTATTCACCGTAAAGATGTTCGAAGTTAGCATGAACAGGGCGTGTCGTTTTACATTGTATGCTGTATTTTCGCGCCTTGTTGTTATGTACTATACCTGCGTCTGTGTGCAGATTCTAGCGCTTGTGACAAGCTGATATGATGCTTCTTGAAAGTAATTTTTCTTGAGAAGTTATGATACCGTTCTCTAGAAACACTGTGAGACCATACTCTAATTCTTCTTTCGTAAGGTAACAAGTTGCAATTTGAAAAAGAAATTCCCGTTCAGAAGAGTTAGCATACGGTCTCAAAATGTTTCAATGCCATTATATTATGGGTTTAACTGTAGAATAATAAACGAATATGTGGGTTGGTGATATGCTAAAACCTATATGTAGACACACTTATAATCCATTGCAATAAGGTTCAAAACTCAACATTTAGTGTAAAACAATGAAATCGTTTGTACTTACTTCGAAGTCTTTGAATGAAGAACAACATTTAATCCATTTCACGAATGATTTGTTCTTGGATCTAACTCACTGATTAATGAACTGTATTGGATTCCTATGTCAAGGTCTGTAACACTCAATGCATTGTAAACTCCATAAGAAACCAATGCGATTAAATTAAATCCGTTAATTAGAGAGCCAACTTAAGGCAATTATAGTGACGTGACCGAAAGGATTGCCTCGTAGTCAATGGTGGGATCAACTCTTTCATGAACTAGTAGAGTTTTGTATCCTTAAGTACAATCCTGGATACACAACTAGATTAACAAGAGGTTATTTATTTTCTGATGTTAACAAAGTATCCATCGTTTCAAAAATTATACACTAATGTTTAGCAGACAACGATTTTGATCACGAGGAAGAGCTAAACTGATTATCGTAGTAAATTTTCTTTTGATAATTGTTTATGCATCAATCTTCAGGATGTAATTAATAAATTTTTTTTTTAAATCAATTTCTTTCGCAATCTTAGGAGTCACAACAACGGTGTCAAACAATCTACTCTAAATAGACGAGTGGTTCCTGCTACGATCATTTGCATAGGGATTTCTATTGGTATCGTGTTGATCTATACAGAGATCTTTCGCAAACGAACCTATTATTTGTTTGGAACCGAATACAGTTCCTCTCGAGTTGATATTGTCGATCTATAGGTGCCTCATCTAATCAACGTGTCATGTGTATAAACAAAGCCTCTCTTGAATATTGTCCGAACTACTGTTTGTGTACATTCCTCTGCTGAATTTGTCAGTCGAAATGTTTTGACGACTCGGATGTGGGAAGAACAACAGTTAAGTTTACTCTTTCGTGTACTACTTCGTGATCCTCATTTATCATTTATTGATGTCGGTGCTAACATTGGCGTCTACACAATGTTTGCTGCTGCTTTAAGACGTTTCACCATAGCTATCGAATGTTTCAAGCCAAATGTTATTCGAATTGTCAAAGCGGTTCAACTTGAACATGTCCAAAATCATGTTGTGTTAATCGAAAATGCTATTTTTTCAAAATCAGGGCAATTAGTTAAGTTAGAATCCATATCTGATAACATTGGAAGTCAAGCTATCAAGGGTATCCTCTCGATCAATCAATCCTTAAATGATCCGTTCATTGCTAAAACAATTCGATTCGATGATATTCTTCCTGTTTTACAGAAGAATCACGTACGCAGTGCTATAATGAAAGTTGACATCGAAGGTTCGGAGCATCTTCTTTGCCAGACAGGTCATACAATATTCGAGCAATTCGACATTCCTGTTATTCAAATGGAATGGCAATATGTTCGTCGATACAAGAATCGAGCCGAGATCGTTCTAGATTTCTTCAGAAAACAAACTTATATTACTACGCAAGATATTTGTGTGTAACTTGATGCAGCATACGCTTTTCAATCATGGTCTAGTGATGTATATTGGGTAAAAATGAATTCATCAGTGTGTATAACAGGCTAGGACAAGCGATTATCATAATACGAGCAGTACGGCTTGTTACCGAAGACTGTCCGCAGATTGAATGATGAATCCAAAATGCAGAAGTGTAGGCTTTGCATTTTAGGTCTTTTATTGGTTTTTTATTCAATTATAATCGTTCAACTATTCTCTACAATTATTATAGTTATCCTATTTCGACAATGCTTCCCTCGCATTTCATGTACTCATCTCAATGTAAACGTCTACACCAATGCATAAATGAAAACGAGACAGAAAAACGGCGTTATTCACGCACACATGATGCCATATACTATAGTATCTATTTCCTACCGTTTTCTAAAACAGATATGCTAAGAAGTAATAGAATGATTCAGCAGCTTGATTCGGACCCAAGATTATTATTTACTTGAAAAGTGACTTCGATAAATGTCTTTATAACTGATCTGGACTTCACCTTAGGATTGGATCGATATACTTTTTCTTCGATGTCTATCTACTATTAGTCTATGGACAAACTTTTGTACATACTCGGATTCTTCTGTGAACGTTTAGTTAGCCAAGAGGTATAGTGGCTCAAAGATTGAGAGGAAAGACGTCAGCTCATATTTTTTTCAAAAATTGTAGTTCGTATAAATTCTAGAGAACATATTGTGTCTAGAAGATCGCCCTTGATGGTTACCTTCTATAGACAGATAACGTTATAGTGCGTTACACTCCTTCATTATAGGAACTATCGAGACGAACAGACGAACGATTTTTACGCTACCTGAATCATTTTCCCTTAAACGTTCCTATAAGACGGTATCTTCCAGATCATCCACAATTACGCTAGAGACCGATGTATAGATCAAAAATAACCTTAACGAGAAAAATAACTGATTTGCTTTTGTTGATTAATGTTTTATGAAGAAGTCAATGCTATAGAAATTATTTCACTCTTGATTATTTTTTTTTTGAGTGTACTCCATGCATGATTTGATACCAGTTTTATTAGTTAAGGGATTAGATAATAGGAAAACAAATGGTGTAGTCAGAATACTATCGATTGAATTAAATATTGAATCATCAATAAGTTCATCATTTTCTGATGACATACTACATTTAATAAAATATTTGTTCTTCTTATTTTTATTGGATACATTCATTATACAATCCATAATGAAATTATTCGCTCCGTAAGTATTAGGCATCGTATTCACTAATAAATTATTCTAAAAAACATACGAAAAAATTATTAAATAATTAAACATCAGCTAGTAGTACTAGCAATCGATTTCACAGATAAATATATTACGTTGTTGTTTGATCCGGATAAGTGAAGTGGCAATGAAGTCTTCATGCGTGAATATGCAGCGCGTGCAAATCATGCAGATCTGAGATGAAACCATTGTTCTTTGTGAATATGACAGGCATTAAAATATGTATATAATCTTGTATAAGTAGAATGAAATGATAAAGTACTAGGCAAAACAATATATAACAAGTACAGGTCATCTATGCGACTCGTTTGACCCTCGACTAAATATTTGACTATTTCGGTATAATATACTGTTCTACAGCACTCGACAAAACTAGCATCCAATGTTTACATCAGTTAGCCTATGTGTTTGGATATTTATATTCAACATCAGTGTCGTTGTGCGCAATACTATGTGTGTCCATGTAACACTTTTTCTCATCAATTCATTCAATCAAACCGATACCCACAAAATAATAACCAACGGATATCTAAATGAAACATATACGTAAAGGCAGCACTATCCACATGCTCCGAGAAAGGAGATTACATGCAATTTACTGAGAGACTCACCGAAAAACCACATCCGCGATGCTAGCATGAAAACGCATCATGCACATTAAAAACTCTGATAAAGTTCCGTATAGTCACTAACAGATCAACCGATAATGTCATTTGCTAATGTCGGCTACCAAAATACGAGTTTATTTGGACTTCTCGTTTAAAATGAATTATATTTGATCAGACGTAGAGTTACAATGCAACTCTTAAGTGACGCTCTTGCTCAAACTAGGCATCTGATTATACAGTTAATATCAATATACCCGAATAGATTTAGACACGTCAAGACTGATGTCATAATCCCGTTACACCAGCTATCTACATTTCCACAAAACGAAAACTAATAGGGTATTCAACTGAAGCATATTCACTTGTAGCGAATGGCTACCAGTTCAAGGAGTAATCACTTCATCTCTTTCAGTACCACAATACATCTTCGCACCATCAGAAAAATTGCTTCTCTTCGGGATATTACCCTAAGGGTAATGACATTATTCATCTAAAAAAACAAACTGCATATTCTAAAAGTTGAGGAATTTGAGTGGTTTTAGTGTATTACCCCGAGTATTATTACTTAGAATATATAATTATCCGTTGCGATGAGATGCGTCATTAGACTTAGGGTAATACGCTAAATCCGCTCAAATTCCTCAATTTTAAAGGTATGTAATTTATTTAAAGGGTGATGAATTCATTACCCGTAAGAAAACTATATTTTTTAAAAGTTGAGGGTTTTGAGTAGTTTTGAGTGGATTTGCTGTATTACCCCTAGTGTAATGACGTCGTTACACCAAATCCACTCACATTTATCAAGCTTAAAGAGGTATAGTTTGCGTATGGGTGATGAAGTCATTACTCCTCTTCGTTAGTTGTGTGGTATGAAACTGAATTCACTTGATTACTCTGCTGGGATCCTGACGTTTAGCTGCCGGTACCCAGGGTAACGGTATTATGACACCTATAGCCTTCGTACTTTGTGTATATCTAGATATTTTGTGTTTTATAATAAAATATTTTTTTCTAGCAAGGGAAACAAAAAGTCTGACAATTATAATACTTATTAAAATTCTTCATTGATTGAATATGTGATATGACCTTATTATATGCCTTTAGAAATTAATCATGGTTATTCCATCATTTGAAGATCTTATATTAAACGAAATACTTGAAGTTGGATCATTACGCATAGCAGCATGCGAAAAAAGTAATTTATCACGTGATAAACGAGATTATGACTTTGAAGAAAAAACTGCAGATGTCTTGATGGCATATGCTACTATTTTCATTTATAAAATAATTATTTTAATGTAATTTTGCTGTTTTATTTTTTTTTTGTAGGAATTTCTATTTTTTGTAAAGGTTGTGACTTAAGGAATCAGTTAAATAGACGAAATGATAAGTATAAAGATTTAATGGCTGGTTTATTGTATATATATATATTTATCGGTCACTTGGTATATACTAAATGATATTTACGATATCTATAAAAATTTAAATGAATATTTTGTATGATCTTTCAGATTACTTATTTGATATTGACACAAATCGCGCGATTTAACAATAGCTTTTGGATTGTCAAGTCTATTTATTGATTACACATACTAGAATCCAGTTTGTATTGGAAGTTGATACTTTTACGTATGAAAATGGATATGTACTTTTTCTACAGATCCAGACATCTTAATCAAAAAATATCATGACCTTGCAATTGTTTTGATCATATATGGATCTGTTTGATCTTTAGAAACAAAGTGTTGAATGTGGAGGAGGAGCTGTATGTATTGTGTAGAAGTACCCAATAAGACATTATGAAAAATCACAACTCAGGCAAAGTTGGTGATCAAAAGTATATGAAATCATTGAGTGATAAAAGTGTTTGCTTTTAGTGATTGAAAGTAGTTTTTCTCGTGAATACGACTTTTAAGATTGTTGAGTATGGATTCGGCAGTGAATGAGATTAGATCTTCTGTCGACACTCACATACTGATCAACAGAAAATGGGCGAAAAACCAATACGTTTAAATTCATCAATTAACTTACTACGTAGTTCTTTCGAGAAAAAGTTTATTTGTACAGCTAAATGAATACAAATAATGTGAAACTAATTTAACTATTGAAGTTTCTAACAGTAACAAGTTTAATTTTAGTCTATCGCATTCCATATATGTTAATATCAATGACAAAGGAAGAACTCTTTCAAAATTTTTCATCTAATAACTCATAATAAGTGATGTTGAACAACATTTGTTTTGTTGTGCCTAGTTTTCTACAATAAAGATATAATATCTTTATAAGAATTGACTAGTTTGATGTTTTTGTATTTGAAATTATTATTTAACATAATTGAAAAGTTTGTTTATTATTCTAAGTCTACTACTATCGATAGACAAAGAAAATAAAGTACAAAGTTTGATTTTTATACTAAGCTTCATATTTTAAGATTTTTTGATAACTAGATATTGCCATAATTGCATGATATAGCAGTTCACAAAATTTAAATATCATTTTCTATCATGTGCGTATTAAAAACATGAAAGTCTAAAAATGACATGTTTTTTTACAGCATTTTTACTGTAATGAGCGAAGTGATAATTGGTAATCGTATTAGCACTTGAAAAATAAATATTTGGATCACTTCTCGATAGACATATTTCTATCGTTATTTATATTCAATATTTAAGTTTTTCAATAGTCAAAATCAGATAATAATAAGTGCCTTCCAAAACTAAAATTTTCATTCGTTTTTTTTTGTTAATAATCTGATGTGTTTAAATGATCAAATTCAGAGAAGAATTGTTCATATTTATTTCGTTTTGCATTTAAGGATTTTAATGGCAAAAACAAACGACTTTCATGATCGTTATTAAGAACTTTAATTTTCAAACCTCCGAAGTTCTGCGTTTATACCGTTTGTAACTGACAGTAGTTTATGGACAAGCCGTTGCACGTACAAAATCTTATTTTTATAACGTCCAAGGACGAAAAAAAATCCTGCGAACGTTGAAAAATTTGAAACTGAAATATAGTAATGAATAGATTTACTTATCATTCGTTTACTTATAGTTGCTTGAATGAATGTGATGTTTGGTTCTTTAAATGATTATATATTAGCATCATAGTTAATCAATTTTAATCGAATTTTGATGATAACATAAATAAGTATGTGATATGCAATTAAACAAATTAAAGTTCGAAAAGAGTCAATATTTAAAGGGCAACCAAATATCTAAAATAGCTAAAAAAAATTTAATTTTGACTTCTTCTAACATTTGCTCATAAATTTGAAATAAAAAAATTGTCGTTCACAATTAAAAATCGATCTATTCTATATTTTAAAACATTATTCTTTTATTTTAAATGTTAATCAAGTACCGAATCATTACTCATTTTGAGGAGACTCAACTTTGATGATAAAAGAGAAATAAAATTCTGCTTTAAATGATGAATTCAAGTTAATTTTGTTGATTATATAATTTAGTTATTCATTTGAACTAAATATTTCAAAATTTATAACTATGATTTTCTATTGAAAAATAAATAAATAAAATTATTTGTTCGTATATTCAATACAATAAAACATTTTTAGTTCAACAGAACTATATAAATCGAATACTTGATCTTAAGCATCTTATTTTACTTAAAAGAATTAACTGAAAATAAAAAAGCAAAATGAATGATTCTCTATTCTCTACATATAAATTCTTAACTATGTCAATTATTCGTTAACTTATTCCTCTAAGAAGAAATTATATGAAAAAGAAGCAAAGTAATATTATTTTTTCATGTAATCTTATTTATTTCAATATCATAGATTTATTTAAGTTATGAAAATTGCAAGGTAAAATTACAAACATGTCATCTATCGATAGTAGTCAATATTGATTTCTATAAGCTTCCACGGTCATCTTATAGTCTCTAACTTTCTGTCTGCATCCTTTATATTTTATTCCTATTTTGATTTATTTTTCTTCTCAACAATCGTATTACATGGAAGCTTTCTCATACGCATAACTATTCTCATACGTGACTAAATTTTTTCTTTTCATTACGTTCGTGACAATCAAGAATAGAAGGAAGAATAAAAAAAAGTCCGATAGCAGTGATGCAGGTATAACACACACTTGACAAAGTCAAACATTTTTTTTATAGAATGGAGCAGAATATATTTTCTCATTTCATATTTTTTAACTATGATAGAATAGGCAAGTAAGTAGTTAATTCCATCTCTGATTAAAAGCCTTTTCTCCTTCCTCTTTTGTAGAATGTGATTTAAAACTAGTGTTGAAATCGAAGGGAAAAACTTCCAACTCCCAACATAAAGATAAAAATTTAGCCAAAAAATACAAGTCAACTTTAAATTATATATTTAACTCGATTGAGTTCATTATCTGAATCTGTTTTTATTAAAGACCAAGTGTATAATACTTAAGCCTCCCCTCTTTCATAATAGATTTTCCACTTAGAATGGTTCATTTAAGCTGAAATATTTCACAAATGAGTGACTTTAGTGAGAAACATTTCTGGTAAAAAATCAGCTCGATACGTCAAAGTAGAGCTAAGTTCCAGCTTATCTATAGTCTATCTACGAGCTTCAGAAGAATCGTCATAATTTAGTCATTGACAGATGTATAGAGCTCGGGGTGGTATCAAATTATGGCCGATGCTTATGCGCAGTTTTTTATCCGACCAGAATTTTGAAATTCTCTTTCGCTACAGCTTTATGATCAATTTATAACATATAGTATGAAGACAAACAAAAAAAGTCACTTCAAAACACTAAATCTTATCTTGCTTCGCTGAACACAAAAATCAACTATCAAAAATTTGATTGGAAAAAAATTACTCGGAATTAGATGTTTTAAAAAAATATTGTTTATATCTTCAACTACGTTGAAGTTATTTTAGTTTTTCTGATCAAAAATCATGTTCTGAGAAAAATGATAAATAAGTTTAGAGATGAATAGTTTCATTCCATCCAGAAAATAATACATATTCATAATATTTATGTGGAAGTTTTAAATGCGAGCTACAGATGACGTAAGCTAGCATGACGGTTCATGTTTAGAATATACAAGAACTTTTATTCTATGATAATGCAAATAAAAGAAGGAATCTTCCCAAAAATAAAAATAAAAATAAAATCTCTCGGAAAACAGAATATTAGAGTTGAAATCTCCTACGAAAGTTTGTTAAAATTTATTTTTTTTTGGAAAACTTCTTCATATTCGGAAAGAAGAAACTTCACTACTTCTTCCTTTGATTGAAACTCGACTTCGATTACAATTCGAAACAATGGATTTTCTGAGGAGGATTCCTTGAAATAATATAAACCACACTATAAATACATAAGACTAATAGAAGTTATTTGATGAAATCATTTTTCTATCTAAAAACACAAGTATCTTTATCGTTTTTTTACAATTTACTTCCACAGTGCATTAGGATAACAACTTTTTTGCTATATTGTATTCGTTGAGTATCAAACAAATATTCATTACAAGAATGGTTTAAGCACTATACTTTTGTATAGCATATGACTGACTCATCACGATTTGTTTTAATGGAGAATATGTTTTTCAATATTATTCAGCATTTCTATAAATGAGTAAATTTAAAAATTTCTCCTTGACTTTATTACTCCCCTTAAGATCTGTTAATTAACTTGCTGATTTTTCACCTACTAAATCCGCTTTTGATAGTTAAGTAGGTAGATAGATGGACAATTAGGTAGGTAATTAGGCATATACTTAGATAGGAAATTAGGTAAGCAGATATACAGTCAGATAAATAGTTATATGTGTAGTTATCTAGAAAGGTCGATAGATAATTAAGTTATTAGGCAGATTGTTAGAGAGGTTTGTGGGTCATTTAATAGACAAAAAGACAACTCTATTGACGTATCAACTATTATTATAAAAGTTGTTTACATGGACAAAAAATTCATAAAATAAAAACATATAAGAAAAAGCATTTACATAGAGAAAAACTAAAGACAAGTGTAAACCCATAAAAAAATTTGAACACTTCGAGATACTGATCGCGGATTCCGTTTATCAGCTAGAAGAATTCACAAAAAACAGATGTGCAAGTACATGAAAATTTTGAATTTTTTCGGATGCTAATCGCAGTTTTTGATTCAAAGTAAAAAAACATGTACAATACATAGATATTAAAATGACTGAGAATTTCTAACGTAGAAACTGTCAAAATTCTATACCATGGATGAAATGATTGTTTTTACATTATGATTTCTTTTTAATGTTTTTGTCTGTTTGGGTAGCCATTGAGAGTTTCTGACAGTCGACTAAAATCTGGTCAGAAATGTGAGCTCGAATATGATCTGAGATCTTTATTGTACTATGAAAAAACGTGATTTCAAAATTTAGATTAGTCGATAAAAAGGAGCAAAATAGGCCAGTTTCCGTGCCCTAAAAAATTGATAGAAGAAATCGGTGAAAACTGATCAGTATAAAGAATTCAACAGTAAAGAACTACTTTTCTGGTCAAGTTCCAAGCCCATATCCCACACATAGCAACATCATTCGATAAAAAGAAGCAGTCTGTGATCATTTTTTTGTCCTTTATTTTAACTTATTTCAACTCGCGCGTGATCATCTGTTTTTCGATTTTTCATTATTCTATCGAATAAGGTGTAATCATATATGCATATATTGTTTCATTGCCTTATTCGATATCAAACCTTCATTACTAGACATACAATCTATGGACATCCGATGGCAATTTCTACCTAATAATCTTTTTCGATAGTAGAGCTCTACTATGGTTTGTATACTAATCGATAGACCACGACGACGTCTCTCGAATGACATAGAAGTCAGAATACAACACTATGTTTTAGAATACGAGAACTTTTATATCACAATCTCATTCGATGAATTATATGAGATTTTCCTAGTATCCTAAGGATATTATATACTCTCCAATTTTTTTCTAGGGATATTTGGATTTCATTTGATGGACCTCATCGAGATCTATCGATTAGTGTACAAATCAGATTAGACTCCAACTATCAAAGAAGGTGATTATGTAGTAATCGCCATGGGGTTCCATATATTGTATGTAGTAGTCATGAAGATTCGATACGAAAAAAGCAATGAAATAATCTATTCATATATGATTACATGTCATTCAATAGACAAATAAAAGAACTTCAATTTTATATATAAATCGACTAAATGTAAGAATAAATGAGTAAAAAAATTACCATTGAAGCACTCTGCAACCTGGTGCTTTATAGAACACATAATAATATGGACAAAATAAGGATAATCAAATCGACTCGTATGCAATGTAAAATAGAAAGAATAATCTAATTTCGATGGAAATAGACTTCTAATAACTAAAATGATAAAGTTAGGAAGATAAAATTGACTATGGATGGAAAGTCAATTTTGCTTCTTAACGACTCACGTCCTGTGGTTGCTTATTTAACTGAACAAATTTGATGCATTATTTATGAAATAAAGAGGACATAATTATTTTATAGAGTAAATTTTTCATTCTTAGTTTCTTTTTTTCGACGCTTTCGAAATAAGGAGTAATATATAAGAACGAACTCACATACATTAAATGATTATTTTCTGGCGTTTTAACAGGTATACTTCGTTTTATTTAGCTTTTTTTAAACGCTAACGCGTGAAACCCTTATGCTCTTGACAATTTCACAATATTCTTTTGAATATATGTTCAAAGTCTATATTTTCTCTGTATTTTAACAATATTTTCCTTACTGTAATAAGAATACATATTGATGTCTCATATTTAAATGCAAAAAGAAAGATTCCAGTTAGAGTAAGAACAAAAAGTGGATTTAATACAATTGAGATTTATTTTTACAAAAAACATTGATAAGAAAAGTATGTTTGCTTATCCAATAGTTGATAAAATATATGTTTAAAGTGAAGATATATCTCGTTTCATGTTTCACAATCTTCTATCGAATTTTTGATAATAATTAAGGCATATGTTAGATGTGCGATTCATCATATTTTATTATATACAATCTTTCTCCGATCTATTTTTTCATTCAGATCCACGCTAATAGAACTTTTTTTTCCATCTCCATACAACAATCTAGATACTTTACTACGCTTTCTTTAATATTCATGTTTCGTGGCAATTCGCTGTTGAAACGAGAAGCAAAACAATATATTTCAAAGGCAACACTATCGAGACTGAATTCAAATTTCTTTTCTTCTTTCTCATATAATTATATCTTTCTCTATTTCTCTTGCATGCGAATTGAGCTATTTGTCAGTCAGAATAAAAAATGTATAACAAATATGAAATTCGATATTCTTTCCTATTCTTTTGAAAAAGATTAACCTACTCGTTCTTACCTTGCATATAATATGACAGCCTTTTCGTTTCATCCTTCTATTTGTATGATATTCGATTTCATCTATGAAATTCATAATTTGCTTACTTTTTTGTCATTCAACATCTTTTGTGTTGTGTGTTCTCTAGTTTTAACTTTACAGAGCATCTTCTATAAGACATCATTTTTTGCTTTGAGAAATTGATAGATAGATAGACGAATAGAATGAATAAATATTTATATGTAGGTGGACAGATAGATATGCATTTTAGTGTATGGCTAACACAATAGATTTTTTCAACGAATTTTGAAAGTAAAATTATCGAACGGTCAATGTTGAGAATAAGAATGTCGTTTGATAAAAGTGAGGAAGAAAAACGTTGTTATCTGTCTTCACCGTAACTTCAACTTATTTATTGTAGTGACATTTTATCTATCAATCAAATTTACATTTATCAGCTATCGAGTTAAATAATTACGCAGTGAGATGGGCAGTCAGACATTTAGTGAAGCAGATGTTTAGCCAAATAGTTTCGTCGGCAGTCAAATAAATATATAAGTAGTTAGATAACAAGTTTGATAGCTAGTTAAATAGACAGGTTTTATCGAATATGCATAAGTGTCTAAATGGTCAAAAGATCATTTTAATGAGCATTCTCAAGCTCATTTTTTCTCATATGCGTATCAATCACAGGAAAGTATAAATTTGATGTGTTTTTTTTTATAACATTTTGACTGTCATGTTTGGGGCGATAATTGATAACCGTGTTATCACTTGAAAAATAAATTTTGCGATCATTTTTCCATACTAATACTTTTGTCGTTACTTATAGTCAAAATTTGAGCCATTGAACAGTCAAAGTCAGATAACTATGAGCGTGTTTCGAGGCTAAACTTTTCATACTTACTTTGTTTAACATTTTAAAATCGTGCATAATCAGAAAGAGATAATATATGAGCGTATTAAGAAAGCTAATTTTTAACTTTTAAAACTTCACTCTTTTATAAAGTATTCAATTGGGTTTAGTTTCTGGACAAGAGTTTGCACGTACAAAAAGATATCTTTATAGTGTTTCAGTGCAAAAAAAGATTTTGTAAACGCTGAAAAGTCCAAAACTTGAGCATGTTAATGCATACATTTACGTATCACTCGACTACTCGTAGCTGCATATACGAAAGAAATGCTTTGTTTTTCAAATAAGAAATGTATACCAGTTATCCTAGTCTATGTAGGCTAATAAATTCGTATTCCATGCTTGTCTCTTTTTCATTCAGATTTTGAAGATAACATGAATATGTGTGTGATATGCATTGCATAAATTCAAGTTACACGACTGTCAATTTTGAGAGAACAACTAAATATTTACAATAATTGAAACCTTAATTATGACTTCGGTTAACGCTTACGCATAGGCTTGAAATAAGAAAATGGAAGTTTGCAGTAGAAAATCGATCGGTTTTATATTTAGAAGTATATTATTTTGTAGCATTACTTTTTTTATTTTGAGCGTAACTCAAGTATCGAAGTAGTACTCATCTTGAAGAGATTCGACTAATAACAATAGAAGAGAAACAAAATCCTGCTTCAAATAGTATATTCCAATTGATTTTATTGAATGTATGGTTTAATTATTCATTTGAACTGAATATCTCACAGTTTATAATTATAACTAGTTTTCTATTAAATAGTAACAATAGAATTAGTATTCTTTCTATCGACGCAATAAGACAGTTTTAGTTCAAAGGAAATATAAATCGATTACTGGATCTTCACCATATTAGCTATAACACTCGCACTTGGCATACTCGAATCTTCATATGCAGAATGAAACAAGAGATCTTTTTTCGTTTCATCATTTTTAACTGTGAAAAGATAGATAGGTAGATATTTTGATAGATAAGTAGTTAGTTCCACTTTTGGTAAAATATCTTTTCCCTCCTCTCTTTTATGAAACATGCTCTAAAACTAGTGTTGAGGTATATAGGCACCGAAATTTGAACTCTCCACATATTATTACAGATGTAGCCAAGTAATTCAAGTTGACTGCAAAGTATATATTGAACTCAATTAAGTTCATTATATAAATCTGTTTTTATCAAAGACCAAGAATATAATACTGAAACAATATAATTCGTACTATAGAGACAACATTAATAGAAGTTATTTGATAAAACCGTTTTTCTATCTAAAAACACAGGTATCTATACCGTATTTGACACTTTACTCCCGCAGTAGATTATGATAAGAAGCTTTTTCTATATTGTATCCGTTTAGTATCAACTAAATATTTATTAAAAGAAGGAAAATTCGAATGCTCTTTGATGCTAAGTGAAACTCCCGAGCGTAGATTAGAAATAGATACGAAAAGTATGTGTGAAAGCGATTAAAAGGTTTAGTTTGTGTGAGAGATGATCGTTTTCATGCCAGTATTTTTGTGAATATCTATGGATAGCAACCGAAAATCGCAATTGGCATAGGGAAAAAACGATTGAGGTTTTTTCTAAGCATATTTATCTATCTTTTCATTTTTTTTGTCTACTCGGGCAATCAAACAATCGCACGAATAAAATTCAAATGCTTTCTCTGTTCTAACTCTCTAGGGTATGATTACGTGAGGATGATAGCGAATTAATTTCTGAGTCAACAAAAATTATTCATTTCATATTTATTTCTAGATTTTTCTTCATCAACATTACACTAAATAGCTATCGAAGCTATGAAGTCGCTGCGTTTTTTTATGACAATTGTACTATGCGCACTTTTCTCACTTATTATATTTTCAATGGTCAAAAGTGTTCTCGCACCTTTCTTGCTTCAAACCGTTCAGTGGAACTACCTAGTTTCTGACAGGATTCAACAATGGAAGCCGACTCAGAACTGCACCCCCCAGGAGAAACAACGACAGGAAAATACTTTTTTGCAACGGCTTCGTGAATTGCATAGCTGGACCGCCTGCTATTCCGATCAGTATCTCTTGCAATTGTATGAAGCTGATCTTGATATATCGAGTAACGATGGTAGAATCTTGCTTTTCGATGTGGGTGCCAATAAGGGATACGTCGTAGCGACCTGGTTATCATTGTGGATGCCCGAGCTCGGAATTGGTCCACATAGGCTGCATGATTTCCTTCGCACGAAATTGAAATTGAATGATTGTGGAGCATGTTCCGACTGTAAAGAGACCGGATTCATCGATGCAAATGTCACAAGACGTGTCAAGAAGTTCATCGAAATCTATGCCTTCGAGCCACAGCAGAGCACCTATCGAGTTTTGCGTCAAGTACAACAATGGGCCAACATATCCTCTTTTCATGTATTTGATCTCGGATTCAGCAACCAAACAGGCGTTGCTCTACTGAGTGCATGTGGTGCAGGAGCTGAAGCATGTGGACTCGCCACAAATCCTAATATTGTAAATACCAACGGCTATGTCAAAGTGAACATCACCACGTTAGATCATTTTACTCAACTACATCGAATTCATCGTCGTATCGATGTGTTGAAAATCGATACCGAAGGATTTGATCCATTAGTGCTTCAAGGCGCCGATCGACTCTTGAATGAGCATCGAGTGCGACTATTGATTTTCGAATATCATGGTGTTGGTATGTGGTCAACGACGACTCTTGAGAAAGTGGTGCAAAACCTCGACCAAAAAGGCTACACATGTTACCAACTAGGTCGAACTGGAATTTTACGCTTGAGTGGTTGTTGGTCTCCGAAATTCGAAAGGAAAACGTGGAGCAATGTTCTTTGTGTATCGAGAAGTGAGCACAAATTGGTTCAATCTATCGAGAAGCTGTTAGTATGAAATGCTCAAAGAAAAGACAATCACGGTTCATGTCGATACTTCTGCAAATAAACTTACGGTTCTTTTTACTTTATGCCGCCAGAGAGAAAATTGATTTATTATTATTTTACTTCCACTCATGTATCTAAGTTCATGGGCAACAATTTGAAACAGAATTGATTTGACCTACCAATAATACAAACAAGAATATTCTTTGTTTTTAGAAAGTTTCGAGAAATTGATTATTATTACTATCAAGCACATGATATCGCCGCATAGAAAAATGCTGTATAACTACATTGGGATCTCAACTACGAATTCCACAGAACGATTAGTGTACATTGTACAGAACTGCTTAGTTTTTCATAATCTACAAAATTGGCAGAGTAGTAGAATGTGCGGAGATAGCATTACATGCTTTCATATTTACATTAGACCAGCTTGTTACAGAGATTTGGCTTATTGAGATGCAAACCAAGCAACCAGGAAGTGAATAGTGCCTTCAAAGATCAAAAATGACCAAGAGGGAATGATTGAAAATTATGGAGATCAGTATGATCATTTCATAGCATGCTGGGCATATTTAGGGATAACGAATCATTACATAAAAGTCTTATTCTCATTTTTGTGCCACTTGATAAAGCCATCAGGGCATATAATTAGCAAAATCGATGTCATTGTCAAAGGACAGGGGCGCATATGAAGCCGATTTGGCCCATATAATATTTTCAGTCAATTTATTGCCCATCCTATGTGGAAAAATGTGGCGATTCTTTTGGCAATAAATTGAAGTCAAACTGTAAGGATTATAAGCTATTTTGAGGGAGAATACCTGCAAAAAAGTATTGAAGTTTCATTGGGCTCATAGTTGTCTGGTATTAGCTCAAAATATACGACTTTTAGGCAATATTTCAAGCTCAATCTATATTGGTTAGAAAGAGCATTTAATTCTGCATCGTTTCATGTAAGAACTAATATTTTTTCATTAAAAATTTAATCATGGAAAATACTGCCCTTTCACAGGGGTATTCTTCGGTACCTCACATCCGAACAATAATTAGAACTGTTTGACATGCTTTTACGTGTAAGACAAGTTTTTTTATATGCCATTTGATAGAGCGAAGAAAGAGCTACAAAATGACACATAATTTATTTGATTTCAACATGGGCCACTATATCGGAAGTGTTCATGAATTGTTCTGGAGCATGAAAAGTACACTTTTCTGCTCATTATTAAGTAAATTTGATAAGAATAATTCGACTTTTGGTAGATGAAAACGGCATATTTTAAATCAGCATAAAAAACTGGCTCGATCCATATAGTTTTGAAAATTTTTTGAGTACTTTTATTTTCGTCCAAAAATTCAACTGGGGTCCCCCTCAGGGCTAGGTCAAAAAATGAAATCGATTGAAACGCCATTCGGACTGTGAAAAACAAGTTTTGCAGTTCTTAAAAGTTAAGAAAATTAAAAAACACAAATGAATTATAAATAAAAACACCGTTTTAATGGATTTCATTTTTTGACCTAGCCCTGAGGGGGACCCCAGCTGAATTTTTGGACGAAAATAAAAGTACTCAAAAAATTTTCAAAACTATATGGATCGACCCAGGTTTTTATGCTGATTTAAAATATGCTGTTTTCATCTACCAAAAGTCGGATTATTCTTATCAAATTTACTCAATAATGAGCAGAAAAGTGTACTTTTCATGCTCCAGAACAATTCATGAACACTTCCGATATAGTGGCCCATGTTGAAATCAAATCAATTATGTATCATTTTGTAGCTCTTTCTTTGCTCTATCGATTGGTATGTAAAAGAGCTTGGCTTGCACGTAAAAATATGTCAAACAGCTCTAATTATTGTTCGGATGTGAAGTACTGAATAATACTCCTGTGAAAGGACAGTATTTTCCATGATTAAATCTTTAATGAAAGAATATTAGTTTTTATATGAAACGATGCAGTATTAAACGCTCTTTCTAACCAATATAGATTGAGCTTGAAACATTGCCTAAAAGTCGTATATTTTGAGCTAATACTAGACAACTATGAGCCCAATGAAACTTCAATACTTTTTTGCACGTATTCTCCCTCAAAATAGCTTATAATCCTCACAGCTTGACTTGAAATTATTACCAAAAGGATCACCACATTTTTCTGAATAGGATAGGCGATAAAGTGACTGAAAATATCCTATGGGCCAAATCGGCTTCTTATGCGCCCCTGTCCTTTAAAAAAAAATATATTTAGCAAGTGATTTAAGTACAAAATTTCTAATACAAGAAATGACACCAGCAATAAAACGAGTATTAAAAAATACTGGTGTGATACCGATCCTTCAAGATGATCAGAATAGCAAACATAGAAGAACGATTGTGATGAATACTGTTGATTCTTTATTTGATGAACGTATTGATTCTGCAATAAGTTATGCAAAATTAGCTGATATTTGACCAATAGAAAATGTATGGAGTGCAATTAAAGAAAAACTGAGAGGACAACAATTTGATAATGAATTAGAATTGAAAAATCAACAGATACAACAATGGAGAATAAATACATAAGCATTGATGAATATTTTTTTTTATTGATTGTTTAAAAATTTCGACTTATAGATCTGTTTTCGAGTCTTATTTTTTATGTAACACTATAATCAAATGTTAAACATATACTCAGATATTTCTGAAAATATTTCGATTTTTTTATTATTTTGATAATGTTTCCTAGGATGATGAAAACAGTCGGCTTAACGGCCAAAAAGACGACGTATACTGTTGTTTGATACAGTTCGCAGTGGTAAATATCCGTAAATTGACGTTTGGGTAGCGACAGTATTACGGTCGTTTTTTGTTGTATCGTATACGGTTAGTAACGGCCTGAAAATCGAGTATCCAATCGTTTACACTCATTTTCAATACGATCAAAAACGGACGTTTACGATTGAGCTTGTCTGACCTGGGTTGTATGTCGGTAACAATAAGAAGTAGAAAGATGAAATTCTAGCATAGAGTAGATCTAGACATCTAGTATATAAATTGTAAATATCAGTCTCTTCGACTTTAGGAACATGCAAGAAAAAATTTTACACGAAAGCATCAGAATTTAGTATATACCCTTTATGGACGAGTATGCTTAAAACGATCAATTGGAACAAAATAAACACATTTTTTCTGCTCAAGATGAAATAATACTCTGTGCCTTAACGAATGTCTAGATCTAATGACCCATGTAGATTCCCTTTTTGTTCTGCTTGCTACAGTCTTTGTTATTTAAAATATGAGTTTATATCAAAAATTGAAATAGTTTTTAACGTAAAAAAACTGGAAAAAAAGTCGGAAAGTTTCACAAGTCACAGAAAATATCGAATCACATATCGTAGCTTCGGTCATCACGAAACTTAACATTTTTTTCTAAACAAACAGCTTTTGTGCACTGTCTTGTATACATCAGACTTTCAAAGTTTTGTTTCAATTAGCAGATTTACTAGCTTCCTTTTACAAATAAAAGCCATCAAAAACGACTATCGCACTACTTGAACTGAACTGTATTTATGCATATCGGCGACAATAAAGAGTTTAAGATAGAGTCCTGAGGGACAAACTTTTTCGTGTCCCGAATTTTTTCGGATGTCCCGTAAAATTCCGTTTGTTCCGTTAGCTCAAAGACGACTAACTGAACAAATTGCAGTAGCCGGATTATTGCTTCTCATTCGTTTTGTTGCCATCACAAGTCCTTCTTTAGTGTGGCTTATCATCTTCTTCTCGAAACATTAGCCACGGCTCATGTCAGTCACTCGTTCTCCACACCTAGCTATTCTTTCGAAACGAAAAAAAGTTCGCCAAGATCATGAAAAAGTGACGAGTGTACATCTGAAATCCGTTTTTCAAAATCTCGATGCCGTTCAGGATTTATCAAAACGCGCAAAACAATAATTAACAGCTGAGAGTTTCCTTGTACGGTCATACAAGACTCAATCTAAAAACAACATTGATATTTCAAAAGCTACATGCAATAGTTTCATTTTGTGGCAATAGGTGGTACAGACTAATTATTTCTTAACTTGTCATCTGAGCCAAGATAGCTGAACGCGACTGAAGCTCACTATGTGTTTCTCTCAAGGGGGTGAATAGCGAAATTTTCGAATCCTAGAATTCCAAGGATTCTCTATCGTATCTTACGAAATTCGGCAGAATTGCATAGAATCCAAATTCTGAATTCCGTATAATTCCATAGAATTTGAGGATTCCAGAATTTCGCTATTCCCTCTTGGTTTCTGTGCAAAAGTCTAAAATTTAGAAATAGAAGATGTCGTATAGGATCGCACTGATGTTTTTCAGGCTCTTGCAGTCAGCCGTTTTTTTCTATTGTGGGTTTGCTCAAGTAAAAATCGAGTTTTCTCTCTGTTTCTTTTCTCGTTTATCTCTTTTAATATTAAGATATTTTCATACACATAAAAAAATTAAAATGTACGGCACGTTTCAACATAAGAATTGAAAAAATTTGAGACATTCTTTTTTTTTCGATATTGTCCCGATCCCGATTGTCCCGCAGGTCTCTGGTTTAAGGTCGATTTTAATTGGTAGGTTAGTACTTGAAATGAAGATGAGTACACAATTAATTATAAGATAAACCAGTATTATTTTTATAGTGAATGTCAGGTTTATTTCTTTCTCGGTCAATAATTTACGGCAATTGTTGCAAAAAACCAACCAGTATTCATCTTTTTATAGGTGTTTGCTAATGCATGATCAACCTTAAATAGTTGATAGCTACTTATATTTACATCGAGAGAACAGTTAAAACATTGAACAGAAACTTCTCTAATATTCAATTGCATGAGTAGGAACATTTATCACATGACTTTCTTGTCCAAGATACTCAAGTTCTTCATGCAAATGAAAAAAACTTTGACTCGGATAACTTGAAATGTAATATAAAAATATAGAATAAAAACTAGTAAATACTTCCATAAACTCATTTTTCTTTTGTAAAGAATGAAAACTTTACGGATACAATCAATCAAGCTAAAACTTTTACCATTGATACTTGAAAGCATTCTCTAAATGTGCTAATCTTTACATATTTCTCTCATGAAAAGAAAAGAAAGTAATTTTTGGAAAAGCTTAAACTTACCTATAAGATACAGTTTTTGATTTTCGAATCAGAAATTTTATTATAAACAAATTTTTGTTTTTTCTTTTATTATGACTTTGACAAACAAACAAAAATAATCGATAGTCATCATTTCATTTAAAAAATAACTTTTTATGCGAAGTACATATTTACAAAAAAAAAAAAAGTTTCTTTTATCTATTGCATAAATGTTGTAAGATGACGAATAATACTATGTAATAAATTTTTCATGGATATGCGATTAATTAAATGTTGAAAAAAGATTTTATCTAAATTGATTTGAATTATTTTTTCTTGTATATTTGATAATAACATAAGAAGTTCAGCTAAACGACGATATTTGGAATTTTTTGTATATTCAGTTAACATAAATAAAGCATCTTTATGATATTTATCAATTTTTAAATGATCATGAAGTTCATGACGTTTCGCTAAATTATAAGAAGATAATTATTTACAATTTCTGAGAAATTATTTAACTTACGATTATTAAAAATAACTATTAATTTAAGAAGTGTATATTCTGTTTGATCAATCGAATAAACCATTAATTCCTTAACTATTGATTGAAATAATAGATATTGATTATCATTATCATATGAATCTATATCATCTAAAATAAGAAAAAAAGAAAAAAAAATATTATTCAAGAAAAAACAAAACATTCAATAAATTACTTTGATCAAGAAATTTTTTCATTTCAGCTGATGTTAAAATAAATAAAAAAGACCACGATTGTTCAATTAATTTTAATTGAGTATATTCATTTAATTCTTTAAATGATGGTACTAAATAAAGCCAACGTATTGATTCAAGTAAAACAAATGAAGCTGTTTCACATGTAACTCTGAATGAATTATCATCATCTATAACATCAAAAAACAAATTTTAATTAAAAATAAAACAACTCTGAAAATTTTACTAAGCGATATTTGTGTTTCATCACTATTTGAAAAATCAGATGAAATTGGATCCGATGATGAACTGCATTTAGATATATTAAAAGATTGTTGTGGTAGAAACATTTGAGATGTAGACCATATTGGTGATGATGTACTAAGTAACACACAAGATAACTTACATTTAAGAATAGTCCTTTCAGATTTATGCTTCTACTAATTAATTAGAATAAAATAGAGCTGGATAAATACAGGTTTTGTCGAGTATATACTCGTACTGTCCAGCTCTTGTATAAAACAACTTACCTAATAAATGAAATTAAATAAACAAACAACTACTTACTTATTCACAGGTAAATTTCGGAAACCAATTGGCATAGTCACTTGTAGTGACTCTGCTACATACCCGATAGTTGGTGGTGTCCAACATTGTACTCGAGGAAGTGAAGAAGTTGATATTACTCGTTTAGATCCATGACGTGGTATTCGTTCATTTTGTACAGCTTAAAAAAAGAAAGATCAATACATATTTCATTACTATAAAAGACACTTGAAAAACTTTTTGTTTTTTTGGTAAGTATAACAACTAGTCAAATAATTCTTACCATTAGGTTTCATTTTAACAGCTAAACAACGTTGAAAACGACATGCTTGACATTGATTTCGTCGATTGACATCAACTTGACATATTGAATCACCTTTACATTTATATTCTATTTTACGTCTATTTTTAAAAAAAGTTTTAACTCAAAATTTTAACTAAATCAAAATTTTTACCGAACACTTCGTTTAAAAAATCCTCGACAACCATCACAACTCATAACACCATAATGTTTTCCACTTGCTTTATCACCACATACGGAGCATAAAGATATATGACGACGATTTGTTGGAACAGTGTGAATAGGTGATGATGACATCAATGAAGCAACGTTATCTAAATTAAAAAAAAAGAAAAGAATTTATGTTGATCTCTCTCTCTCTCTAATACAGCAGGATATCGTTAATTGACCTAATTGAAGTGGCACAAACCTTATTGTCATCATTCGATTACGTTCTCACAAGGTGACAAATACTTTCAATTATGAAAATGACACCTGCTGATCGATACTAATTCACTTTAATGTACCGCATTATTTCACAGCTTTTCGTTTTCTTTCTTGAGTTACATCATTATGTTAAATCTCGTATATACGATTCTGTTAGCAGCTCATCTTTTGAGCAAGCTGAGAATCGAACAACAATTTGTTTGATCCTTATGAAGTCAAGTGAAGATGATCCATAAGCTTTAAAAAAATATACATATTCGGTGTCTTAATGCGATCTTTCAACAACAATTATGTCACATTTAAATAAAAAAAAATTGGAATGTCTTAATGCATATGCAATGTACACGCGCGCATCCACCCAGCAGACATGTTTTTATAAATGCTTTTTGTTTTGTTTTTTTTTCGCAAAGCGACACAACAATTGTGTCATCGTGTGATAAGACTTTCGTTTTTCGTGCGAAATTTGCCACCATATACATTTCTAACTCATTCTTTATGTTACGCTTCGGTAAATTGAGGAAAAAGATAGAAAAAATCGATAAGCATACGATCGATATGGAATGATCATTTTTTTCTTGTTATCGATATTTCACAGATACAAAAAGATTTTTCTGGTATTTCACACTATTCATAACGAGATAAGGAAAGCAATAAATTCGATTCCCCACGATTTGAATGGAAAGAAAAAAAACTTAGTTGAGAAATAATTTTTCTTCAAGATTTCTTCGTTTTCTATATGAAACAATTGCGCAGACTCTCTAATGAAAAAGGAATAAAAACTGATGGATATTATCTCGATTATAGACTTGAAAGAAAACTTTTCGCTCATTTACAGAGATTCTATGATGACTTATTCCGATAGAGGTTATCGTCTTCTTTCAATTAAGATTATCTTTGATAGAAAATAATCTTCATTAATCTAGGAAATAGTTTTATTACTGAGTCACACGTTAAACTCAATAACCTATTAAACAGCGGTAAAAATCTATGGAAAATATTTATTTTGTAAATTAATTCTTGCTTAAAAAACCTCTTTCTTTCGAATTATTTTTCGAAACAAAAGTTCATCAGTTTTTAAATCTAAAAATCATTGATCTATATTATATGAGAAAATAACAAATAACTATACTTACACATTCTTTTTAATAAAAAGAAATGATCGGCATGCAAAACAAGATTATCGAATGTATATGTCAATAAAACAATATGAACACTTAATTGACTATGTAGCTTTATGGACAATAAGTAGAGAAAGAAGAGGGAGGAGAAGAGAGAAAAAAATTGATCAAATATGCAATTGAAAATAAATATTTGAACCAATCGATGAGAAAAGACTATTTGAAGAAAAAAATTTGAAAATTTATCCAATAAGAATGCATCATTATTAAACATTTTCATAGAATTAATTCGAAAAGATTTTTATTGAAACTAATTGTATCCAATATGGAAAGAGATATAATTATTTTTTTTGTAATAATTAAGTATGAGATGAATATTCAAGAACATATCTATAGTTGTCACAAGTGAATCTGACATTAAGCACAGGAACATAATTTATGGAAGCGCGACATCCTCGCACAACTTTTGAAAATTGTCCACATAGAGCTCTTCTGTCTGGGACTGAATTATTTAGCTATCCTCCAGTGTTACGTAACGCCTTGGATTAACAATTGAAGTCATAAGTATTTATTTTCATGAATTGCATAAAATTTGTTACACATCATGCAAACATTATCGACAGATAATAAAAAATTGTTTTTTTTTTATTATTTCTGCCGAATTTCATGCCAAAAAATCCATAATACATGTTTCTATAGCATTTTCGAAACCAATTCTGTCAAGAATAATTTCTATATGAAGTGAAACAACGGTGATAGAAATGATTTTACTATTATATCGTAAATAAAGTAGAATATCTGATGATCATAGATGATGAAGTGGTACAAAATATAGAAGAATTAGAAGAATAAAATACACAGAATAATTATCATTTGAAAGTAAATTAAAGAATATTCAAACAAGAAGAAAAGATGCATTTTTAAAAAAATAATTATTTGATGTAGCTTTTTCATAGTATAAATAATTTTTTTAGTTTTGCGAATCAGTAAAACTATATTCAGAGACGAAACAAAATCAATTTTTATTGTCGAAAAATGTGATATGTATGTGAAAGTACTTATTAACTTATTTCATTTTAATATGAAAAGCTTGGAAAGTAGCGCTATATATAACTTGATAATAATAAAGAAAGAAAACGAAATATATATGAATCAGAACTTAAACCATGTACGAAAACGACAATGAATGTCTACCAATACCTCGACGGTAATATTCTAATAAAATATTGAAATTTTTTATTTTAAATTTCCATTTATAGTTCGTTAGTTAATCGAATAACAAATCATTTTGATTCCGATAATGAAAATTCTCCTTTCGAACAACGACAATCACGTTTACTTCTTAACACCTCTAATAGTACAGATAGTGGTGTTGATGAAAATATTCAAACACCTATACAATTAATTGCTTTATATGAAAAAACAATTGAATTAGCTGCAAAAAATAAAATCAATGCAAAAAATGCATTTCACTTTCACTTTGTTGAACGATTACCAGAAATAATAGACATTATTGCATTTGATGATAAAATAGATTCTTCTCATGATCATCATGAACCCAATTTTGTTAAAGCTGGATCAGTTATTGATACAAGGTAAAGAAATAAATTTTTCATTTATAAAACTTCATTTTTTTAATGAAATTTTCCTTAGTGCAAAAATTTATGGATATCGTGTTGATGCTCTTTATACGGAAACACAAAAACTTAATGGAAATATTCAAGAAAAAGATGAAGAGGAATCAAATATTACAAATTCTGATCAAATAGAAATAACAAAAAAACTAACGCAACGTATTAAACCGAAAGCAAGTTCTTATCTCGTTACAGATTTATCAACAATTTCAATGCCATATGAATTTGAATTTCATCCATTTCAACCGTCCAATATGTGTCAATGGCCTGGTGGTGTTGGAATTGATTCATTATATGCCGATATGATTTCATATACAATGTATTCATCAAGTGATTATCCTCTTATAAATGGTTTCGTTAATTTAAATAGTCAAATTAATGAAGAATATAATGATAATGAAAAACTACTTGATATAACTTCGAAAACCATGTATGACTTAACTCCATTACGAGAAGTTATTAAAGACAATGAAGGAAAAGATCATGCTCTTGGTAAAAAAAAATAATATATTTTTAATTAAATTAATTAATTAAAATTTTTTCTTAGGATGTCAAACATTACGAGAATTTTCATTTAATGAAGATTCAACAGAATCTTATATTGAAACAATTGATGAATGTTCAATTATTGATAGTTTATTGATGAATTCATTCGATAATCATGAAACATTAGATGAAGCATGTAATAATGATTTAAGTGAAGTACGCGATGATCCATCGACTTTCTGTTTTCAAGAACTACAATCAGCGCATGTAAATTACTCTAATTGAAAAAAAAGATTTTTTCTTAATTTGGAAATTTATTTTAGACTTTTCCAACAACAATGATATCTATGGATATGACATTAATGCATAGTAAAGTATCATTTATTGATCAAATACCTCAATTACTTCGTGACAAGGTAAATTTACAATTATAGAATGAGTCTTGTTCTGTCTAATCAGACTAATCAAGTTAAAAAAATTTCGAATGCGATTTCAGTTCAGTTTTTTACAGATTAAATATAATCGAATAACAGATAGAGATGAGAAGTTTGATATAAAAAAATCCAAGTTCAGGTTCAAATTTGTAGATCCTTATTTCCAATAATATGAAGCAAATATTTCTACTTTTTCAAACTATTAATTTAAATAAAAGCATAGGATTGAAATCTTGTTGAAACAATTTATTGTACTTGAGAACAGGTCATATAAGGGAAAAGTGATATTGTTTTACTGAAAGAATTCGTTTTTGAATGAAAACTCATCTAAAGATGATGATAAATTATATGACAAATTAACTGAATACATAGAGAGAAAAATGAAATTAATAAGAAAGGTGAACATGTAGTATTGTATTAGAGAAAGCATTTATGTGTGTATCCATAATACTGACGTTTGGTACTAACACTGCATTCCATTTCAGCATTATTAACAACAAGTAAACCTATACTTAGCAGGTTTGGCTTCGATTAAAATTATGGAACTACTTGCTTGGGTGACATTGTTTGCTCACTGTCAACCATTCTAGATTTTTACTTTGAATAGATACATTCCAGTATGCTTTATTTAGATATGGAATGAGACTTCCTCGGTACTATTGCCAAGTTAGATAAAATAAATGCTTATTTCAATTCGTATATTTTTGCCTGACATTGTGTTATCGTTATTTGTAGATTAGAGTTGTGCTTGAAGATTATACAAGCAAATAGAGATGCTTGTTCACAACACTTTTATTAAAAAAAAAAAATTTTATTTCAGATATGATACTGTTGATGAAGTCGAAATAGTTTGAAGACGTCACCTAAGTTGAATACTTTGGATGCAAAATTAAAAAATATAGGCGAAACTGATTTTTGAACGACGAATTCCAATAGATGACAACTTTTTCGACAAAATACCACATTTGTTAGCAGTTCTGAGGATTATTTCATGACATAGAAACATGGTGGCAAAAGTTTTCATATTGTATGTTTCTCTGTAATTAAATGATAGACCGAACTAGCAAATGTTTTTTTTCGTCGGGACAGTGTCTTTCATTCGAATTCATTGTCCGAAAATCAGTTTCGTCTATATTTCAAATTCTGCAGCAAATATATTGAACTTAAATAATGTTGTCAAGCTTTTCTGCTTCGATCAATAAGAATAAAATATACTCGAATGTATTTTGTCATATGGACTTTTCTTGTCGGAAAAATTTAGAGTAGCCAAGACTAACCAAACACTATTACTCAAACTGGTAATTCTATAACTTTAACTAGAACTATAGATTTTACTGTCTAAAGCGTGAATGTCTACGTCAGACAATGTTAAATCTAAGAAAATATTTATAGATATAGTATTTTCAATGAAATTTTTTTTTTTAAATTTTACAGACTGATTTATCAGAATATAGTTATTTTGATTCTCTTAAATTGAAATTATTTGCTGGACCTTATTTATGGAAATATACAAATCTATTACCTGATATAATTACATCTGTTTCAATATCTAACCAACAAACATCCATAAATCGTACTCGTATTTATTCAGCACGTCGTTTTAAATTGAATTTGTTAAATGAAAAGCGAAATCAATCATTAAATAAATTAATGAATTTTAATTTATTGAGTAAAAAATCATTAAGAAAACGAAAAAGAAAAATTTTATCAACAACACTTCGTCCAACTCGTAAATATTATTTACATGAAAAAAATCATTATCAATTAAAACTTTCAAGAAAATTACGTCCATTAACGGATTTATCTTGTTTAAATTATTTTCCTGATTATAATCTACAAAATTTATTCAATACGAATGAAAATTTTTCAATAGATGATGAAAATAATTATAATTTCGATTCAATGGATTATGATAATCCGTTGTCTGAACAACCTGAATATGATTTTAGTCGTCCTATACAGTATGATAAAATTGAGTATGATAAAAATTTTGCTAGAATTGACGCAAAACAACTTCAAATTGAATTATATGATGAATATAATCGTCAATCTACAAATACATCAAATCCCGTATCATTATCAACATTATGTGTTAAAATGATTGATCAAGGTATGATTTCATATGAAAAAGATCAAATTGTATCTGCATTTTATTGTATGTTAAATAATTGTAATAAAAATCATTTATATATGAAACCTAATTCACAAAATGACGATCTTATTATACAAAAACAACCGTTTGTTGATTCTACACAACTTATTTATTCACGTTCGATAGTTTGATTTTTTTTATTATTATTATAGAGTGCATCTTTTTTTTTAGTTATTTTTTAAAGTATTAATATAATCAAACAAAAAATAAAAATAAAAAAGAGTTATCTGTTTGTTTCGATTGTTTGATTTAATTTGTTACATCGGCAGAATGTTGTGAATTCCTCAGGAACACCAGAAAAATTGAGTTTCGAGCTTCGACTCGAAACTTTGTATAGAGATACGCCTTAACAGCAGTAATTTACTGTGAAAGTTTCAGATCTTTTGATTTACTTCTATTCTAAAAAAAACATCGAATCTAGTTTTATATATGAGTGATGTTAAACTCACGCTTTTACCATAGTTGTATTTTAAGATAGAAACAACGACAAGATCTGAAAAATTCACAAGAAACTATTCTTGTTAAGGAGTATCTCTGTATGAAGGTTCAAATCGAAATTCGAAAATCAGTTTTCCCAGTGTTCCTGAGGGCAATCACGGCATTTATTTAAAAACTACTGTAGAAGTGCAGTATCTCGGCAACAACAAGGTAAATGTCTCAGAGGACTTCTCTCGTGAGACTGAAATGTAACTCTTCTGAGTTTTACTCACGTATTGCAGAAAGTCAAAATTGTTTTATGTGCGAAACTAATTATATGTCTTAAACTCTGCCTTTGTCCTGCTATAACTAGCAGGAGTAAAATAACTTATTACAGTCCCAGTAACAGAGCGTATATGTGCCTCGTCAAACAAGGATGTGTCAAATGAAACTTAACATAGCGCGTTTTTCTAACTTTCATACTTTATCTACAAGGACGCGGCACGTAAAAATTTGCAGCATATTTAATGAGACCTGCACTTAGTCTGTTGCTAGGACTACAATAAGTTTTTTACTACTTCTTTTTACAGCGTAACAAAGATATATAATGTAAGGGATGCAATTTGTTTTGATTTCAAATATAAGATTTTTCAACGGAAAAAGGTCCCTAAGAATCTATGTTGTTAAAATAACTTTAATCTTCTTCTATGCGTGAATAAGATAGCACAAAAACATCTGTCTATAATTGGTGTACACATAGGAGACAGTCAAAACAATTTTTCCATATGAAATATCTATTGAAAGATCTTATATCATCTTTCTGTTGTTGAAATTTTCCCATGACTCAAGAAAACATTCTTTTGTTTTTAATTCTACTCAAAATAAATGTACAATGAAAAGTATTCCTTACATAGAGCACATGTAATTCTGTTGAATTATGTATCATAACAAAAATTTCAGCTTAAAACAAGCGTGCAGTAGTTGGCAAAAAAATAAGTGGTTGGATACCATTGGAAGGCTGAAAAACGGCATACTGTGATGCTAGTGTCAATAAAAACTAAGTAAATTAATGGATTGCTCTATAATTTCTTACTAGTATATTACAGATTATAGGTAGGCTGTAACATGACGAAAGCTGAATGATTCTACTTCGTCTATTTTTGGAAATATGCACAAAAGAATATCAAATTATTTACGAGTTGATTAATATTGATACTTACTGTGGATACTGATTGTCCAAACAGTTCTCGAAAAATCTATAATATTTCATCATTCTTCAATTGGTGTGATAATATAAGAATTTCAATCAAATCTGTTAGCTTCTGATTTTGTTAGCTAAGGAAATCTTTCGCTGCTACAATAAATTCCATACGATTCTTTACGTTCAAGCAAGAGTTTTTCTTGATAAACTATATTTTGTTTTCGTCGATCAGAGTCCATCTCATAGAACAGTTGAAATATGATATGAATAACTTCGTGAAGGTCGAAAAGATGAAGAATGACCTACCAAGCCTATGATTCACTGTATATATTTCATGATCATCCTCAAGGTCAGCTGTTATGATACGTATCTAGCCGCAATCATTTTAAGTTTATGATAATCGGAGATTATTCATTGGATGGCATCATGATTTAGATTGATTTGCACTTGAAATTCGTCAGTTGTAATATGAGGATCATCATTAATACAGTAATGGAGCAGTTTAATCTTCTCAGATATTGTTCGATGACAAATACATCAAATCGTGTTTCGTCTTCAATATTAGTTGCAGAGAATTTTGACAGAATCTTCTTGAACTTTAAAATGAAGTTTTTGTTTAAATATTTTTTGTTTGTATATTTGGTTCTTTTTTCTCTTTTGTTCCCTAAAAAAAATAGTTATTATACTACGGAATACACAAATTTCCTTTTTCTTGCATTTTCAAATTCATATATTTATTTCCAATATATTGGATTTAGATTTTTATTTGTTTTCTTACGTTTAATCTTGTTGAACATGTTGAAAATAGAAAAATTCAAAATTATCATCAGCTTTCCCTGTTTTTCACCTTATTTCAATTGAAGTTATATCGAAATCGATTCACATAACTGTTTCTCGTTTGAACACTAGCTGCAGTGTACTTTCTCAACTATGTTCTTAATTTTTCCGCTATAACGTTTCATTTTATTTTCCTTCCAAACTCGGAATGTATATTCTGTTATCAGTTTCTAACTAGGACAGTTCGTCTTTGTGACATTCCCCGGTTAAATCTATTGTGCACCATTATCCACTCTCATTACCTTGTGGAATTGATTGTTAATACGTGATGTTTAACCTTCCCTTGTCATCTCTTCTTAGCACACGCTTTATTCTTCTTTCTATTGTAACTATCAGTCGTAAATCATCTCGTTCTCCGTGAGACTCTTCTCTCCTTCTTGTGCTCTCTGTCATTTCTATTATCTCTCCAGGTTGCGTATATAAACGTATGCTTCTGATGTAAACGATACGTTTTAGCGATACGAAGAAACCAAATAAAACGGCGTATAACTTCGTCAGTGCTAGCGACTCTTCTATCCAAGACCATCACAGTCTTCTTATTCAAAAATCGATTCGGTCTGGGAATATTAATAAATCAAACTATATATTAACACTTTAGCCTCTGCCATGGTCATTTAAATTACGATTTGTGGAACAAGGCAGAAAATACATGAAACATGGAATTAAAATTTTTTTGAAAATGTCTTTCAGTGAGCTTCACAAAGTATCAATTAATGGAAAGTTTTTTGCGCTACTCCATCTTTAAACAAAATGAGTTATGAAATTGATAAGTTTGAAAACTTTAAAGAAGTTGAAGTGTTTTACATAAAATGTTTTCCGATCCATAGAAAAACTACATAATGGGAGAGTATGGTGTCTTATATAACGACTATCATCGCTACTAATGATATCAATATCAATCGAAAGTTTTAGAAAAGTTGGATACATAAGAGATCGTAGGATACAGAATAGTTGCAATAGAGCTCTGAGTAAATCGAATCTGTAGTTTTTCATCATTCAGACATCGGATATAGAAATTTACTCTCGCTACCCGTAATGATAGAACCAGCAGTTTTTTATCAAATGAGATGTCTTCAAGCACTCTACAAAGTTTCTTAGCTAAATGACATCAGATTTATGGAAGGTCTCTAGCAGAAGTTTTGTTGAGAGACTCGCCTCACAACGGTCATTGATGTAACTAAACCGTCGTCACAAATGAAAGTTTGCCTGATCAATCGATTCATACACTTGATATATTGGAGACATCAATATTCTATTTCAACGGTTGTTTCATCAGTGGCTTTTCGGGAGTCGATATGTGAAATAAAGAATTAATTAAAATTTCATCAAAAAAATTCGAAATATGTTCCGTTCGTCTATGAATAGCTTTCTTCGTTAACTATTCTAAGTTCGTGTGTTGCGCAAAGTATTCTTTACTAACACTTTGTTTTTTATCAATATAAATAACTGTCATTGAATTTAGATCAATACAGTATCAGCAATATTGATTAAAGACTTGTCACAGTTGACTTTCTTGTCAAAAATGTCATAATAGCATCAATCTATTGCTTTCTTATTGAACATGTATTCAGTGTTTTTAGCAACTTATCAATATTATTTGAATATTTGAAATGTCTTCGTATCGCTTCGATAAGAGATTTATATTATTCGTTTTCATTTGATTATAACATCTTGTTAGTGCAACCATTTTGGAGCTGATTGTGAAACTCACATATCATCTCTAGTCTCATTAAACTAATACAAAAATACGTACAGTGAAAAATCTCTCGTAGACTCTAGTTGTTTTGTAGAATAATCAAACATAAGAGTAAGGTCCTCTCTAATCTCCGCATTTCGAACAGAAATTGTGTATTTTTTCTACAGACGCTCAATTTTTTTGTTTGCATTGTTGCTATTCACTCATTATTTTTGACTTTTTTTAAAATTCATTTTTCTTCATTTATCATTCTTATTATTAAAATTGTTGGAATAATTGGCAAATAAGTCTGTTTTACATATCGATGATATCTTGTTTAAGTGAACCTAACTTTTAATTTTTCTTATCACGTCTTTTTTAAATAAAAACACACTAACAATTATACAAACCAAAGGAAAAACTGAAAGACGCGCCATGCATATGGAAAAAGACAAAAAAAAGAATAAAGAAAACACGAAAAAGATATATAACAGGAGTAATTTGATCTGGTGTTATCAACACGGATCATAGCATATCTACAGCAGATCTTACGCACTATTATATATTTTAATCAATTCACAAACAAGAATATTCATTATTTTCCAGAATTATAACTGGATTAATTTTGCGAAAAAAGTCTAAAAAATCTGACGTCTATTATCTTTGATTGCCAAAATTTGTAATGAAGATGCTGCCTGTAATGGGGATCCTCATTGCTATTGTCTGTAATGAAAGAGATGGAGGAGGGAAGAGTCGCGAGACTTCGACTTAAAACTTACACTCACAATTTTCTTCGAAAGTATATGTAAGTTTCACAAAAAATATGAAAGAATTTCAAGTCTGTCGCGAAAAGATAGCATAATTGATGATGATGCAGCTCTAAACAGTGGAAATAATTCCACTTAAAATTTTTTTCATCCGACTATTCGAACTCTAAATGTACACAATACTAACTCCATTATTATGATGTACAAACAGAGTATGTATGATGAGTATATATCTGATATTATATGTTAAAGATAGCCTGAACAATCGAGCGAGAACTTTGAATGACACCGTTATCCCGGTTCAAAACTGAAAATTATCAGCTACAGAAAATAATCGGCTTTCAAAAAAAGACACACTTAGACATATCTACACTGTAAAATTGGAAACGGTTAAATAGAATATTTTTCTTCTTTTCGTTATTGTTTCTATTCTCTCACTATCGCTAAAATGAGTCATTTTGAAATAAATATAAAATAAAACAAAATAACATGTACACCAAAGTATAATATATGTATACAAATACTGTTAACTCTATTACCTATACAATGACATCAAAATGTATAGATAATATTGCAAGAGAGAGAAAGAGAAAAAAATCGAAATTACAATAGATTTTTGTCCTTGAATAACACAGGTTGTGCATACTATGTTGAAGACGTTGATGTGAACTAATTCATCAATTGTATCGTTCTTGCTAACCGATTCATTTATGCTAACACTAAGCTAGACGAAATGAGTAAAAAACAAGCAAGGAAGAAAATATCTAAGTTGTAAAATCTCATACTTACATAGAAGAGCATTTTAGATTGAGTTTTTGATAACATTATGCTTAAGAATTTATAGATATATATTTATGTTCGTACATTTACTATAATGAATAAAATATTCTAATCGATTGATTTTCAGTATTGATTTACGGTAAAAATACAAAGTTGGATGGCATCCGCAATAATTATCGAGAAAGTATTATTCGAGAACAAACATTACAAGAGTAATTAGCCGGAGTATCGCTGTTTACAGTTTGACTTTTGTTTTTTTACTATACGTTATGATATAACTAAATAGGTAATTTAAACAAGCTTAAATAGGATATTCCATTAGAATTAAATGTTGAAATATTCGTACTTCAAAATAGATAGGAAATGACTATATGCATTATATAATATCTAGATTTAACTATCCGTTTGTAAATGATGATTTTGTTTGCTTGCATCCAAATGGCTAAATAATTTGTTCCGGTCTTGAGTCTTTATTTAAGACACAGCATCTGCACTACATGAAATTTTTTTTCACATCTGTATTGATGATGTTATAGTATTTATAAGTGGGATGTTCAAGCGTATAGGGTAGTTTCTATGTGAACATGAATTAATTAATATAAGCCTCAGTTTCAGAAATCTAGCCGATAACTGTATTGTTGTAGCTGATACACATTTATGAAGAGATTTGTTGTTGACTAATTACTTAATCATAGTGATTGATATGCATGATTTGAATTTCCTAACACTGATGTAATTTTTTTGGATATTTGGTATTATTTATCTTTTATTCAAGCCAGATGCAATATAAATCTTATTTAAATATCCGTGAAAGATTACATGTGCATTTATGCATTAATAGTACCTTTTGAATTAATGGCTGAAAAGATCATGGTATCGTCTCAATAAAAAAACTATCAACAGTTTTTGAATTCATGAGAACAACATTCAAGATCGCCAATGACTACGAATCTGCTGATAAACTCATTATGCTCAAGTGTATATGCTGTGCAGTCTTTTAAAACCATCGATTCATAATATAGACACTAGAGTACAATACCTTAGATAATAGTGAGACATACTATTGTTAATATATGCTATTCTGTGACGCTCACTTCTCTATATTTTCGTTATTATTGATTTTTTCCATCTTTTTGTTGTTCTCTCGTGCTCTTTCTCCTCTCTGTTGCTGTTGTTGTTGCTGTTATTTTTGTTATTATTAATGACTTTCTTCTTCTGATCTATTTTTCAGTTTTTTATCATCATATAAATATTATTGGTTGTAAATTACGATTATGTTATTCTCTTCTAAAATAAAAGCTGTTACCGCAATCCCTTGCGGGATTAAAATTGTGAAACACGATGGATCTGTTGTTACTAATTAAATGGAAATCGTTTTGTTCCATTTCTTTGCAATATATTTGTAGCTAACCGTTTATCTGATGCTTTAGAACTACAGTTTCTCTGTCACGGTCTGTGATGGGCCCAAAGCCTGTCTGTCACGGTCAGTGATGGACCCAAAGCCTGTCTGTGATGAGTCCAGACCCTGTCTGTCA